>CM055909.1:34470244-34852744 GCA_029582155.1 Panopea generosa | reverse complement strand
TTATTAAGTCCCTGTGGAAGAAAATCTTTGTTATTTATATAATTGTTTGCCTTCATTATTTGCTCTACGCTTTCTAGTTATGTTGTTGTTGTATCTTGTTTAGCGTCGCTTTTAACATTATTTTCAGTTGTATCGCGACGGTGTCTACTTGAGACAGTATCGTGAGCGCGGCCATACTAGAGTATCATGCCGCAGACACAAGGTATGATACCCTTCTCACCCAACCCAATCACATTATACTGACAATGGGCCGACCGGACCTATAATTATCCTCTTAATTATGAGCGCCCTGCTTCGAAGCTTCTAGTATCATTTTTCATTGGTATGACCTGGTTGGAGATCGAACCCACAACCTTCCGCATGCGAGGCGGACGCTCTACTCGTAGATCACTGCTGTGGTTTTACAGTTATGTCTATATACTCTATGTGACCGAACTCCATATTTAAACTATTACTCTTATCTCAGGACATCTTCCTTCCGGCCATTTGTTGCAAACGCCGTGTAGTATATGGTAAATGGGTAACGGTCAATGAGCAAGACATTGGGCCACACACGGTAAAATTGGAAGACAAAATATCTAAAGTATTTAAGGGTAGGATAAATATTAAAAATAAAAATTTGCATATATAGTGTTTTTCTACACAAAAGTGGGTCGTGTTTTCTGGTTTTGTAATCAAAATACTGGTATTAACGTATCAAAATATCTGATTTCTGCTGAGACAACAGAAGCGAAGTTAGCACCTGCCGGGGGAATCCCTTTCGTCATTATCATGACCCCACCCCACTCTCCCCTTTCCGTCCAGTCCTATTCGTGCCTGTACTATATTTTGCAACTTTTGTAGATGATTGGTTTCACACGCGTGTATTTAACAGAGAAGGGGTGTGTGATATGTTGCTAACCAAACACATTACACCCACCCAAAGGTTTAGGTCACAAAGGCCCTGAGGTCGATTACGGGTAGTTTTTTTTTCTCATTTTTCAAGTTATTTGTTTGGACACGGTATTGTGGGCATCCGGTTCATCAGAGGAAGTGCACAGCCTTTGGTCCCATGTACATGGAGAGCTTATTAAAGGTGCTTTGACCAGCTTATAATTAAAGCAGTTTGTAACCAATGACAAGCGAGAGATTTTCAAAAAAAAAAAATTTATGCTGTAAGGGAACATTATGAATATAACTTGGGTCATTTTCGATAACCCGTCGGTTGTTCTTGATTAAAAAAAAGTGTTTTATTAACTCTTTTTAATCAATTCAATCTTCCATGAAACCCTCAAAATATTTACAACAATCGTTTCATCTATACACATTTGAAATAAAAAAACTACAAAGAAAATACAGTAAACAAACATGAATATATATATCATTTTATGTACGATGACAAATTAAGATATAATGTTCAAACAATTCCATCGTTATCTGTAGCTGTAACAAGTCATCCAATATATTTTCGAGAACCGTCTGACAAGAATGGTTTCTCCTGAAACCAGATTGACGAAAATAAAAACACTTTATTTGCTTCTATGTATTTTCTAAGATGCATACTAACGTGACGTTCCAGAATTAATGAGACAATGGAAAGAATTGATGTAGGCGTATAATTTGATTTATCATTTTTAAAATGATTTTTTGTTCCCTTTTTTGTGACCTGGGGCTATATTTGCATTTTTAAATAATTTAGGAAATATCTTGGTGTCTAAATTGCCATTAAATATCTTTGAAAGTATTGAAGCTGTAACAGAGGTAAAATCTCGTAACATCTCGTAACATCTCGTTTTCAATTATCTTCCATTCGTCTGAGGAACACAAATCAAAATTCTTACACTGCAAAATGAAATTCTCATAAAAACAATACCATTCACAGAAATGTGTGTTTAAAATTGTTGAAGTACTTTTGATTACAAAATATTATACTGCGTCTAAAATAACGACAAATAACGATAAATTTTCCTTCAAATCTCAATATTTTTAACCCAAGATCATTTTGCTTGATCGAAACATGTTACAGTTTTTGTACAAAAAATCAGATGCATGTGAAGTATGAATGATTAATTTGCCAAACTCTTAATCCTTCGTGTGCTGTCTTATCATTTTAACATTTAGTCAGGAGATGCAAGTTTCCTGTCCTTTTTTACAAGTTCTTGGCTCACTGGCTTTCTTTTTAATGATATGCATTTGTCAATTGCGAGTAGTTCATTATATGATTATTATAAATAAAATAGCATTTTTAACGACAGAACATTTGATTTAAAGAAATCCAACATAAAAAAATTGAAAGTTACCGCAATTTGATTTGCAAGAAACTAGATGGGAAAACTAAATGACCTTTGGTAAGCGGTCATTATCTCAGGGAACTGAACGATACTGTGATAATTAAATGTATACTGTATAACGATACAAGAGGGCCATTCATCTCTTTCATTTATTGCATATTTATTACCGAACTCACCGCCCGGTGTCCATATGTTCAATAAAAATATAAAGAAAACGAATAACTGGCCTTTCGAAGACCAATATCAATCGGGAATGTCCAGTTTGTTGGAGTTATATCGCCTGACGTGTGGACAGGTTTTATTCTGATTGTATGCACAATGCATCCATTACGTTCATATTGCAATATATCCTATAAAACAGACGTAATAAATCACATAATTGATAACATATATATCATGTAAAAAAATAAAACGCGCTACTATTTGTCACTTGAGCGATGTGTGTTGGAAATGATATTAATGCTAATGTGGTGCATATAAAAAATAGGATTTTTTTTGCACATGCGCGGTATGTTTTTTCATCCCATTTTAATAAGAGAAATAAGCAAACTATAAGATACTTTCAAGCAGCGTCGCGATATGACTTAAATTTGTTGAAAGCGACGCAAAAAAGAGGGAATAGGGTTTTCAATTGTAAAATGACGGACGGTGGTTCTTCTCATATTCGTGCCATTTCGTCAAAAGTCTTCCTCCACCAATAAATCAGGGGTGATATTCACCAACCATTCTGAAGAATATTCTAAGACTTGAGCTCAGGAATGAAGTTTGAAAAAATACACTAAGATACCATTATTGAGGCCAAAATTTGCAAGTATGTAGGGACACCTAATATATAGTCAAACACACTCTCACAATTATTCGATTTTTCATGGTAAGCTATATAGATATCTAAGATTGAAATTTAAATGATCAAGTTTAAGTCAAAGACTATTCTCAAGAATTGTTGAAGAATACCATTAACAACGTACAGTAACCCATACAAGAAATGAACTACTGTATGCATTAGCTATGCAATCACGCGAAAACTGTCATACGAAACCCCAGGAACAGATTATATCGACTGGCCAGTTGCACGTTTAAGTTGCACGTGTTGAACTGGTGTATGATTAGCATAGTCATGAATATATGTGCTAGACGGACAACTAAGTGTCCGAATCAATTAAAAGACAGTAAATGTGTAGTAAATAACTAACAATTAAGCACCAGTGTTCGTGGCCGCACGGCGTAACAAAAATTACACCATCATCGACTGATCGAGAAAATACACAGAAGGAAAAAAAAAAGATTTACAATTCGAGATCTACATTTATCTAATGTTTATAAACTTTCAAAAACATGATGAAATCCGAAACAGTGGCCTACAAACGGCATATAGCTACCATTTAAAACAACAATGTAATGCATTTATATTTATCACCAGGGAAGTCGTAGGGTAGTGTGTACACATCACAATTTCAGCCTTTATTTATTAAATGTTTAACTTCATAAACAACGAAGAGTAACAGTGTATACGAAGCATAAATGATAACATAACAACAATCGAAACTTAGGAAATAATGAAATTATGTAAAGTGGTGACTTATCGTCTCACACCACTATTATATTTCCCATAGGGCTCCATTGTAACATTTATGTGCACAGTGAAAAAAAAATCTGCAGCATGTGTGTGGGTTCAAATTCTTCAATTGTTCAATATCTGAAGTTATGAAGGGAACAAAGTATACCTTGTCCAGGTTGTTTTGTGTTGTGTTTTTTTAATTCAATGGTTTTGAAGAAATCTGGTATAAGCATCCAATTTCAAATGGCGATTTCTTTAATATTAACCGTTTACCTCATGGTAGGATAAATACATCACTGCAATACAAAGCCCTGAAAAGAGAAGAAAAAAAAGAACTAAAGTTTAATCTCTACCTCCTTCATCTCCGGAGTACTCAGGGGAGATAATAGCGGTGTGAGTCCTTAAGGGATCCGAGGTCCTCCAAGGCCGAATAGTCTAAGGCGGTACTGCTTAATAACCACTTAGCCTATTAAAACATGGCATGGCTGTATAACACTCCTGTATTGTCAATCATGTGATAAATACCAATATTAATTTTTTTCACAATTGAGTAATTAAAACAGAAAGAAAAGGGCGTTTCCAAAATGGCATATTATCACCGGGGTAGGATCTAATTGTTATCAAAACATTATTTTTGAAAATACATTGAAATGTCTTGTTCTAAGTTTTTGTACTCGAACGTTACAGCATCTATAATATTATTGTAAATCCAGTCAAACCTGTGTAAACGGTCACCTCTTTTAAGCAGCCACTGGTCTTAAGCAGCCTCATTTGCTACTCCCTTTTTCTTTGCTTTCAGAGAAAATTCATCTGTATTAGGCAACAACCTGTCTTAAAAGGACGTTTGCTCCTCCCGTTGACTTGCTGCTTAAGACAGGTTTGACTGTACTCAGTTTTTTTGCGTGGTTTAAAGGGTTGGTTGAGGGGAGGGGGGGGGGGAGGGTATCCGTGGCACATGTCGAACTTATCGGCTCACCGCTGATGATTATGAAATCAGGGGTATCAACTCAATTAATGCACCTCTTTATTATGTGTCAAAAGTTGCCCTACTTTATCGATATCATGTTTCTCCTTTATCCATCTGAGGCTATATAAATATAAGCAGGTAGGCGTGAATGTGATTTATGGCCGGGTCGGTGATCAGAAGATCGATATATCAACTTTGGGTTTTACCTGGTTTACTTTTTACGTTTCGGAAGAAACAGAATACCGAGAAATGGTCATGAAAGAGTATGTGTATGTTGTAATTCTCCTGACTTTGAAGATGAGTATAACTTAATACGTTGATGTCCATGTTTTAATGATCTTAGAAATGCCGAATAAAACGATACTATTATCAAAAACTATTACCTTTTATGTTTAAATTTATTGAATTAATGGAATCTAGACAAATAAAATTATTTTGATTTATCTAGCAATATACAACAAAATGCTCTAAAACACAGAATAATACTTTAAACAATAAACACTACATAGTATTTGTTTCCTATGTAATGGATGATATTTATATTTATTGACAGAACCAAACTAAATAATATACTTTTGAGGAAATTGACAAAATTGTAATCATTATATGATGATGCATTTTTTGTTTAATTAAAGTGACTTAACCTTTAAGGGAGAACATTTTAATCTCATGAAAGAAAATAACCTATATATATATATATACATGTATTTCAAATTGTTTGTGCGAGGGGTTCAATATTACTGGAAAAAATTTGGAGCCTCTGTAAATATGTATTTTATCTTAATTTGCGAGTTGTTTGTATTTTTATAATAATATTGTTTTACAAAAAAAAATTATAATCTAATATTAATATATCCATATTTTAAATAATTGATCGAATTTTAGCGCCATTTTATGCCAGAGAGGGCTAACAGTCAATCAGTTTACCTAACCACTGTTTCATGGAGTCCTGAAAGGTTAACCAGTACTCGATCACACCCCATCTCCGCAAGTAACTGATAACTTTTCCACTTGAACCAGAGGTTAATGAAACACAATGTATATCAATCATTTTAAATCAAATACACGTTTTATTTAAGGTAACACATAATTCTGATTAATTTTATGTATATACCTGGTAAAATTACATGTACTATTTCGAGTATTATCGTCGGTAATATGAAATTCGTGCTAACAACACTAAGTAAGCAGAAATATAACCTGAAATTTAGGATCAATATTTTCGTAATTTCATAAAGTTAAATATATTTAAAAAAAAACACCAATCAATTCATTATCATTGAAACAATAAAACAAAGCTATGTAAAATACCTTTCGTTTTCAGTGTTTAACGGGAACCCTGCTGTTATAGGACCAATTAACCTATGACCCGAGGGCCGAGGCATATACACATATAGCCATAATAAAGTTATCACTTACGAACATGCGCTCAAATGTGATAGTGTTTGTGAAAAACTGTAAAAAGGACCAAAATGTTTTAAATCTATTTCATAAAAAATATGTATTCAGAAAGATAAGAGATTTTGTAATTCTAATCGATTTACGCAGAAATAAAATGTATTGTTCATGTGTTTATTTTGTTAATACAAAGTTTGTTTCTCTTTGTTACTCTCTGTCACACAATCATAATATACAAGGATTTTTATCTCTATATTATTTCATGTAAATAGTAAATTAATAATATATGGCATAGGGAGTTAATACAATATTTATTTAGACATGAGAATAACACTGGTAGGTATATCAACCAAGGCATTATATATAAAACATTCTATATTAATCATTGATGTCAACATATGAACGTATGAAGTTCATTTTCCCAAGGAATTAGAGAGAAATCTTTTATAGTTGCTTGATTGTCCATAATACTACTTATCATATAAAAAAACATTATCCAAAGCACCTACAGAAAAGGAGAACTACTGACGAATACACTGCTCCAGCATAAAAAACGGGGCTACATATTGTTGCTTTAATTTTTTATTATATCTAATTTCATCATAGAATCAGTGACATAATCAATCTTGAAAATATATTTTTTTAGTTTAAACTTATTCATTTTACTTCGATTGTGAAACAAGTTCTTACAACAAATCACGTTCGAAGTTAGAACCAGTACTTAGCGTATGCGGGTAAAGTGTCTTGCTCAAAGACATCACACATAGCCGTGGCAGAGGATTATCATCATCATCATCATCATCATCATCATCATCATCATCATCGTCTCTCTCTCTCTCTCTCTCTCTCTCTCTCTCTCTCTCTCTCTCTCTCTCTCTCATATAATCAAGCATGTGTCGGTGTGATTATATATTTAGAGGTATCTCTTATATTGGATTACAGAAAGAAGTACAAAATATAATATAATATTGCATATGCGCCTCACTTATATACATTTACCATGCAAACACAATTCTTTACAATATTACAAGATACGATTTATATCATAGCAAATGTTCATAATTTAAACATATTGTTCATGCAATAAACCATCACAATATATATTATTTATGTACACTTTATCGCCAACACCCCGTGGAGAATTGCCCCTAGGACATTTGCAGCTTCCCTTTAATTCCCAAATATACTAATTGTCAGCCAATCAGTAATTATCAGCCAGCATTTACTACAAAATAAGGACTTGTATCTTTATATAATTCCTTGCTACAAAGAATTAAAAGGATTAGATAAACAATTTTCTTAAATTGCTATAGGATTAAACATTTATACTTTTTTTTTTTAAAAAGTATAATTAAAGTAATAGTTTCTAGAAACTCTATTTAAAATGTGTACTAAAACTGTAATTTATTAAGAAACTGAAATTATATTATGGGCACCTTCGCGCCAATTTAGAAAATTATTTAAAAAAACGAGTATCACATTTGATCATATATGCTAGACAGAGACTAGAGAGATGTACAAACTAATTAAAAAATGTATCATGTACTTATTGGCATTTACCAAATGAAAACATGATTTCTGTCTTAAGACTGAAGGCTGCGATTAATTGTTATAAGGTATTATGTTATTCGACGTCGTTACGCGAAACGTCTGCAAAACACCACTGTTTGAAGAAATGTTCTACAGAAATATTTTATAAAACTATTGATTCATTTTTTATAATAACAGCTATTTATTCCTTCTAAAGAAGTCTTATGCATAATAACATCCTTTTTAAATTCCTAATACTTAATAAAATACATAATATATATATACAATGACCATAGAAAAGACAAGAAATAAAGACGATAAATGTCCCCAATGATTTCCCCGGGTGGGCGTCATAACAACGTGTGGTTATTTGGAATATGTACAGTCACGAGAAATCCCGCAGGTTGCCGATGTTTGCCGACTTGTAAAAAAGATAAAGTAGTGTTTCTAAAAAGTGTAAAAAGGACCAAAGAGATAAATTCGTATTTTAATAAAAATAATATCAATGGAAAGCTTAATAAAATATCTTGTTATGCTGATAAGTAAAATTTCGGAATAATGTGGTTGAAATACAGTGTTGGAGATAATATATCTAGTTTCTCCCAAAAATTTCTTTATTTTGTTTAGAACATATTGGGTGATTGTCTTAAATCTTAAAAAGGACCAAAAATTAATTAATTTAAAATTATGAAAACAAAACAAACTTGTAGAGGACATTTTAAACAACATTTTATGATAAGTACAAATCTGATATTTTAAACGGTTATTGATTTATGAAGATTAAACTAAAATCGTAGTTTTTAGTAAAAATATTATCGGATTTTCACGCGACACCGATATCGAAAGTTGGGTATGCTTTAATCTCGAATGGAATACATTGCTAAATAAATTAATGAATAAATAATAGAAATAAGCTGTACGTACAGAGCTTGCATGATTTGTAACTGCAAAATGTATACAAGATCTAGCAGTATCGAGCCCAAGTTGCATTCTTGGTCCTGTCACTACTTGTAGTCCTGTCGCTACATCCTGTCACTACTTGTAGTCCTGTCCCTACTTGTAGTCCTGTCACTACTTGTAGTCCTGTCACTACTTGTAGTCCTGTCACTACTTGTAGTCCTGTCGCTACTTCCTGTCACTACTTGTAGTCCTGTCGCTACTTGTAGTCCTGTAACTACTTCCTGTCACTACTTGTAGTCCTGTCACTACTTGTAGTCCTGTCGCTACTTCCTGTCACTACTTGTAGTCCTGTCACTACTTGTAGTCCTGTCGCTACTTCCTGTCACTACTTGTAGTCCTGTCGTTACTTGTAGTCCTGTCCCTACTTGTAGTCCTGTCACTACTTGTAGTCCTGTCACTACTTGTAGTCCTGTCACTACTTGTAGTCCTGTCGCTACTTCCTGTCACAACTTGTAGTCCTGTCACTACTTGTAGTCCTGTCGCTACTTCCTGTCACTACTTGTAGTCCTGTCGCTACTTGTAGTCCTGTCACTACTTGTAGTCCTGTCACTACTTGTAGTCCTGTCGTTTTAGTATATTTGATGTTTATTTGTTATGTTATTAAAGTTTAACACTGTTCTTGTTTAATTGTGTTGTTGAGGACCTCAGGGAAGATTGGATTTAGTTTAACTGAGTTTTTTCGTAAAATAAAGTCAATATCATTATTATTATAATTATTATTTACATTTTTTTACCTCCGACTTTCAAAGTTTACCGGATTCAACTGACAAAAAAAGCGAATTCACTTACCCGACTTAAATTCTCCACATTGCTGCAGTGCAAATGTATAGGGGTTGAAAAAACCCCAACAGTAATGCATTTCAAACATAAGTACAAATTAACCAATGTTATGTTGTCTTATCTAGTTCCTTAACATACAGCTGTCTTACCGAAAAGAAATGTAAGTTAGCTAACAAACAAAAATATGTTTGGTTGTTTTACAAAACATTGGTATACTAGATATGTTTGTATGATGGTACTGATCGATGTTCCGATTGACGCACGCGCTCATACATCCAGTATGTAACATAGAATTATGCTAGCTCGCACGCACACGTGTGCACATATATTACAAACAATATTTTATTATGTGTACTCTCAGTATGAAATATATTATTTAACAAGATATATTTTGCCTTTAATGTATTTCATAATTTTAGCATAAAATATGCTTAGTTTATAAATTTGTTGGCAATACAGTGTGATATATTTCTATAAACTCCAAAATACATGTACAGTCAAACCTGTCTTATGCAGTCGGTCAAGGAAATTATTATAAGTGTTTTTTAGGACAGTTTGTTGCTTAATACAGGTTAATTTGCTATGAAGACTTAGAAATTGGCAATAACAAATGTGGCTGCTTAAGACAAGTGGCTGCTTAATAGAGGTGTCCGCTTGTACAGGTTTTGCTGTAGTAGGTTTTGTACATATGTATTGATTTACACACACACCTTTTATCATCATGAAATAGTGGACATACTAAAGATAATGAAACTCGCCATCTATCTTTACAGTTAAAGGTTAAACGTTCATTCACGTGTGGGCACATTTCCCAACCTGTCTACTTCTCTGGGAAAGCTGTGACATTTCGTTATAAATGCAAGCAGTCTTTTACAATTACATGAAGGCAGGAACTTAATATATGCGTTTTGTTCATAAGTGATATAAGGTTTATGTTACGTGTGTGCATTTGTATTTAATGTTACACTAATGAGGCCCTCCCAGGGGGTCCATGTTCTGGGATCTGGGAAACATTAGTCATAACTTTTAGGGATCCAGGGACCAAAGGCCTATTTTAGAGATCTAGGGAAAATGTTTTTGATGAACTATGGCAATACTTTTGGGGATATGGGGAACAATGGCTATAACTTTAAGAGATCCAGGGAACAGGGACCATTCCTGGAAGGGCCTCATTTTAGGCAGTATTTTTATTTAGAAAATAGTCACTGTATAGTTACAATAAAATATACATTATATCGTGTTATGTTTAAAACATACCTACGTGTTGTTGTGTAAGCAATATATGAACTCATATATATTTATAAGAAAAGTGACGTACATTTTTCAGGTTGTTAATTTATACCATTATAGAGGCCCTCCCAGGGGTTTTGGAAATCTGGGGAACATGGCCAATTATTTTTAGAGATCTGGGGGGGAACATTGGTCATTACCTTCAGGTATCCAGGGATCAAAGTTCTAATATAAGAGATCTGGGGGGAAATACTTTTGGGGAACTATTGCAAATACTTTTGGGGATCTGGGGAACAATGGCCATTACTTTAAGAGATCCTGGGAACAGGTTGTTTGGTTGTATGGTGTTGAGCGTCGCTTTCAACAATTTTTCAGTCATATTGCGACGGTGTCTACTTAAGACAGTATTCTGAGCGCTGTCACACTGGAGTATCATGCCGCAGACACATGGTATGATACCCCACCCTGTCACATTATACTCACACCGGGCCGACCAGACCTAGAACTCTCCTCTTAATGCTGAGCGTCAAGCGAGGGAGGTTCTAGTACCATTTTTAAAGTCTTTGGTATGACCCGGCCGGGGATCGAACCCACAATCTTCCTTATGCGAGGCGGACGCTCTACCACTAGACCACGCCGCGGTCCCTGGGAACAGGACCCCCTGGGAGGGCCTCATTATAAATAACAACCTTATAACAGCCTGGGTCGTGATGTGATTTCTGACCTAAATATTTAACCTTTCTACTCTTTGAGATATGAATGGGAAACTTAATATAAAGAATATCTAACCTCACAGCACATGGTGTCATAAATGGAACGACTTTTTACAAAACGAGGAGTTTAGCGGTGGTCTAGTGGTTAACATGCTTGCTCTACTAGAAGACCTGGAGGTACCCGGATCGATTCCCGGTGGAGTTTCGTCCGTTTTTTTGGAGACGCACTCCTACAGTGCCTTATTCGGACAAGGTACTTTGAAAGGGGGTTAAAAGCAGTCAGTCCCATGTACAGGGAGCCATACCCAGTGCACGTTAAGCATCTCACTGAACTTCTGTTAGTCAGTGATTCAAATGCCCGCAAACCTCCCTGGGAAGCGAGGCGTCCTATTATAATCAGACATGGATTGCTGGAAGTAACTGAAGAAGATATCTGGAAATTTTTTTTATTTCAAATCTCATAAAAGCAGGATTTAGCAATACTAACATCAGGCCCTATGTATGTTATATTCCACAATTTGTGCTGACTATATATTCGCTAGCAAAATGTTCAAACCCTCACAAAGTAAAATGCCAAATATTGAGATAAAGTCTAGTTTTCCATTAATATGCACGTGTCAGCTGAGAAGCATAAGGTTTATCTATGTTCTAAGGAAGGTACACGTGCAATCAATCTGAAGTTCGAGCGTTCTTCTAACAGTTTCTTATATTTTCACTCTTAAAAATTTACTGCTTTCTGGCAAGTCTTTTGTATGGTGTTCAAGTTTCAACCAAATTTTAGTCATATCGTGACGGTGTCTACTTAAGACGATATTCTGAGCACTGCTACCCTGGAGTATCGTGTTGCAGACATATGGTATAACCTCCCACCCAGTCACATTATACTGACACCGGGCCGACCAGACCTAGAACTATCCTCTAAATACTGAACGACAAGCGAGAAAGCTTCTAGCACCATTGTTTAAGTCTTTGGTATTACCCGACCGCGGATCGAACCCACGATCTTCCACATGCGAGGCGAACGCTCCACCGTTGCGGTTCAGGCAAGTCTTAGATGCACTGACGTCGCGTCAGAAGTTGAAGCTAGTAAGTGTCACGTCAAAAACATCGTAAAATACTAACGTCAAAATCTACGTTGGTTTTGATTAAATTTAAAAACAACGTGCGTAAACACTTGATTCGATGTTTTATTGCACAATATAATAATTTTATAACAATACATTGAGCCGATATATTGAAGTCCATAACTAAATATAACGGTACACATTAACTCACACGGTGAAATGGTATGCTTTTCAAGAATAAAATATATTTGCGTTATCTGTAATACGTCTACATACATACAATTTACAAAGCAATATCACGCTCCTCTAATAATTTCAAAATTGAAAGGTGGTCGTCTAAATTCAAATTGAATGTATTGATTTTCTTAATATTGTTTTCAATAACATAAAGAACAGATGATGCTGTGATAATGGCTGTATATTTACACTGTCGTTTGTTAACAAGATGGTTGGTTGGTGATTTCACAAAGTAATGCCCTTCGATAACAGATGTTCCTGTTGCCCATGTTGCGCACCAGTCGTCTGTAGTATTTGCTTGCAGTTGGAAACATACCGTTTCAGCGCGAACTAAATAATATTCATAATCCTTGTCGAGACAGGGAGCGGCAAATAGTGTACCTTCACTAATCAGTTCCTGCATAGGTGGTTCCTCCTCCACGGCCGAACATTCGTCATTTGATTCTATAGCTGTATCTACGACTGGAACTACGGAAGTAACCTCCCCTACAGGGCTGTTGTTCTGACATCCCTGTAAATTAACACAGTCCGTACATTCGTAGCATGAATGGTATCGGGTTTGTAACTGTCCATTGTTGTGTGTAATATCCTGATGAGTGGACCTTATCCCAGGAGTAGGTTTATATTTCCGCGGTGACGACCTGTCCATGTGTTCGCAATATCGAAATATTCGACGCTTACATTTCTCCGATTTTGTTTGCGTAAGATGTTTTGTAGCAAAGTCAAATAAGTCGCGGGCGTTTTGAATTAAAGCTGAACCTCTCAAAATTGCCAGATCTGCCTGCCGCTTTAACAGTCCACCAGCGGCGTCTTGGGGGCCTTTGGCGTGACTGGCTTCATAGAAGTTTCTTATCAATGTTTTGTAGCCGAACGAATCCATGGAGGCAGCGAGATCGCCGTAGCAATTGCGGCTTTTATATTGGACGGCAAATCCGTCGCAAAACTCGTGCATTACATCGGAAATATAGTTTATTGACTTCAAATATGCAAATATTTCTTCCTGCACTCTATGTGTTGAATATTTATCCTGTTTTTCGTCTGGTGAAATAGTATAAAATGTTCTAATATAATGTTTGGATTCGTGGGAGTACTTTGTAAACCATCAGTTATTTCAATAGCATGTCAGTATAACAAGGTCATGTGTATTCATCCAAGTTCTCGATTCATTCGATCGTCTTTTTTTCTTAGAATTGAACGAGTCTTTTATATCCTTTACCATTGCCCGAAATAACACACATTCTTCTTCTTCCTGAGGCGGTGACACAATTTTCATTTTCCTGGGTGATTCTACAACAGGAGATTTAGATTTGAGTGAATATGCTGCCATTGTTGCAGTTCGTTTAGTTGGCGTATTTGGAAGAGAATCTTTCATTTTTTTAATGACTCTCATTTTATTCATTCTGTTGGATTACTGTCCTATTTCAGTATCTTTGTCCGTTTTATTTTTCCGATCTCTTCTCCATTGACGTTGATATTCTTTTCTTGCCTGCTTGGTTTGTGCCTTTTTCAGTCTTGACTCGCGTTTTCGCCTCGCTGCATCAGATATCACAGACTCTGAGTTATAATTACGGAACAAAAAACAAACGTCCGCGATGTTTAAGTGCAGATATACCAAAATATGAAAACAAATTTAAACTATTTTATATGTACCGTAGATACCCGGTTTGACTCAGTCTGAGGTCTTCCTCCACCAGTAAGACTGGATATGTCATATATATTCTGAAATGTGTTGAAAATGGCGTTAAATCCCATTCAAAAAATATGTACCGCAGAAATATTTGTATGGCAAACTAGTACGGGAAAACGATGAAAGTGGCAGTGGTCGAAAACAAAAATCATAGCTGCACTTAGATACAGCGGAAGTTTGTTTTGTCCCCCGTCCCCCGCTTTGCGAAAAGCGGGAGACACTAATTTGGGTTTGTCCGTCCGTTTGCCTGTTCGTCGCACTTTTGGTTTCCATGCAATAATTTAAGAATGTATGATTCAAATCTTCAAATTTTAATACAATGTTTATAATGACAAAGCACAGGCTAAGTTCGATTTTATGGGTTGTGGCATTTGTCGTTCTACAATTATGCCCCTTTATGAAAAAATCGTATTTTTGGGGTTTCCGTTCAATAACTTAAAAAAGCGGGGGATATATATACACAAAATTTGCTTGTTTTATTCAGTAATGGTACGTTCACGATTATCCGCCACTGCTAAGCAAGACACTTTATTCTTAGTACTGGTTCGACACAGGAAAACTTCGACCGAGATTTGTCTCAGTTGTAACAACTTGTTTCACAATCAAGGTAAAATATATATGTTTAAAACAAAACATTGTTTTTGCTCAACACGTCACATATATACGCAATAGTTTCACTACAAACTTTGAATGTTTAATGCTTTGATAATGTCAAAATATAAAATGGCCCAATATAAGTGTTGGCGCTTTGTAATATTGTTATACGAGCAATGCCGTATGTTCACATAACATCACGTGATCATCTTAGGCTGGTAAACGAAATCTTGCGTAGCATCATGTCTCGGACTAATTGCAACACAAACGTATCTATTATTTTCGTAAACTACAATATATGTAGTTATACAGGGAGAAAGTTGCATTCACTCAGATCAGGCATTTCTGAGAAAATTGACTTTATATTAAGGGCATAACGAAATGTTCTAATAACCACTCACATATACATATTTGAGTGTTGTGGTACCTTTTTTTGATAATTTATGGCATGTTTTACCTTAATTTATACATTATTTACATGTACATATGTTTAATGGTATTTTTTATCATTCTTTGCATTTGAATGTAAGAAATAATTCATTTTTTCCTTTTGTGATGGGGGAATTACCCCACCCACTATTATGAATATACAAAAAAAAATCGAAAATGAAACAGACAAATCTTTATTTGTGTTAATAATTATTTCATTTGCATTAATTATGAAATCTCAAATATAACTCCTCAAAATGATCAGTTTAAATTATGGTTCAGCATACACGCGTTAATTAATAGATTTGATACACGCGTAATGTATGTACAATTCTATCACTCCAGAACTGTCCGATAAACATTGTAATACAGAATGCAAATACAATTACACTATCTTTCCAATTATCAACAAATGGTAATAAAACTTCGTGCCTTCGTACTTTAACCCTTTCCCTCATATAAACGCTTTCTGACCCCTCTACAGCAGACGGCCTTTTGAAACATGGTGGCAAAAGAAGAAATTGCATAAAACGTGCAATTTCTCCTTTTGACACAATGTTTTCCACTTTAAATCATAGGTTATCATTTGAATTATAGAGAGTTTCTACGTTTTGACAAATCAAACAAATCGTTTGTTGCAGGATTGTCGTATGATGGAAAGAGTTAAGGACCCTTAATGCTTGATGCGGCTCAAGTTATCATATGTTAAAAGATCCAACAAAATAGACAAAACTTGACATTGCATGTAAAACTAAGTAAATTCAACGTATTCTGGCATGTGGGAGTTTGTGCAACTAATTCCACGACAGGCTCCACATCCAAAAGAACATTCCAGACCGTGTTTCCGACATGAGCATCGTTGACTGTCACAGTTAGCTTTGCAATTACATCGAACAACGTTCAGCAGTTTTGCGGGTGCTACAGGCATGTTATTTTTTATTGGACTGTACACCTCATTCTTCAGCTGCCAACCCCAGTCTTCAGGTTGCAGGTTTTTTTCGCCAATCCATGTTTGAGACTGAATATACACTCGAAGGCTATGGAAAGCTGTTGCAGCAGATGTCGGTGGTAGTGTATGGACTTGAACGCACGATGTACTCGTCATAACCTTCGCAGTGAATTTTTGGAACCTTATTACGTCAAGATTTTGATCCGTATTTTCACCAAGAAGCAATATCAGAGCTAATTCTCCATTGCGCATTACTTCTTGTTTTGTCTATTTTGTCATGAAGAGTATCCCCACCTCTTGTAGCTGGTGACTCGTACAAAGCCTTTTCAATGCAGCGGTTTTGCCGATCCCATAGATTCGCGAGGTAGTGTTGCAACCCGTGAGTGCGTGTAGAAATGGGAGAAGATCACAAACAGGTCTTGTTAGTATTGCCTGTGTTTTTTTAATGTCCCAAACTTTGTTTCGTTTTAATTTTGTCTGCTTCGTATCAGACCTAAACAAAATATTCATTGCATCCTTCGCATGATAACACAGAATGACAAGCAGATCCGTGTCTTCTCCTATCACAAACGTCGTAGTGGTTTCAGCATGCTCTACGGCTGTAGTACATCTACGGCTGTAAGTACATCTGCATCGCTTTCTGAATACCTAACGTTTATCCCTCTTTCTTCAAGGTAAGTCCCCAACAAGTATATAAAGTTTTGTTTGTTTTCAACGTTTTTCAGGAACGAATCTTTGCTTGATCGAATGGGTGTGTCGTTTGTAAATCTCACTGGTGTGCCTACTATTCCTATATTTCGGCGAACGTGGGTGATATCCTTGGTGGATGGTCCATTGGAGTAGCCATCAAACACTACTGTTGTGCTCGAATACTTCTGGGCCAAGTAATGAAAATATTGTTCACATATGATACTATATGTGCTATTTTTCTGCCACGGAATCTTCTGTAACAAAGACCCCCCACCAATCACATAGGACACCGACTCTGTTTGCATTTCTGGATCAGGGCTGCAATCTCCAAGTTTCCACATTGCATCAGCAAGTTGAGGTTTCTGTGCAGCTCTAGGCAAACCTGTATTGTCGAATAATGAAGATGGGTTGGTGCTCAATTCATACTTGAATATGGTCGAAATATCTTCATCACACCTATCGGCCACTGTAATTAAACGTTGAAAAAGAAGTTGAGGATCAATGGTTACTGTTTCATCATTTATCTTTATAGAGCTATGTTCACTTAGTGGTACTGCTTGACCTTTCCTTTTGTATACGTATTCATCAACGGGTTGTCCAACCATGCCATGAATAATTTTCTTCCCTATGTCAAAAGCCACATCAACATTGACTCGTTTATCCGCTGTAACACCAGTTTCTATGTTTCGTAAAGATATATCTGTCTCTTCAAATGGAGATCGGGCTTGCAAGAATTGCACAACTTGTTTTACAGCATGGCTGTCCCGTTTACGGCGTGATAATGACGTATCTTGGTGTTGCTCGCTGGTAGCATAATTGGTGCCACTGAAAACTTACATGGCGAGATTCATTTCGGCACATGCTGGCATAGATAACAGCCACAACGTTCGCTGAGCCTCAGACATGCCTCTTCCCCATGTAAGTCCTCCAGTGGAAGACAAAACAGAAGAAAATAATGGGTAGAATTTCTTGATGGTCTCTGCTTGGATTGAATTAATATCAGCCTTGATCAGCTTCGCTGCTGCAGTTATAATGTTTTCTTTTTTTCGCTTTCCGAAAACCCTTGTGTATCGTTTGAGAAGTTATGAATAATTTCTGATGCTTTTTGTTTCATTGTGACCTTAGCTTCAGTATTGCCTAAAGTGGTTACTGATATAGAGTCTCCAAAATGGTCAATTAACCTGTTTTTCAGATGTTTGTATGAGTAAGCACGGTCCCCACAAGTATCTTCCATCAAATGAATCAGTTCAGACATTGTTAATACACACCCCTCATTTTCTTCTATATAACTCACAACATTTTTGAATGTTTCAGTGGTATCTGGTGCTTCAGGTCTTCCTGGGCTTTTTGTTTGCTTTTGACAAGGACTGGCATCTGTTTCAAACTCCTTGGGAAGCTGTCGATTTGTCCTGAAGTTGACACTGCATGTCTGATGGTATAATGCATCAGCCGCTGGTAGATCAATTATGCTAGCGATCCTTCCAGAGACGTCATGGGCCCACTGATCATTCCTTTCTGAACATACACGTTCAATGGACTTCTTAAAAGGAAGAATTCTAACTGGAAAAATAGCATAGCCCCGTTTTCTATGGTTAAACTTTGCATCCTGTGAACAAAATATGCATTTATGTTTAAAGTCAAATAAGCCCGATGACCTTGTGGAACATTTAGTAGTACTATCATTATTGTTTATATCATAATTGCTAGCTATAACGTTGCGTTTATGAATATAGTCTCTTCTGCAGTCCACGTGAACTTCCTGTCCAGGAATAACATTTATGTTTGATTGCCGCTCAACACTACATTCTTAAGTGTGTATAGAGCATGATTTCATTCTTCAATTATTAGTGCATAGGTTATAATTATTCTATACCAGTATGTATTGTGATGTATTGGTCTATAAAATATTAACAAAAATATCTAAAGTGGGATTGTTGTTTGTCCAACAATATATTATGTGCATTATTCGGTTAGATTGGTACAAAACACGTACGATGTGTTAGCTCTGCTGTGCTGCCGGTGTCCCAAGAGATGTATGGTTCACCGTTGGTTGTGCAGAATACAATAATACACTGCAGCTGTATTCAGCATCTGAAATTAAACAAAAATTCAATTACAAAGGTCCTCAAGATGATTTTACAATAATATTATAATGTAATAACATGTATCAATATTAAAGAAAGCTTAAATATTATTTTTGTATTGTGCTGCAACGGTCTGTTTTGCAAAATTGTTGTTTAATAAAAGATAGGTACTTAGGTACACGTACAATGATATATTTATGTACTGCTGCTGGTGATCCATGGTATGTATGGTTGCTTGTGTGGCGTACATCTGCGCAATATTCAGCCTGCAATGTAAGAAAAAATGCGTTTAATTACATAGACCCTGTATATGATTTTATTGTAATATAATGATGTTAATAACACACAAAAACATTCAATGATATAAAAACAATCATAACATATTCTAAACAAAGTGTTACTTGTCAAAACTTGTGAATTCAGTAATTAAATAAGCTCCTGTTTTGGTAGTCAGCTAACACGTTTTTTAAAATTATGGCAAAAATAGGCTTCCATACTTCGAAAAATGAACGAATGTGACCCTCAAGAAGTACGTTTTTTTCTTCAAGTAAGTGTTATTTTGCTCATTTTGAACACTGTTATTAGTTTAATACAAATGTTTAACGCTAGCAAAACTCTTAATATCCTAAAATATGCATGTTTATACCATATTCAACCTTACCTCAAATTTCACCATGAAACAACGTTCATCAACAATTATGCAGACATACAAGACTTAAACACAAACAAACTTCACGGAATTCATTAAAAATAAACATAATTGATACTTACCCCGCATATTTGATCGATAATGGCACTTTCAAACAGTTGTTTATATATTTTGACTGGGCGCCGCCATGAAATAATGACGTATTTTGATGACGTCATTGTACCTCCCGCTGAAGAGTTCTTACTATGGTGAGCTTAACCGTCCAAAATTTCAAATTATAAAATAAGGTATTTTGTTTTTTTTTAAAAGTCAATATTTTTGTTTTGCCGAGGAACACAGTCTGCAAGTTTGGTTTGGGAGATACTAATACAATGTACTTTCGTTCTGTATAAATACAGTTTTTGTTGCAATTAGTCCGAGTGAATATTTTCGTTTACCAGCCTATCTGTAAGTCCGTGCCGCTTAAAAATAAAGCAAAGTACCCGAACGTTCTGAAAGCCAGGCTTTAATCAATGTTCATACACTTTCCAAATGTGAGTGATATCATTGTGGCGTTTGGTTTATTTTCTGCGTATTTTTTTTTTTAAAAAAATGACATAATACAATGTCCATGATATATGTTAGTTCGTTTTTTTCAGCTTGCATATACTAAATACGTTAAAAATGAAAATCCAGGAATATTATAAAGGTCACAGTAGTTCCTGGCGGGTATAATCATTTTGGCGGTGATCAACTCTGCAAGCAGAACTATGTCTTTGGCAAAAAGCCCGACTAAAAACCATCAACAAATCAATAAACATATACTTGCAAAATACCATCCCCTGTATCGGAATGAACCGATAAAGAAAATAAAATCAGTGGAGTCTCTTTCTTTCCTTCCTTCTCTTCAACCAATACTCTCTTTTTTATTTTTTGAAATATTCTGAATAAACCATTATCTCTTTTATCAATTTTTGCACATTTGGCCAAATTGAAATTATTTCGGAACAATATGATAAAGTCTATATGAAATGTAAAATAACTGTTATGGAAGCAGATTTACACAAACTTCTAAAGCTTTTTTCTGTATCCTTTCCACATAATTCGTTAAACGTATGACTTTATTGTTAAATGTATGCTAAATATGTACGTATGTGAACAAAATAGTGTTTAAACTAACAAATCAATTTGTATTTAAACTACGTAGAACAAAACATACATACGTATGACTGGGGCAGTTCTTCAATTTCGTGTGCGATAACATAAATGGGACATAAAAACTGATGGTAATATAAAAAGTTCGTGTGAGAGTATCTGAGACGCTCAGCTGAATTCAGCCAAATTGTCACGTATTAATTAACGGCACGTCAACCTGTCAGTGTAAGCTGGTTGATATGTCGCCGAGACGTATAAAATAAGATTTTTTTCTATCGCGTGCTCAGTTTGTGTCTTTCCGTCAAAAAGGAACACCCTCACCCTCAACCACAGGTAAGAACTATTTAACACTCACTGGACACTGTTTTCTATATAGCATGTCTCTTGTTTATACATTTTATATGTGTTTTTATAAATCTTAGAAAGGGGCGGGTAAAAAAAATGACTATGGGTGCATTGAATAGGTCACATTGTGACCAGTTATTATGCAATATTTGTAAAGAGCTTGTGTGTCGTAGAAACAGTATTAGAAAGATGCACATGTGCAATAAAAGTTATATACATTACATCGTTAGAAGCAAGGCACACATGTGCCATAATATTAATTACGCGTATTGGAAATATTGAGAAAAAAATAACAGAAAAAAAGATGCGAAGGTCTCCTGTGGCAAAATTTGAAGAAATTACTTTGATACTTTTTGAGAAAAAAATGGCATATGGCGGGTTTGCTGTTCCGTTTAGTATATTTACATATGAAATAAGGAAATGGATATAACTACTAACTTAAAACAACATTAGTTACAGCTCTCTCCAATTTAACTTTAATATTGATATATTGGTTTATCGGAATGAAATTAAAAAATATTTATAATATAAGTGAATTTGAAAAGAATAATAGAAACTTGAAATAACACACAAAACGGTGAAAAAATATACACTAAAAATTGAGGAGGGGGACGGGGTGGGGGTATATAACTCCCACTTAATAATCATTCTCTGTCGTCCATATGTACGTCACACTCGCGTCGCATAATGCTCGGAATAAAACTAAGAATAAATTACAATACACACTGAAGTCATTTAAAATAATTTAAAACGCTTGTTCATTAATTCGATATAAAGTTGACTTTTGCACTTCCTTTCCAACGATAATACTTTTTTTTAATTAATCCGTTATAATACATGAACAAGTTTGTTTTATATTAGTTTATATATAAGCAAAAGAAAAAAGTGCAAAAGTTTGAACAAAAAGGTAACCGTCCGCACAACATAGGTCTATACATTTATGAAATAGGCAAACAAAAAATAGACGATTTACACCAGTAGACTACTTAGTTAAAGAGCTCTGCAATACATCGGATACAGTATATGCTTTAGCCCTTTACTTCATATAGACACCTTTGGACACCTCTAATATTGAAAGCATTAATTCACCACATATCAGCAATATGTGAATTATATTTATATTAACTGACAGAGTGGAAAACAGTGCAGGAAGTGTTCAGATTGCTCGTTACGAGCAATCTGAACTCTTCCTGCACTGTTTTCAAAGGCCTTCTGTGATTGGTGCAGGAAAACACGTATCTATGGAGTAATGGGTTAATCATATTTATTTTACATCGATTGTGAAACAAGTTCTTGTAACCGGTACTATAAAGTGTCTTACGTAATGATACCACACATAGCCGTGGCGGTGGATCAAACAAAAAATCTACCGATCTTGGATCCGGTACTCTACCACTGTACCATACAACATCTTAGACATATTAGACCAGCTGTTTCATCCATGCAACGCTTTAACCATTATCAACATCATTCTGACGCAAGAAATATTGACCACCACAATCAAGGAAAACATCAATTAAACTTACTTAAGCGTTATGATATCTTAAGAAACGGTTTACCTACCTTAAGGCGGATGGATCGGAGCGGTTGTCCTCCGTAGTCAATTTTTCTAAGGCACTGTCTTAAAGGGAATATATCAGGATTTTTCAAAATTTTGAATTTGGCTAAAACATTTTTCAATTTACAATGCTTATATATACTCACTGACCCCGTATTGCCAAAAGGATATTTATTCAAACATGCCAAAATAATATATACTGAAAACAGCTTTCCTCACGGGCTACGCGCCTAGGTTAGACTAAAATAGATTTCCCTCTTAACATTTTTTTGCGACGTATAAAGTGAGTCACGTGATTTCATTTCGATGTCAAATTGATCCGTTATACAGTTTTATACGCAGTAAAAATTGCTTCTTCTTAGAAAGAGTCAGAATGGCGATGCGAAGGTCATCAAACAGTATATAAGTGCTGCCTATTTTTAGAATGGGGATTTCGTTCAATGTTTACCACTCCAATATACATAGCGATTTTGTCACGTTTTGGCGGTACTTGACATACTAAACTATTCCGTTTATATGCATTAATGATAATGAAATGCTTTTTTATCCTAAAAATGATTTTACTTTTTAAAACATTTATAGCATTTTCTTCTGACACATTTCTTTTAAAATCATTTACCTCTTATAACTGAGGTCGTGGGTTCGACCAACGCTCGATACAAAAACTTTATATGAGATCATTCACACCAGTTACTTGCGGAAGGACGGTGATTCTACTCAGCTGCATTCTGGGACATTCCTTCATAAGCAATGAATATAACTCATATAACGTGATATGTAATTAAAAATGACGTTAAATGAAATTAAAAACTAGACCTATTACTGAAGGTGATGAATACCCCCGAACGCCGCCATGACAAAAAATGACTATCCATTGTATGAAGTTTTATTAAATTATATCCAATAGTTTTAAAGTTATGCTCCAGACAAAAAAAATCTTAATAAAAAAGAATGTTATGGATTGAGTTTTTTGTATTGTTAATTTTTTTATGGTTTTGTTAAAATTAAAAACGGTCTTTTTAATTATTTTGCAGTGTACAAGTTTTCATGGCAATCAATAAATGTTATACTTTTTCGAGTTATGTTGAGGGACAACAATTTTATGGATAAGAAACAAACAAGAGCACTAGGAATACAATATCGAACCTGCTTTGCTCGAACTCAATGTATTCATCAACTTGGTTCTTTCATGAACTTTATTAAACTGTTATCACTGATGGCTTTAAAAGTACTTTAAAAGTACTGCACCAGACAAGGGAAATATATCAAAGGGCAATAACTCTGTAATTAGCAAGAATAGAGTTGTGTTTCTTGTACACTGCACTTCCTGTCATTATATTCTACCATTGTATGAAGTTTGATGAAATTCCATCCAGTACTTTAAAAGTAATGCTCCGGACAAGGGAAATATATCAGAGGGCAATAACTCTGTAATTAGCAAGAATAAAGTTATGTTTCTTGTACACTGCACTTCCTCTCATTATATTCTACCATTGTATGAAGCTTGATGAAATTCCATCAGGTACTTTTCAACTTATGCTCCGGACAAGAAAAAATATCAAAGGGCAATAACTCTGTAATTAGCAATAATAGAGTTATGTTTCTTGTACATTGCACTTCCTGTCATTATATTCTACCATTGTATGAAGTTTGATGAAATTCCATCCAGTACTTTAAAAGTAATGCTCCAGACAAGGGAAATATATCAAAGGGCAATAACTCTGTAATTACCAAGAATAGAGTTATGTTTCTTATACACTGCACTTCCTGTCATTATACTCTACCATTGTATGAAGTTTGATGAAATTCCATCCAGTACTTTAAAAGTAATGCTCCGGACAAGGGAAATATATCAAAGGGCAATAACTCTGTAATTAGCAAGAATAGAGTTATGTTTCCTGTACACTGCACTTCCTCTCATTATATTCTACCATTGTATGAAGCTTGATGAAATTCCATCCGGTACTTTTCAAGTTATGCTCCGGACAAGAAAAAATATCAAAGGGAAATATATCCAAGGGCAATAACTCTGTAATTAGCAAGAATAGAGTTATGTTTCCTGTACACTACACTTCCTCTCATTATATTCTACCATTGTATGAAGCTTGATGAAATTCCATCCGGTACTTTTCAAGTTATGCTCCCGACAAGAAAAAATATCAAAGGGCAATTACTCTGTAATTAGCAAGAATAGAGTTATGTTTCTTGTACACTGCACTTCCTCTCATTATATTCTACCATTGTATGAAGTTTGATGAAGTTCCATCCAGTACTTTTCAAGTGATGCTCCGGACAAGGAAATTGCAACGGACAGACCGACCGACAGACCGACAGACCGACAGACCGACCTCAGGGTGACTCCAATATACCCCCTCAAAACTTCGTTTGTCGGGGGTATAATGACGTTAAAACTCATTAAAAACGCTACATACAGGTCAAGTAGTGCCCGTGAGTGAACGTTACTTTAGGTATTTGCTTCTTTGACTAAATGGATGCTTAGCCTACTCTCACACACGGTTCTATTTTCAATTTATTTTACGATAAATTTTCATTTCAAACTATTAATCTTGATGCTAGCAATACAAGTAGGGTATTAAATTACCACAGCATGTGTATGTACATGTATATATGTACACATATTTTTTTACAAACCATGTACGTACACAAGTAAATTCCATTCCCCACCAGTGCCATTGCTCCAATGTTTAAAGAACGATGCGCAATGAAGCCTAAAACTTTTCTTTTTGTTAATAAATAGAAATATGTATTAAATATTTGTAATAATAAATCCATATCCATTAATATTAAAATGCAATATTGCTTACCAAATTATCAATCATTATACTTAAGAACGTACAATATTACTTTTCCAAAATATCTAACATTATAATTAAGAACGTACAATATTACTTACCAAAATATCTAACATTATACTTAAGAACGTACAATATTACTTACCAAGATATCTAACATTATACTTAAGAACGTACAATATTACTTACCAAGATATCTAACATTATACTTAAGAACGTACAATATTACTTTACCAAAATATCTAACATTATACTAAAGAACGTACAATATTACTTACCAAAATATCTAACATTATACTTAAGAACGTACAATATTACTTACCGAAATATCTACATTATACTTAAGAACGTACAATATTACTTACCAAAATATCTAACATTACACTTAAGAACGTACAATATTACTTACCAAAATATCTAACATTACACTTAAGAACGTACAATATTACTTACCGAAATATCTAACATATACTTAAGAACGTACAATATTACTTACCAAAATATCTAACATTATACTTAAGAACGTACAATATTACTTACCAAAATATCAAACATTATACTTAAGAACGTGCAATATTTCTTACCAAAATATCTACATTGTACTTAAGAACGTACAATATTACTTACCAAAATATCAAACATCATACTTAAGAACGTGCAATATTTCGTACCAAAATATCTACATTATACTTAAGAACGTACAATATTACTTACCAAAATATCTAATATTGTACTTAAGAAATCATGGGCTGCTTATACTATTTTTGGAAAGCGGGCGTAGCGTGGCCCATGTTTGTTGTTTCCTCTTTCGTCGTTCGTGAAAATTACTTAATTATTTTATTGACGTTTACGCTATTATAGAAATGTATTTTTATACATGTACTATGACATCAAAACCTCTAGTATGTCTGCCATATTTAAAGTTTTATCTATAACGAAGACCGCGGCGTGGTCTAGTGGTTGCGCGTCCGCCCCGCATGCGGAAGATCGTGGGTTCAATCCCCGGCCGGGTCATACCAAAGACTTTAAAAATGGTACTAGAAGCTTCCTCGCTTGACGCTCAGCATTAAGAGGAGAGTTCTAGGTCTGGTCAGCCTTGTGTCAGTATAACGTGACTGGGTTGGGTATCATACCATGTGTCTGCGGCATGATACTCCAGCGTGACAGCGCTTAGAATACTGTCTCAAGTGGACACCGTCGCGATATGACTGAAAAAATTGTTGAAAGCGACGCTAAACACCATACAACATTAAGTAAATACAATATTACTTTATTCAAATATCAAACATTATCATTAAGATAATACAATATTACTTTACCAAAATTTAATTTGATACCATCTTGTGTTTTCGTCAGAGTTATGAAATATGTACCTTCTATATTTTTTTTATTTACAGGAATTCATCAAAGAGTCCAAAATGAAACTGGTTATC
Organism: Panopea generosa; assembly: GCA_029582155.1. Classification (NCBI taxonomy): domain Eukaryota; kingdom Metazoa; phylum Mollusca; class Bivalvia; order Adapedonta; family Hiatellidae; genus Panopea; species Panopea generosa. The sequence goes on along the minus strand of CM055909.1, from coordinate 34,825,672 downwards.
TTAGCGATTACCCTGTCAATGCTTGTCGCCACGGAAGCCTTGATGGGCGGAGATATTGGTACGTGCATGCACGCTAACATGGCCGCTATATCACTATATTATACCCCACCTCTACCAGTGTTGTGTGGTTTGGGGAAAATTGTAATTCTCCTTTAACAAGTTAACTCGCAGGCATTCAAGTTGTTGTTATAGTTGTATGTTGTTTAGCGTCGCTTTCAGCAATTTTTCTGTCATATCGCGAACTATCGTCTAAAGCCAGGTTGCCAAACAAGGATACCCACTCAGTCACATTAAATGGACATCGGGCCTACCAGATTTAGAACTATCCTCTAAATCCTGAGCACCAAACGAGGATAACCCATCTACTCACATTAAACTGACATCGGGCCGAACATATCTAGAATTATCCTCTAAATGCTGAGCGCCAAATGAGAAAGCTTCTAGTACCATTTTCAACTAGGCATTAGACGCTGACTGCTACAGTTATCGTTCATAGAAGTTATATTTTACGATATGTTACGATATCCCTGCTGATGAATTTATTGGATTACCTCTATTCCTGGACGGGTAAACCCTCTAAACATTGATACCCATCTACAAAATATATATCCAGTAAATTGTTTAAAACCTTTTGCGTTGAATTAAATGGTTATTCTAAGTTCGTAAAAATAAATGTGATTTATTAATTTAATATTTAGTATTTAGCGTCATATTTTTACCATCAATGGATAACAAACGATCAGTTAACTTAATCACTCATGCTTTCCTGGAAGGGTAACCAGTACTCGAGCACAACTACAATCTTTACTTTCCGAATTGAATCAGCGGTGAAAAAACGAATGATAATGAAACGGCGCAATGTCGAATATCAACTATAAGTATGGTAATATTTCTTTTTAATCGTTGATAGCTTATGTTATCCTATCGTTAATGGCTGTTTTCTTACCACTCGGTGATGATAAATGTACTTTTATTCATATATTTAAAAGAAACTACATGAGAGAGGAGACCAGACTTGATATTCATTAGTCCTCTCACTCCAAAAACCTTTCGTGAAGTTTTCCAATTACTTGCGGAAGGACGGTGGTTCTACTCAGATTCATTCTGAAGTCTTCCTCCACCAGTAAAATTATATATGCCATATAATCTGATATGTGTTAAAAATGGCGTTGAACCCCTTCAAAACAAAAAAAAAACAACTATATTTCATAGATGTTTATATCAAGGCTCGCATGTCTTTAATACATATGTTCTGTGTTTATTTACAGCTGAATTTGCGCTTATGAACTCCATGATGGGAGGACGTGGACTGTTTGGCGGTGGTGGTGGGTTAAGAATGAATCCAATGGTCAGGGCACAGGCCATGGCCCAAGCGACAAGAGCCCAGACTACTGGTGCCCGACCAGCAGGTAAGATTTAAAAAAACTAATCACGTAAAATAATGTACAAGCAGTAATGGAATAAATGATCACATAATCATTACTTAACCACCGGATTCGATTTTCAGCAACGTCACTTTCATGAATACATTTAAAACAATCAAAGTATGCATAATTTGAAATGCATATACTGTCGCGACCGTGACCAACGTTGTATACTGAACAGAACAACTAACCCGCAACCTGATATTTAATGTATTTAACCCGCCACCTGATATTTAATGTATTTTCTCTAAAAGTAACAAAACAATTTGATTGAAAGTGTATATAACGCTACTCAATATTTTGGCAAAGTATCGGAAATACAAAAGTGGCAGGTTAGCTGTTCCGTTCAGTATATACAACAAGACTGACGTCAAATGTTGCAACCGACGCTAGAAAATATTTCAAAATGAAACGGAAATCTTTTTGATTATGGCTAAAAAGTAGCGTTATAGACTTGCATATATTTTGTTTTGACAGGTATATGTTTAATAATTCTTTCGATCGTTCGTATAGTAAGTATATTCATTATTCGTGCAGTACTGTATCCATTAAAACAATTACAATACGTATTTATTTATTACAGCCGGAAATGCAAACATGATGATGTACCCGAGGATGCCGAGGCAAAGTGGCGGATTATTTTCCAACCCAATGATGTTCATGTTAGCCGATGGATTTGGTTTCTAGTCATGGATACATATTTTTCGACCACTTGAATCCAATATAAAACCATGCGTAAAACAGAATGCGTCACAAATGGGCACCTGTTTAATGATCGTCAGTTGAAATGACACCAATGTATGTGGTGCCATATAACGACTCTATATCCATATATTTGACTGTTTACCTGTATGAAGCGTGTTTGTATTTATACACGTCGACGATTATTAATTAGTGAAGTTTATTCAATAATGACGTGTAGTATGTATAAGGAATATGACAACCGCTGTTACCAGTAATATCCGCGTAATTAATTATTTGAATTAATTAACACCACACTGAGGGGCTGTGGATAACGTCGACATTAAATCATCGACAAATTTGAAGAAAAAAACATTCAAACATATTACGTCGCCATTAAATCATCGACAAACTTAAAGAAAAAAACATTCAAACATATTATGTCGACATTGAATCATCGACAAATTTGAAGAAAATCTGAAAATCAAACATTTTTGGTGACTTACCAATCGCAACTCGGTGATAGTCCAAAATGGGCGACTTGTAATGTTTTGTAATTTAATTTTATGTTGCGTTCCTTTGATTAGTGTATATGTGTACAATGTTGTTGATTTAATCTGTTTGTAACAATCAAAATAAATAATGTAAATAAAAAAATTATATTGTTCGTATGTCTTCATAGTTTTCTTCTTCTTCTTCTTCTTCTTCTTCTACCACCGGAGTTGTTGTGCGTCACCATATAATTTGCATCCTCACTAAATCCGGACATTCGGAATTTTATTCAAAAGTTTGACGTTTAGTTTACTTGATCCCTTTCCGCGATGAAAGGAAGCAATGTATAAATATAATAATAATACTTATTATTTTATCTAAATACCGAGTGGTCAACCAGTATGACATAAATAGACTGAAGTAGTCAACGCAGACAGATTATATGACGTACAAGAAGGGTTATTTCAGGTTCACTCTCCATGTAGTTTTCAAAGCGGTTCATGACTTCATAAAATCTTTTAACCGTTCCAAAGTCTTAGATTAGCGCTAACAGTAGTGATTGAAATTATTTTATTCAGTGGTTTACTCAAACATTCTTGAAGTGATTAATTTCAAAACATTGCATCAATCTTGCGAAACTTACGAAACTTCGCTACTATCTGTCCATAAATATGTCAGTCCTTCTTTAACTCCTTTATTTCTATAATCATTAATAATGATTATCTTTTGCATTACATCTGTTATTTTCACATAAAAAGTTATTGCTAGTATTGTGAAATTTATGTTTACATATAAGCCATTGTCAATTGCTGTTTATGAAAAGATGATGGAAGGACCGAATCTAAGTTGCGAGAACTTGTGGCCTAACCAATTTGCTATATGTATGTATATTTATTGGCAATAAAGTATGTTTTAACTTTTAAACTCACCATGTACAAATCAAACAACGTCTCTGATGATCATAGAAAGCAAAAATAATAATTATGGAATGGATTGTATTTATAAATAAACATGCAAAATACCTAACCCCTGTAATCTGAATGAACCGATAAAGGAAACACTTGTGTAGTCTCATTCTCTAAATATTTTGTATTACTTGAAATATTCTCAATAAAATACTGTGTGTGTGTGTTCTTATTCAATGCATATTTGGCTAAATTTAAATTAGTACGGAACTATATGTCTTCGAATTTAACATATTAGTGCTATATACGACAAAGATAAAAAAGTAATAAACTAGATACTCTATGTATTGTAAATATATTTAGATTAATATTAGATGAATTTGTCTTACAATTCTCATGCCTGTCATAATCTTATTTTTTATGTAAGGAATAAGAGAAAAATCTTTAAATATCGATATGAAACGTTTGCCACCCACTTATTTCTTCAGCTTTCTATTAAAATTTCTATACCTTTGATGTATTATTTTTGTTAAAAAATTTTCGTGGGAAAAAAATATTTCGTAAAAATCCAGCCCGTAATAATTTGAGTTCAGAATTTTTTTTTAAATATTTGATAATAGTCAACACTTTTATAAACTTTACTTTGGTACCAAAATTATTAAATTCAGGCAAATGTCCCAATAGTTATTAAATCAATACTTAAGCTGCCACCCACAATTTCAGCCGTATATTTTGATAGAAGTTACCCTGACAGTCTCTGTAATTATGTCACTAGCGAAAAATAATGGCCGGGAAACGAGGTGATTTCAGCAGTGACTTAATTACAGATACTGGCAGGCTAAAAGCAATATAATGTACACATGCAATATATATTTAGGTTATTTAGTAATGTCTGGAGGCCTATCTTCGTGTACGAAGACAACACAGTGTCATCTGCAAACATTAAAAGATGAGTTTGTAATTCATTTATTGATATCATATATAACAACACGATCGTTTGAGGGATTTTAGGGTTTATATGCAGTATTTCCGTAGAAAGTATTATTCAATATAATACGAGACAAGAATCTGTAACGATAGAGCACAATACACAATTAACAAAACATGAAAACAACGTCAAAACATCAATCAATTCACGTAATATACATTTCACTCATTTCAAACAATGCAAATACTGCTCTTAACAAGATAAATTAAAATACAAGTAATTGCTTACCAGGTTGATCAGCAAGTATTGAACTTAATATAATACGAGTAAATCTTCGCTGATTTTCAAATTGTTGCTGTCGCTATGGCTGTCGGAAGGAAAGTGCTTAGATGATTAGTTTGGCGGGAATTAAGTAACAAACCTTCTAAGCAATATTCTTTTCTTAAACTTCTTAAACTTCACCTCCTAAACTGAAAATCAAGCCTTTTATTTTGATACCAAAATCACAAAAATATGTTGTTTGTGTCAGGAGGAGTTGTGTTTCAAAGATATAGAAAATGCCACCTGAAATTTAGACAATTGCCTCCAGTTGCCTTTCTCTGTTTATATGTCTCTGATTTCAGCTTTTATGGTTATTCTTGAAAATTAGTGTGCAAAAATACTAGTAATATGTATATATATATACTGAACGGAACAGCTAACCCGCCACCTGACATTTCAAGTTATTTACCTGACATTTTTTTTTTTTTTTTGCAAAAGCATCAAAGTAATTTCCTTAAAATTTGGACTTAATTGAAAAAGAACATTAAGGTTATGTGTAATTGTCTGTTAATGCCATACATAATTTTTAATAGATTTACTCTATTCTGTTGATCAAGTAGCCCTAAACACAGGTATAATTTCGTATAGGCTGAAAACGTTGACATTTTCTAAAATGTTCTTACATTCGAAAAAGAACGTTTATGGTGAGAGTGTTGCGTTGACCGGATAATGTTCTCTTGGACGGATCAGCCATTTAAAAATCCAATAAAAATATATCCTGTATTTAGGATTGAATATATAATAAACTACTGGATTAATAACACTGTTCATCAATACACAGCGAAGCATAAATCGGACACCTGCCTTTAGACAATCGTTTGGAGATGAAAAGTAATGCATGCCGATGCTGGCGATGAAATATGGCGTCAAACAACAAAGATATCCAATTGAAACAAATATCATCATAGCTGTCACCTGCGCCTCTGATTTCCTAATGTAATATGAGTTTTTACTTAACATTTTTGACGATATCACATTGTGTTGTTCACTTTGGTCTTTCTTGACATCTTTATATGTATTTTAATTGCATCTTCGCCTTGTTCGTTATCTACTAAATCAGTGTGAGTGATGTTTTCGTTTTTTTTCTGCTTTCGTAGAAATGTTTATGCTTTGTTTTTGATAATGGATTGCTGGATGTTGTAAATATGGTTTCATTGTTTTTCTTTTGTGAATCATTCGTGGTTTCCTTTTTTTTGTTATCTGTCTTAGATATTTCATTATCACAATCCACAAATGCTAGGTTTATAAAAGAGTCCTCTTTATCGGTTTTGTTTGTAACGGAAGTTATGTTTATATCAATATGTGAAATATGGACAGCGGATACGTTTTTGTTTGTTTTTTCTAGAGTAGTCATGCTCTTTATTATACAGTTTTCGTTTTCTTTAAACATTCTTATAGGATAAAATATATTTTTAAATTCTTTTGTTTCAGTTTTGACCTTTTCTATTTCATATATCTTCGATACTATGCACGTTATTGCTTTTAAACTCTCCCATGGCACCTTGACCTTCTGTTGTGTTCGGATCAGTTTGTTTACAAACCATTTCGAAGTAAGATTGTCCCTGAAGATCTTCTTCAAAAGCATTTGCACTAGCATTGCGCTTGGACTCATAACTATTTCCTGTAACCATGGACACTTTCTTATATCCACCGATACGTTAAATTATCATATTCGCTTCAAGGGTCTGACTATTTCCGGTAACAGTCCTACTTTCTGTTTCATTTGATTTTGTTTGTGTCGACATACTGGTACCCTTTTCCGTCAGAACACAGTTTTTGTCCGGTTGTTTTAGTTTTTCTGTGTGCGTTTGTTTAGAATCAACTACTCTTAAAAGCTTTGTTTGTCGCATGTGTATGAAAAGCCTTCGTATAATAGTTGCATAAGTTATGACAAAGATAAAGAAAATGACACCAACATTTACCATGTCAAATAGATGGAAACCAATGACAGCGCTCTGGTATTCTGGTTTAACATAACTAGTGCAGAAATGTCCTGTTACTAAGGTAGCGTTGGTTCCCACTGTTACATTAAATGGTGCAGAATCAATTGTAACAACAGTTCGTCATAATATTATAAAAAGACAATATAACGCTGCAAGGTGCAGCATACGCAGCCATTTTCTTCGTCATTTGCTTGCTGAATGGTTTACATATCTTATTGTACCGATCTAGAGGTAGAATAGCCAGGACAATGATCGAAGAGTAGACCATCCATCCAATAGTGACTTGCGGAAAAAATTGACACAGAAATACGAAAGTGAATCTGACGTTGAGGACGAGTTCAACGAAACTAAGTTCATAAGAAAAAAATCGCAAGATCTAACTTTGCTAAGCTAGAATTCATTATGCTGTATGGTTTCCTTGGTTCATATCTGTAAAACACAGTCGTCACTATTTTTCTACATATCCGAAACACTGAGGCAACTGTTAAAACACTATTACTGGTGAAAAGTGCACGAAAAACGCATACTGCTTACGTGCAAGCAAAGCCACCGTGTTGTCGTTATGATTATATGAGTTGTTTAATATTTTGTAATTTATTGCCATGCGAGGCTTTGACATCTTAAATAGTGTGAAAAAACAAGACAACTTTTTAATGCCAATGTTAAAAAATAAGCAATAGCCAATGCTACGTTAGTTTGCCATATAATTCATGGTTCCATTACATATATTAAGAAAGTAGTCATTAACTATTAATGTTTCCTTTTTTAAAAAATCTTCAATACAGTGTGTCAAAGCAAATATAATAAACCATAGATGTATTTAAAAGTTAATCACATCACATTATTAATAACCGTCAGTTTGAGAAACTCTCCATTAACCACCGTCAGTTTGAGAAATTCTTCAATAATCACCGTTAGTTTGAGAAACTCTTCATTAATCACGTCAGTTTGAGAAAATCCATTAATCACTGTCAGTTTGAAAAACTCTTCATTATTCACCGTCAATTTGAGAAAATCCATTATTCATCGTCACTTTGAGAAACTCTCCATTAACCACCGTCAGTTTGAGAAAAATCCATTGTTCACCGTTAGTTTGAGAAACTCTCCATTTATCACCGTCAGTTTGAGACTGTCAGTTTTAGAAAATCTTCATTAATCACCGTCAGTTTGAGAAATGAGAAACTCTTCATTAATCACATTAAGCTTGAGAAAATCCATTAATCACCGTCAATTTGAGAAACTCTTCATTAATCACCGTCAGTTCGAGAAAATCCATTATTCATCGTCAGTTTGAGGAAATCCATTATTCACCGTCAGTTTAAGAAACTCTCCATTAATCACCGTCAGTTTGAGAAAATCCATTATTCACCGTTAGTTTGAGAAACTCTCCATTTATCACCATCAGTTTGAGAAAATCCATTAATCGCCGTCATATTGAGAAAATCTTCATTAATCACTTTAGTTTGAGAAAATCTTCATTAATCACCTTTAGTTTGAGAAAATCCATTTATCACCGTCAGTTTGAGAAACTCTTCATGAAACTCTTCATTAATCACCTTTAGTTTGAGAAAATCCATTTATCACCGTCAGTTTGAGAAACTCTTCATTAATCACCGTCAGTTTGAGAACATCCATTATTCATCGTCAGTTTGAGAAAAATCAATTATTCACCGTCAGTTTGAGAAACTCTACATTAATCACCGTCAGTTTGAGAAAATCCATTAATCGCCGTCATATTGAGAAAATCTTCATAAATCACTATCAGTTTGAGAAACTCTTCATTAATCACAGTCTTTGGAAACTCTCCAAACTTCTATTTTATCTACCTATCTATTCAATGGTTGCTAAACACATATTTTTTCATTGAAAAAAGCGGATATTACTACTTCTGTCTTGTTTGTGGCACTATGTATTGAATGTTCCTGATCCATGAACTTTTAATGACATGTCGGCAATGAATGCAATTCAATTGTTATAACAACCGCAACGTTACTAGGCGATAGAAATGTGTACTCTGATATGAAACTGATATATCTTTGCTACATCAATATATTTTTGTTGTTATCATGTATTTCCACGAAGAATCAGTATATTAAAATTATCGTTTTCATATGTTTAATTGTATATCAATAGCCAATGATGTGCTCCAAACGTTTCCAATAAGACGTGATGAATTCTAAACGTTTCCAGTAAGACGTGGTGAATTCTAAACGTTTCCAATAAGGATCAAACAAACACATTTAACAGCCTTCGTAATCATTACTTTAAAAATTGACGCTGCTGTTTCTGATCAAATTATCCAATTTATCCATTTGGTGACAGCAGAAGATAAAAGAAGGACCATTCAATAAGTTGCACAACAGAAGGGTCATTAAATAAGTTAATTTGAATTTAGGCACTGTCTAGCACATGAATATACATGTGCATATACATAGGAAGACGGGGAGAATGATTCGTTATATATATATCGGTACACTGACAACTGCGCTGAACTTAAATATAACTTTTATGAAAAGGCAAATTAGAAACATATAGGCAAATTATGGTACATGCTACATTAAAATACAAAAGAACAATCAATAAAGCCAAATTTGAATACAGACAAAATGAAACAAATAAGCCCATTAATGCGCGTTTAAAAATGCTATGTCTGAGTTGAAAGGTGTGTGTGAGTGTGTGCGTGCGTGCGTGCGTCTGTGCGTGTGTGTGAGTTTGTGATTTCATCAGTATGTTTGTGTGTACAATGTATCAGACAATAATAATTTTATTTACACTACCTCGTTCTTTGGATTTAAATAGGTACGTAGAACCAACACGTACGTTCTATTCTTACTTTGATGAATTACGTATCTGGTTTACATCTGTGTAATATTAATGATGCCAAGTAATCACATTTCTTAGTAGCTCATTTCTATTTACTTTCAGATGATGGGGTACCTTAAGGCAATCCTGTCAGAGCGTAGTGTAGATTTTAGAATTTTAGATATTTATTTACATGAGGAATCGTTGGAAGGAAAATATGGATACACTGAGTTTGACTCCTGTAGTGGCAAAGTGCATTCAATACACCTAAGTACATTTCGAGTTAGTGATCTGCAATTCAACTCATGTCAAATTCATTAAATCTCTCACTTGCTTTTACCGTATTCTGTAAAACATGAACCGTTACGGTTCCAAACATGTGGCTATTTGCTGGCCCTTCTCACAACATTTCTAAATAAAGGCGGGACTAATAAATATCTTTTTTCTGCTACGCCATGTGGTTTAAGTTTTTTTTAAAACGAACAGATGTCTCGCATATTTATTAGATTCATTAACTTGAAATGTATGTGTTATGGGTGCACATTGCCATAATATTTTCTTTTCAACATTTTAAAGTAGTTTATTGACTTTGAAAATTAAAAAAATAATAAAAATAAAATGTATTATAAACTGTTCATAAAAAGTGACTTACTTGTTTTGTATGTACTTGTAGTCCTTCCAACAAAATACTTAATACGACGTGTTGCTTTGTGTGAACATAATGACTTGCAGAAAGTAACACGGGCTTATAAACCTGCTCAGAATGCTTTGTCACTGTTTACACTCATTATAGGTAACAAACAATTCGGATTCTACATCAGGTCTTATACAAAGGAGTTGGTGTTAGGACGTCGGGTGATTATTTTGCAGTATCTGTTGACCCTTTGTCCCGTATCCGGTCCTTGCGGTTGAGACCACAAAGAAACGTCAGACATGCAGGCCCCCTAAGAGTGCTAGGCCAGCAGACACGAATAGGGGGAATAATCCCTTGTACAAAGATTCTTTCATTCTATTGTTGGAACGTCCGGTGTTTGCGGTTGCAGTATCTATTGACCCTTTGTCCCGTATCCGGTCCTTGCGGTTGAGACCACAAAGAAACGTCAGACATGCATAATTTTAATATCTGTGTTGATGATGATTATGACGTTGCTGAAGATGATGATGATGATGATGATGCCCAAACAACAAAAGAATAAACTAAAGTAAACTGATGCACTGGCGACGTGACGATGATGATGATGATGATGATGAAGTTAATGGTTATGACAACAATTTCAACAATGACGACGATAATGAAAATGATGATGATAATGATTATGATGATAATCTTCATTTCCATCAGTTGTATTGTTATTTTAGATTATAATAACATATTTTAGAGTTTATAATGATCATAATAATAATGAGAGAGAGAGACAGAGAGACAGAGACAGAGAGATGGAAAGAGAGAGAGAGAGAGAGAGAGAGAGAGAGAGAGAGAGAGAGGTGGGGGGGGGGGGGGAGTAAGGGAAATATAGAGATAATGTAAAGGAGATAATGATGGTAATGATGAAAATTATGGTGGCGTTAGGAGGCAAAAGATGCAGAAAGAAAGAGAAAAATGGAAGTCATAATATTGATGATGGTGTTGAGAAAGAAAACCGAAAATGATAGACAAGCCAACGTAACCGGTATACAATATTACTCAGAGAGGTATACTAAATTCCATTACTATAAAGTACATACTGATTATACAGAGGATGAGGCAGACAATACTGACGCTTTAACAATGCTTTTATAACTATAACTGATAAAACTACTAATAAATTATAATCCTTTTCTAGGAGAATGTAGAATATAATGTACTAAAAGGAAAGGTGATAATAATCAATATGCCACACAATGTGGCATCCTAGAATTGTTAGTATTCCAAATGCACGTACGTTCATTTGTTTTGTCTCGGCCACCCACGTATATTCCTATGAAATGATAAAGCAAAAACAGACATCTTTACATGAAAGGACCATGACGAGCTCGAACTCATAACGTCATTAATGAGAGATAAGTGATCTTGAGTCAATGCCTTGGACCACAGAGAACCGAGCACAGAAGGCACCATAGCCCCAGTGGTGAGAGATAAGTAATCTTGAGACAATGCCTTGGACCACAGAGAACCGAGCACAGAAGGCACCATAGCCCAAGTAGTGAGAGATAAGTGATCTTGAGACAATGCCTTGGACCACAGAGAGCCGGGCACAGAAGGCACCATAGCCCAGTGGTGAGAGATAAATAATCTTGAGACAACGTCTTGGACCACAGAGAACCGAGCACAGAAGGCACCATAACCCTAGTGGTGAGAGATAAGTGATCTTTAGACAATGCCTTGGATCAAAGAGAACCGAGCACAGAAAGCATCATAGCCCCAGTGGTGAGAGATAAGTGATCTTGAGACAATGCCTCGGATCACAGAGAACCGGGCACAGAAGGCATCATAGCCCAAGTTGTGAGAGATAAGTGATCTTGAGACAATGCCTTGGACCACAGAGAACCGAGCAAAGAATGCATCATAGCCCCAGAGGTGAGAGATAAGTGATCTTGAGACAATGCCTTGGACCACAGAGAACCGAGCACAGAAGGCATCATAGCCCCAGTGGTGAGAGATAAGTGATCTTGAGACAATGCGACAATGCCTTGGACCACAAAGAACCGGGCACAGAAGGCATCGTAGCCACAGTGGTGAGAGATAAGTGATCTTAAGACAATGCCTTGGACCACAGAGAACCAGATACAGAAGGCATCATAGTCCCAGTGGTGAGAGATAAGTGATCTTGAGACAATGCCCTGGACCACAGAGAACCGGGCACAGAAGGCATCATAGCCCCAGTGTTGAGAGATAAGTGATATTGAGACAATGCCTTGGACCACAGAGAACCGGGCACAGAAGGCATCATACCGTGTATAACATATAAGTGTTTTGACTGGTTTATTGTCTCTCAAACAAAAGCGTAAGGACTAAGTTCTAGTTCTCCTCCGTTTGTCTGTCCGTCTGTGCAAACATTCTGGGTTCAAGTGGTAAATTGTTGGTCCAGGACAGGTTTATGGGTTAAAATAAGACTAGAGGCTAATAGCCCTTCATAACTTTTTTGACACCTTAAAAGCCAAGAATATGGGCTTAAAAGTCTATATAACACTCTTTTAAATTAGCCCTACAAACTGTCCATATCAGGGTTGTTTCCCTTAGACTGTTACATATGGCATTTCTTGGAAAAAAAAGTTCAATGAATAAAACCGAGTCATCCAAAAGTCCAATGCAGTCTGGAGAGAAAGAGCATGCTTGGGAAAAGGAAGAAATGCCTCGGAAAAGAAAGAAAACGTCAGTAAAACTCTTTCTTTTTCAGACAGAAGCTGTGTAACATAAATTGTTTGTTGATATAAATGCAAGTAGTTGATGCTTAAAAGGGACTTTTAATTAAACTTTGTCGCCAGTTTTCGCGATGCATAATATTTTTGTTTAGTACACTCATTTGATCAATTTACCCAATTGATTCTTATGATTTAATTCATGTAAAGAAACAATATAATGAAAATAAAGACCTTAAATTTTGTTTTTTAAAAAAATGCTACCTAGAATCGCCCGAATTAAAGCTGTATGTATAGGCCAAGACCCAATGTACACCAGGAAGGATGTCGGCTCTTTCACTCCCAAGTCTTTTCACTCCCAAGACTTTTCCTCCCCTGACTGTCCACTCCCATTTTCATTAAAGAGGTGACTTTTCACTCCCAATTTATTTAGGTCTGTAGAAATCAAATTTGAATTAATGGGAGGTTAATTAATGTTTTTGAAATGGTTTTTATGTATCTTTTTGTCATTTCCAGTTTGACCAAAACTTGTCTGTTTATACTGAAACTAGGCTTGTCATTCCAAGTTTGACACAATCTAGTCATATTATACCGACACTAAACTGTCATTTCCAGTTTGACCAAAACTTGTCTGTTTATACTGAAACTAGGCTTGTCATTCCCAGTTTGACCCAATCTAGTCAGATTATACCGACACTAGACTTGTCATTTCCAGTTTGACCTGAACTAGTCTTTTTATACTGACACTAGACTGTTCATTCCCAGTTTGACACAAATTGATCACATTATATTGAACCTAGACACTTCATTCCCAGTTTGTCCCAATTTAGTCAGATTGTACTGACACTAGACTTGTCATTTCCAGTTTGGCCCAAACTAGTCTGTTTATACTGAAACTAGGCTTGTCATTCCCCGTTTGACCAACACTAGTCAGATTACACTGACACTATATACTTCATTCCTAGTTTTTCCCAACTAGTCAGATTATACTGACACTAGACTGTTAATTTCCATTTTGACACAAATTAATCACATTATATTGAACCTATACACTTCATTCCCAGTTTGTCCTAATTTAGTCAGATTGTACTGACACTAGACTTGTCATTTCCAGTTGGGCCCAAACTAGTCTGTTTATACTGAAACTAGGCTTGTCATTCCCAGTTTGACCCAAACTAGTCTGTTTATACCAACACTAGAATATTCATTCCCAGTTTGACCCAAACTTGTCTGTTTATACTGACACTAGGCTTGTCATTCTTAGTTTGACCCAATCTAGTCAGATTATACCGACACTAGACTTGTCATTTCCAGTTTGACCAAAACTTGTCTGTTTATACTTAAACTAGGCTTGTCATTTCCAGTTTGACCCAATCTAGTCAGATTATACCGACACTAGACTTGTCATTTCCAGTTTGACCAAAACTTGTCTGTTTATACTGAAACTAGGCTTCTCATTCCCCGTTTGACCCACACTAGTTGGATTACACTGACACTATATACTTCATTCCCAGTTTTTTCCAAACTAGTCAGATTATACTGACACTTAACTCCTCGTTTGCAGTTGGACCCAATATAGTCAGATTATACTGACACTAGGCTTGTCATTCCCAGTTTGACCTAACTAGTATGTTTATACTGACACACTAGACTTGTCATTCCCAGTTAGACCTGATCTAGTCTGTTTATAGGTTTATACTGTCACTAGACTTGTCATTCCCATTTTGACCTGAACTAGTCTGTTTATACTGACACCAGACTTGTCATTCCCAGTTTGACCTAAACTAGTCTGTTTATACTGACACTAGGCTGTTCAATCCCAGTTTGACCCAAACTAGTCAGATTATACAATCACTAGACTTGTCATTCCCACTTTGACCCAAACTAGTCAGATTATACTGACACTAGGCTTGTCATTCCCAGTTTGACCCAAACTAGTCAAATTATACTGACACTAGGCTTGTCACTCTGTTTTACCCAAACTAGTCAGATTATACTGACACTAGACTTGTCATTCCCAGTTTGACCCAAACTAGTCAGATTATACTGACACTAGGCTTGTCACTCTCAGTTTGAGCCAAACTAGTCAGATTATACTGACACTAGACTGGTCATTCCCAGTTTGACCCAAACTAGTCAGATTATACTGACACTAGGCTTATCACTTTTAGTTTGACCCAAACTAGTCAGATTATACTGACACTAGACTTGCCATTCCCAGTTTGACCCAAACTAGTCAGATTATACTGACACTAGACTTGTCATTCCCAGTTTGACCCAAACTAGTCAGATTATACTGACACTAGGCTTGTCACTCTCAGTTTGACCCAAACTAGTCAGATTATACTGACACTAGACTGGTCATTCCCAGTTTGACCCAAACTAGTCAGATTATACTGACACTAGGCTTATCACTTTTAGTTTGACCCAAACTAGTCAGATTATACTGACACTAGACTTGTCATTCCCAGTTTGACCCAAACTAGTCTGTTTGTACCGACATTAGAATGTTCATTCTCAGTTTGACCCAAACTAGTCAGATTATACTGACACTAGACACTTCATTCCCAGTTTGATCTGAACTAGTCCGTTTATACTGACACTAAACTTGTCATTCCCAGTTTGACCCAAACTAGTCAGATTATACTGACACTAGACTTGTCATTCCCAGTTTGACCTGAACTAGTCTGTTTGTACCGACATTAGAATGTTCATTCTCAGTTTGACCCAAACTAGTCAGATTATACTGACACTAGACACTTCATTCCCAGTTTGATCTGAACTAGTTTTCATTGTTGGTCATATGGAACATATGGTCAGCTACCACCATTGAGAGAGGCTTTCTGATCGGCTGAAAAAAGAATAGGGATGTTCAGAGCATATATTTTTATAGTAAGTTTAATTTTGGTTGGATGAAAATGTCAAACAGGCAAATGATCACAATAAAAAAATTTAAAAGTTTTTATGTTTGTAGCAATAAAAAAAAGTTATGTTTCTGTTACTGACAGAATTCATTTTATTAAGGAAACTGTGTGGAAAGTAAAATTTGTGAAAATTTCTTTTATTTCATGCTGAAAGAGGGTATCTAACTTCAGGGGGCAAACAGTGGTAAAAAGTGATACTTTTGACCCCATTTTGGGGACATTTTAATTTGAGTCTATGATATTACTTTACTTTGATGTAAGACATTTTGGTGGAGCGCGTGGTATAGTGGTAGAGCACCAAACTCATGATCGTAAAATCGTCGGTTCGATCCTATTCTATGGCTATGTGTGGTGTCCTTGGGCAAGACTTTTTTCCGCATATGCTAAGTACTGGTTCTAACCAGGAACATTTCGAGCATGATTTGTCTATGTTGTAATAACTTGTTTCACAATCGAAGTAAAATAAGTAAGATTAAACTAAACTTTTTGGTCCGCAAATGGTAGAAATAGTGAAAATTAGGTCAAACGTTATAATGTAAGTCTACGGAAAACGCAATGGTGGTGGCTGACCTAAAAAAAAACTCACACTTACCTTTTGTGGTCAGCTACCACCATTGAGAGGAGCTCTCTGATTGGCTGAGAAAAGTATAGGGATGTTCAGGGTATACCGTATATTCCCTAATTAACGCCCCCGGAGGCGTTACATTTTACAAGGTGGGGGCGTTAATAAAAGATAAAAAAGCAAATTTAACAACAGTTAAAAGTACAATAAAACCAATAAAACCATGGAAAAAACCTTAAATCCGGTTTAAATCCCTATAAAAGTGGTTCATAATTATTTTGGAGTGAATGAAATAATCAACATAGGATGAAAAAAAGCTGAAAATCTGTATGAAATTACTAGTCTGCGTACTGGAATATCCGAATTTATGGTCAGTGTACTCTTCACTTTAACTCACTTGGACGCTTGCTCTTATCAACGTGGAACAATGAGCTTTCAGCGTACACAGACTAACCGCATTTTCCGACGTTTTGTAATGTTTTAATCAGCAGACGGTATTTTTACTAGTATTAAACAGCAAATATGGGGAATTATTTGTTCAACCAAAAGTGGTTAAGTGGTCACCCAAGATAAAAACAATGGGTTAAAGAGTTCAAAGGTAATAAACACTTCGCTAATTGTTGTCTGTGTAACAAAATAATCGATCAGGGAAAGATGGGCGAATATGCACTCAAATTGCATATACGTTTTATTTTTTAATTTTCCAGAAAAATAGGTGGGGGGCGTTTATTAGAGTGGGGGCGTTTATAAGGGAATATACGGTATATTTTTATAGTTAGCTTATTTCTGGTTGGATGAAAATGTCAAACTGGCAAATGATCACAACATAGTACTTTAATATGATGTAGGAATTTTTGGTCCACGAATGGTAGAAATCGTGAAAATTACGCCAAACGTTATAATGTAAGTCTATGGAAAACCCAATGGTAGCTGACCTTGTGTAAGTCTGCATTAAGAGTCGCGAATTCTGATGACTGTTTACAGCAAATATTTCCATTCGCAACTTCTTAGGTTGTTTACAGGGGACCTGTCTGTAATTTTGCAGTGCCACTGAATATTAAAATGGGAAGTTATGATTTATTACAATGATGACGTTAAGCGGCAGCACAGTCGAAATAGTTTGGTAGTTTGTCCAAAAACATTCCCTACACTCATTACAAAGGGGGCAAACATTGGAATAAAAAGATATTCGTGACTGACTGCATCCGAAACACATATCGAAACTTACATCAAGTTCTTAAAAAAAAAATTTACGCAGCCAGTAATGTTTAATCTGATACAAAGAGACAAGACGTAGGATAGACAAACAGCAAAGTTACAAAGGTGAAATGTTTCATTTCCCACAAAGAACTAAGAAGCAAGAAACATTTACACCCATTGCACAAAGAGCAAACAACAAATTTCAGACTAAGAGTTATGGCAGTGATACCCTTCCATAGTCAGAGGCATACGTCTCTCGCCACTGATTCAAATTGAAAAGTTATCAGTTACTTGCAGGGATGGGGATGTGATCAAGTACAAGTTTACCTCCCAGGACCCCTGGAAACATTGATTAAGTTAACTAACATTTGTTAGCCCCCTCCCCCTGGCATAAAAATGATGCTTAATATCCAAACAATCAATATAAGAATTATGAGAGACAAATCAATGTACAAGTCCACTATATAAACATGAGGGCCAAGATGGCCCTATATCGCTCATCTGACTGACCTTGAGTCACCCAACTTAGATGATTATATAATACATGTACACTTAATATTCCAGAAAAACGAGATGGGCAAGAATTTTGATTTGTTTTATAGATGTAACAGATGTGTAGAAGAGTTCAAACTTGGTAGAGGTTCACCCATGGTAAATGTCAGTTAAATTATATTGAAATCAGGTCAGAAGATTCTGACTAGAAGGCTTTTGAAGTTTTTACTATAGCTGCCTATACAGTAAACTAGCACCTCACTGTGGCGGTCATAATTTTTTAACAAATCACAACGGCTCCAACACCAAGGAACATTTTCTG
This sequence comes from Panopea generosa, assembly GCA_029582155.1. NCBI lineage: Eukaryota > Metazoa > Mollusca > Bivalvia > Adapedonta > Hiatellidae > Panopea > Panopea generosa. The sequence goes on along the minus strand of CM055909.1, from coordinate 34,807,337 downwards.
AGAAATTGTTTAAAAATTGATCTGGTGGTTTCTGACAAGAAGATTATTTAAGTTTTTAACTATAGCTTATATAGTAAACTAACCCCACCCCCTGGCCGCCATGATTTTTGACAAATCAAGATGGGTAGAACAAACTTGGTAGAGGGTCACCCAAGGAACATTTCTGTGAAATTATTTTAAAATCAAGCCAGTAGTTTCTGAAAAGAAGATTTTTTAAGTTTTTACTATAGCTTATATAGTAAACAAACCATACTCCCTGGCCGCCATGTTTTTTGACGAATCAAGATGGGTTGAACAAACTTGGTAGTGGATCATCCAAGGAACATTTCTGTGAAATTATTTTAAAATTGAGCCAGTGGTTTCTGACAAGAAGATTTTTTAAGTTTATACTATAGCTTATATAGTAAACTAACCCCACCCCTTGGCCAACATGTTTTTTTGACAAATCAAGATGGGTAGAACAAACTTGGTAGAGGGTCGGTCACCCAAGGAACATTTCTGTGAAATGATTTTAATATTGAGCCAATAGTTTCTGACAAAAAGATTTTTTAAGTTTTTACTAATTAGCTTATTTAATAAACTACGGTAACCCCACCCCGTGGCCGCTATGTTTTTTGACAAACCAAGATGACTTGAACAAACTTGGTAGAGGGTCACCCAAGGACCGTTTCTGTGAAATTATTTTAAAATCGAGCCAGTGGTTTCAGACAAGAAGATTTTTTTTAAGTTATTACTTTAGCTTATATAGTAAACTAACCCCCCCCCCCCCCCAGGCCGCTGTGTTTTTTGACAAACCAAGATAACTTGAACAAACTTGGTAGAGGGTCACCCAAGGAACATTTCTGTGAAATTATTTTAAAATAGAGCCAGTAGTTTCTGACAAGAAGATTTTTTAAGTTTTTACTAATTAGCTTATATAGTTAACTAACCCCACACCCTGGCCGCCATGTTTTTTGACGAATCAATATGGCTTGAACAAACTTAGAAGAGGGTCACCCAAGGAACATTTCTGTAAAGTTATATTAAAATTGACCCAGTGGTTTCAGAGAAAAAGTTGTGAGAAGCTAAAAGTTAACGATGGACGACAGACGACGGACACCAAGCAATCACAAAAGCTCACATGTGAGACTTCGGCTCAGGTGAGCTAAAACAGGAAAAAGCATGTATGTTAAAGTAATTTCCAGACTTGTCGTTAAATGTTGTTATTACACAATAGACCTTGTTCGTATGAATTTCAGGGTCCTCCGTGGCCGAGTGGTCTAAGGCGCCGTCTCAAGATCACTTACCTCTCACCGCTATGGTCGTAGGTTCGAGTCCCGCTCACACCAAAAAACTTTATGTGAGAAAGTTTCCAGTTACTTGCGGAAGGACGGTGGTTCTACTCAGTCTGACTCAGTGTGACTCAGTCTGAGGTCTTCCTCCACCAGTAAAACTGGATATGCCATATATAACCTGAAATGTGTTGAAAATGGCGTTAAACCCCATTCATATGAATTTCCAAAACATGTAAGAGAAACAAAAAATGTAGTACTAAAATTGAATGCATGGTCTTTTGTCCACACACTTGTACTATTTTTGTCAAGACTTTCTTTTTTCTAATCTAAGAATAAGTTTTAAGATACCAGTTAATACAAACCTTCATTGCCATTCATGTACCGACAGTCTCATTTTCAGTTTCTGGTATATATTCTATTCCTGATATGATTCTCACTGTAAAAGAATACAGTTTAAATATGATAAAGTAAAAAAGCATAATAAAGGGGTAACTAACATCTTTAAATGCATGTCAGCACTACTTAGAATTATTAGAATGTAACTAAAATGCCATTTCTGTTAGGTTTATCATAATCTGAAAGAATATCTCTAAATTGTTATCAACCATGTAAACGATGACATTAGTTATAAACAGTAATAAAGTTACTTTATTGTCCTTAATAATCCTTATAATAGTTATATCTGGTATATATACCTTTGAAAATAATAAACAGTGGGTATTTATTGTATGCAGTGATTCAGCCATTTTGATTTTTTCCTACTATGTATACATATTACAGTGAACCAGCCAATTAGATGGATTGAAATGGTGTCATCAGGAAAAATACTGGTACTGGACTAAACTTTCAAGTAATAGTAAGCAAGTCATGAATGAAAAATATAATAAATAAAAAAGATCAGTATCAACATAAATAGTGGGTTTGTACACTTAAGAATTTTTGTACCGATTCTAGTTTTGCTAAAAAGATGGCAAAACATGTTGACCCACTCCCAAGATATCTTACAGGCACCAATTCATTTCAATTGTCACACTGTCCCCAGGTAAGAAATATTCAATATGTAAGGGTGCATGTGTGAGATGATGTTATTATACTGTTATATGTATATCTCAGTAGTAGGGTTATATGGGATATTACGGTATCGGGACGTCTCGACCCCTCGCAATTTCGACTCTTGATTTTTAAGACATTTCGACCCAATGACCCCTCGACATTTCATGATGTTCATTGTTCTATAAATACAACATTTATTGGGTTAGGGGCTGTTTAGATCATACAATGAATCATTAGTTTATTTCATTGTAAATCAAGTTTACAGTTCGTTTAAATAATAATAATATGTATTCATAATGGTTTGAAATTGCGAAATTATTTCAACGATTGTTTACATGTACATACGTAACACTTACTTGTACAGCAGAAGTCTCGCAAATTCCGTCGTTACACATCCTAATTCATCTCTCAAACCGTTCCACCTATTTATTTCAGTGCCAAGATTTATCCTTGATCGATTGCTGGTTCGATCTTTCTGTTGTTTTCTCTCTTTTTCAGTGCTTTACGATATTTTCAGCCGACCAACCAAGTGACAGGCGCATGCACAAATATTTTCGTATATCTTCGGAAATACGAGGATTTGTTCAGAAAGTTTATGGAGTTTAATGTAAACATTGTGCAATACTTTATTGCAGGACATAATAAAGTTTTGACCAATATTCAATTACTGTTAATTTGATAACTTTCAAGTAAATAAAGGTTGTACATCAATACATAAGCATTATTTTGTGAACACTGCATACAGGAAAAGTCTGGATTTACAGCGTGTTTTTGTTCCTTGCCAATATAATTCCATTAATGGTCTGTGGAGAACTCTGGTATTGTTGTGTAGGTGGGGTACGAGTTACATTGCATTCCAGGTGTTTTATATGTACATTGGGTCCTAACCGCACCAAAATTAAAACTTCATCGCAAGAAAAAAGTGAGTGAGGTTTAACGTTACCGCAACACCAATTAACAAACAGTCATAAGGCGTTGACAGACACACAAACACAAAACAAGAAAGAACAAATGAAACATACAAACACTAGCATACATGGAACACAGCAGGGCACCACCTTGGAATGGTCAGTAGCAAAAACACCACTGGGGAGCTCAAACCAAGTTTATTGGTGCCAAACCTCACTCTTATCATGTTCCTAAGTTACAAAACTGTTTTCTGTGTAAGTGGACATTTGACTGTAGGTTTTCTATTTTCTATTTCAGTTCTGCTGTTCCTATGAAAAGGTTGAAGAAAAGTAAATGTAAAGAAAAATGTACCTGAGTAAGTATATAATATATGGACAAAATAAATCCAGAATACTTACATAATAAACTGTTGTCAAATTACTTTGGTCTTTATCCAATGTCAATAGCTGTAATATTAAAAAAAATACAAAGGGATATTTACCTGAAGTAGTGTTTAATTTTGGTGTGGACAGATCATTTGCGTATGATTTTGGTGACGTTGCGAAGTTTGTTTCCATACCTCGAACATTGATTCTACAAACATAATACCTGTACTCATAATGTTGGACAGGACACTGTTTAATAGTTAACCCATAATGTGTCCATTTGCAATATTACTACACATATTTGAAATTTATCAATTTGAAAGAAGTAGAACTTAATGATAGACATTCCTGTAGCTCATAATGTTGGACGTACTCCTTGACCCATAATGCATCTAGGTTTTATTTTATCCAATCAGAGGATGTCAGCCTTCTTGAAACACAGTGGAGACCCATGAGTTTCAGATTTTGACAACAGTTTTTTAAATTTTAATTTTGGTTGTTTTAATGCTAGTCACAATTTCATGTGCTTCCTTGAGATGGAATACTTTTTTAACTTGTGAAACCAGGATTTAATATAAAATGGAGAAAACAAAATGCAGACTTGTACAAGTTCATGTATTCATATATTCATTGTTACAAGATTGAAAAATCTTAAGTGCATTTATATCTTCATGTCACTGTCTTCATTTTGAAAAAACTTCTGAATATTTCAAATGAATTATTGTTGAATTTGCTTTATTTTTATAGTGGAAAAATGTAGAACTCAATAATGGACTTGGAATATTTAACTGGTAGAATTTAACAATGGACATTTATGTCGAAAATGTAGAACTTAATAATGGATTTGTAGAACTTAATAATAGACATATTGAAAATGTGGAACTTTATAATTGACGTTACTTTACACGTAGCTCTTGATGATCACAAGAACAAATTCCTTAAAAAGCGTGTAATTCAATGAAATTATATTGTCTGTGAATTGTATGCATTATTTTATTTTCCACACTTGGACTTACAAGTACTCCTATATATAAACGTTTAATATTTTCATAAGACACTCAGATCTATGACTCCACATTTGATTCAGCTGGAAAATAGACAATCAGTGTTAATTAAAGACATTCACGATTTAATGAAAGATGTATGTGTTTCCATCGTCACTGTCAAGTCAGTAGCAGTTTTTGTCTCAATTCTAGACTTTAGTGATTGATTAACACACCACAAGCTTTCATTGATAGCTATATGTTCAACTTTCTAATGATGACTTCAGATTCTTGTGGGCAAAGCTCAGAGCTGTGCCAGTAATATGGCCAGTGAAGAAACATACAGAAGACGGGGGATATGTGCATGTGTTTGTGAAGTTGGACAATGCAATGTAAGTGTATATACTGTAAACTGTACGGTTTATTTATATTTTTGTCTCAGTCGTGAAAGGGAGTAATAGACCAATCTCAAGTTGTCGATCAAGTATTCAGGACCAGTAATAGGATTATATTTTAGTAAGTAATTGCAAATAAACATGATAAAAGGGAATATAAATATCCTTAAATTTACGGATTTCTGAGAGTTTTGGTTGACCTGGCTAAATTTTCGGCCCCTTTGAAACATGGCTTACCGTAAATTTGCCTTCAGCCATTCTCATCCCTGAATAGCACGTGGTTGCATAGTCTAATGTATTAAAAATTCACCAGAAAACTTAAGACAAATAACCGTAGATAAATAATTGGGCGAAGCAATATCTGCACTGGCGACTGGTCAATTATTCATGGTTGCCACCTACCTGAAAAACTCAGGGAAATGTAATTTTTTCCCAGGTCAGTGAATTGTGAGGGAAATTTAGAATTGGTCAGTGAAAAATGAAATTTCGGAAAAAATCTGGGAAAATAATTTTCTTGAATTGGATATAAAATCCATATGCTTTGGCAGTCTTCAAGCAGTATCAATAAATGTTTACTATGTGTATTTTTGTAGTAACAGAAGATAACGACAATAAATTGAGTTTTAATCTTTTAAGCTGTTTTTAATATTTGTTTGTAATTGAGAAAAAAAACAATTAATGGGTGGATTGGACTGCTGTTTGGGGAAGAGAAGGTGGTATTGATCAGTAAAAACCATGATTTCGATGCAATGTAACCAAACTTGCTCCGTAGCATCCTGGCATTGACCACTTTCAAATACAGAAAAACGTTCTGGTCCACTGCACACAGGGGTCACTGTTACTATAAATAGAAAAATCTTTAAACAACTTAGCTTGATCATATTTACAGGGAATGTGTATGCTTATGTATGCTTTACAAGATCAATTATAGAGAAAATTGGACAAGTAGGTCCAGAACTATGTGCCCTTTCTTTTTAAAAACGCTCTATCTCAGCTTGTTTATGCTCTATCAACTTCATTTCTTCACCAATCATTCAATCTGATTAAAATCATCTCCTCAAATACGCTTCGCATAGGATCTGAAGATGGCCGATAGAATGTCACATTCAGTCGATCTTTCGACCAGCCAATCAGAGCATTGCTTTCATGGTTTTGAAAGCGGAAGTAAAGTAGGTATTTAACTGAAGAAAATCCTTAACTTAGCTGGGATCCCAAATTTTTTTTAATGTGAGTTTTACGTGTATATATTTTTATAGTGAAAACATGGCTGCGCCCATGCAACTTGGCATTTTTTAATGTAAACTCGAGACTGACAACAAATATAGTAATCTAAGATCACAGTGACCGAATCCACGTCCAGGAAACATAATTTGTATTTGACAGATACTGTCCCCATTTTGAAAGATAGACCGAATGTTTGTGTTGAAACAACATCTCTGATTGGTTGAAATAAATACCTATATTGGAAATCCTGTTATGAGTAGAAGAGAGTTTGAATAGGTCATCATCAGATCTTACTTTTGGAAAGTCGAGTACTTTAGTCAGATTGATCTGTTTGAAATGACATATTTGAACCAAACTTGGTGTATAGCAAATTCATATGGAGACCTTGCTGCTGGGGTCAAGGTCACTGTTACTAAAAATAGAAACAACTGATTTCCACTCAATAATTCCAGTTTAGAAATGAGAAATTGCAATGACACTAAGTCTTGGTATTTTGCATTTTGGGCCAATGTACTAAAAGTAGAATCACTGTTACTTAAAATAGAAATACAGTTTCTGTCCAATAATTTGAGTTTGGAATGACATATTCTGCGAAAAATGTATAGCAATGTATGAGTTCTATCTGGATGTTTGACTGTAGAGTACTTAAGTGTCTGTCTGTGTGTCACTCTGTGACCGTGACATTGACCTTATCACTAAGTGCAATGGTACTTAGATGAGTGAAATAGGGCCATTATGTTGTACAACATTTGTTAATACAGTTTACTTGTGTAATATCCTACATTACTCAGTGTTTTTTCTGTCTGTCGCTTGACTGTTAGAAATAAAATTATTATTCCGTTCCCTGGTGACATTAACTCCATAAAAGAAAAGGCATTAGGTACATGATTATGTTTAAAGTCGGGATGTCAACAAGTATCAGGATATTTGAAACTACAGAATGAAGAAAGTGATGCCAAAAAATGTCAAAGTTTTTTTAATCAAATCCACACACTTTTAACACATCAAATCAACAAGTCTGTTTTTCTTTTCTCTAAAATGAGATATTGCTTTGTCAAACTCCAGAACTTACCGGTAATTGTATGCAGGAAAAAATTGCATCAAACATTTACAAGGTGGACAAAACCCCTCACGCAGATTTTATAAGGAGGACAAAACACCTCCCGTAGATTTTACAAGGGGGACAAAACACCTCCCGTGAAATTTACATAGTGGACATAATGCCTCCCAGACATAAACCTTTAAAGCAACACATCCACGTTTAAACTTTTTTAAAAAGTTTTTCAATTGAGTTGTGAGCATATTTCCCATACATGAATATATGGCCAGTGAGCTGTATTATGCTAACAAACACTATCCAGAATGCTTTAGAATTATAAAAAAAGATGTTCAAATTATAAAGCGTGACAAATGCTTTATAAATTATTTTTAAATTGCCGAGGATTCCAACTTGGCTTCAAATTGAATTATGCGAGTCGTATTAAAAAACTTCACGTTTTAGTGCGTAGTGTACTTTACCTGCCTTGAAAGTCATTTTGACAATTTTTTTTTACTCGGGTGAGTTACACGCTTGTTTTATAAAGTGTTAGTCACGCATTATAATTTGGGCATCATTTTGTTCGGAATTGTGTTTATATGCTCATATACAGCTAATTGATCATATGTTTGTATGGGAAATGTGCTCATAACTCAATTAAATTTTTTTTTAAAAGTTCAAACGTGGATGTGTTGCTTTAACCTATAATATCAGTAAGACAGTCATTTTTCACTCTTTTTTAAAGATCCACATAATTATGTATGAAGTCAAGACAATGCATGCAAAAGAATAATACAAAATATGTACAGTTTGATGTTTTCAATTATGAAGTTTGTAATATGGTATTGAACGGTTTGTATGTTCAATCAACTAAATTAATACCTTTTAGATCATAAGACAAATGATACACAGTTTGTGCAAAATGAAGGGTAATTATCTCATGTGACCTTTAATTAAGAATTAATTGTGTTTTAAAATAGTTAATAGATCTATTTAATGATTCTGCAGTTTTATATGTATTGATGGCATACATAATAAAAAAATTAAAACTTTACTTTGTCTTACTGTTATTAGCTCTACTGGCCAAAGGCCAGAAGTGCTTATGCGATGGCACGTTGTCTGTCGTCCGTCGTCTGTCTTCTGTTTGCAGCACTTTCTCTGAAACTACTAGGCCAATTAAACTGAAACTTCACATAGTCCAAAACTTAAAAAATCTTCTTCTCATGAACGGCCCAACACATTTTCAAAATGTTTATGTAGTAATGATGACCAACTATAGTATTGTTAGATTTGTTTAAATGGTGTCCCTAGTGTTAAATATGACCCCGCCCCGAGGGTTCAATTAAGGGACACATGTCATTATAATATTTTTTTTTAATTTTTTTTATAATTGGAAATGGTTTTGCCTATATCTTCACAGAAGCATTGTTTGGTGAAGGAGTTTCAGATTTGTAAAAATGACTGGGTTCCACTGTCTTAAGGGGACAGGAGGGGCCCCAAAAGGGTAAAAATTGGGAATTACTAAAATCGTTTTCTTAAGAACCAGTATGTTAGATTTGTTCATATTTGGTATAAATTATCCCTATGTGTAGGGGTTTGATTGCAGATAAGAATTAAGGGGCTAAAATTTATAGGGGCCCTGTAAGGGGACTTAGAATTTTACATAGGGATACTATGGGAAAGCAGAAAATTCTCTTTTTCTTTCATCTATTCTGAAACCACTAGGCCAATTAAACTGAAACTTCACATGCATGTTTCTGTTGCATAGGAGACTATACAGAAGATTTTTTTTTTTATCTGAAATTCAAGATGGCCGCCGTTACTAAAAATAGTCCAAAACTTAAAAAATCTTCTTCTCATGAACGGCCCAACAGATTTTCAAAATGTTTATATAGTAATGATGACCAACTATAGTATTGTTAGATTTGTTAAAATGGTGTCCCTAGTGTTAAATATGACCCCGCCCCGAGGGTTCAATTAGGGGACACATGTCATTATTATATTTATTTATTTTTTATTTTTTTTTAAAATTGGAAATGATTTTGCCTATATCTTCACAGAAGCATTGTTTGGTGAAGGAGGTTCAGATTTGTAAAAATGACTGGGTTCCACTGTCTTAAGGGGACAGGAGGGGCCCCAAAAGTGTAAAAATTGGGAATTACTAAAATCGTTTTCTTAAGAACCAGTAAGTTAGATTTGTTCATATTTGGTATAAATTATCCCTATGTGTAGGGGTTTGATTGCAGATAAGAATAAAGGGGCTAAAATTTATAGGGGCCCTGTAAGGGGACTTAGAATTTTACATAGGGATACTATGGGTAAACAGAAAATTCTCTTTTTCTTTCATCTATTCTTAAACCACTAGGCCAATTAAACTGAAACTTCACATGCATGTTTCTGTTGCATAGGAGACTATACAGAAGATTTTTTTTCTCGATCTGAAATTCAAGATGGCCGCCATTACTAAAAATAGTCCAAAACTTAAAAAATCTTCTTCTCATGAACGGCCCAACAGATTTTCAAAATGTTTATGTAGTAATGATGACCAACTATAGTATTGTTAGATTTGTTGAAATGGTGTCCCTAGTGTTAAATATGACCCCGCCCCGAGGGTTCAATAAGGGGGACACATGTCATTATAATATTTTTTTATTTTTTTAAATTGGAAATGATTTTGCTTATATCTTCACAGAAGCATTGTTTGGTGAAGGAGGTTCAGATTTGTAAAAATGACTGGGTTCCGCTGTCTTAAGAGGTCAGGAGGGGCCCCAAAAGGGTAAAAATTGGGAATTACTAAAATCGTTTTCTTGAGAACCGGTATGTTAGATTTGTTCATATTTTGTATAAATTATCCCTATGTGTAGGGGTTTGATTGCAGATAAGAATTAAGGGGCTAAAATTTATAGGGGCCCTGAAAGGGGACTTAGAATTTTACATAGGGATACTATGGGTAAACAGAAAATTCTCTTTTTCTTTCATCTATTCTGAAACCACTAGGCCAATTAAACTGAAACTTCACATGCATGTTTCTGTTGCATAGGAGACTATATAGAAGGTTATTTTTTCTCGATCTGAAATTCAAGATGGCCGCCATTACTAAAAATAGTCCAAAACTTAAAAAATCTTCTCATGAACGGCCCCACAGATTTTAAAAATATTTATGTAGTAATGATGACCAACTATAGTATTGTTAGATTTGTTCAAATGGTGTCCCTAGGGTTAAATATGACCCCGCCCCGAGGGTTCAATAAGGGGGACACATGTCATTATAATATTTTTTTATTTTTTTAAATTGGAAATGATTTTACTTATATTTTCACAGAAGCATTGTTTGGTGAAGGAGGTTCAGATTTGTAAAAATGACTTGGTTCCACTGTCTTAAGGGGTTAGTTGGGGCCCCAAAAGGGTAAAAATTGGGAATTACTAAAATTGTTTTCTACCGGTATGTTAGATTTGATCATATTTGGTATAAATTATCCCTATGTGTAGGGGTTTGATTGCAGATAAGAATTAAGGGGCTAAAATTTATAGGGGCCCTGTAAGGGGACTTAGAATTTTACATAGGGATACTATGGGAAAACAGAAAATTCTCTTTTTCTTTCATCTATTCTGAAACCACTAGGCCAATTAAACTGAAACTTCACATGCATGTTTCTGTTGCATAGGAGACTATACAGAAGATTTTTTTTTTTATCTGAAATTCAAGATGGCCGCCGTTACTAAAAATAGTCCAAAACTTAAAAAATCTTCTTTTCATGAACGGCCCAACAGATTTTCAAAATGGTTATGTACTAATGATGACCAACCAACTATAGTTTTGATAGATTTGTTCAAAAGTTGTCCCTAGGGATAAAAATGACCCTTCCCTGTTATTTCTATTGCATAGGAGAATTTCAAAAAGTGCTATGGCCACTACGAATCAGTAGAGCGTCCTCAGGCCCTCTTGGGCCTCTAGTTTTTTATTATATTAGGTATTATGTCCACCTTGTAAATTTCACGAGAGGTGTTTTGTCCTCCTTGTAAAATTTACAGGAGGGGTTTTATCTGCCTTGTATAATTCGCGGGAGGTGTTTTGTCCTTGTAAAATCTGGGTGAGGTGTTTTGTCCTCCTTATAAACTTTGCGGGAGGTGTTTTGTCCTCATTGTAAAATCTGCGTGAAGTGTTTTGTCCGCCTTGTAAAATTTGTCGGAGGTGTTTTTGTCCTCCTATACAAAAATGAGGGTGAGGTGTTATGTCCGGGAGGTGTTTTGCCCTACACTCTCTCCCATGACATTATATAAGTCGCGATCTTATGACTTTTTACCACAGTTTGAAATTTGATTTTTTTTGCTCTACAATAAATTTATGGGTTGTTCTCAGTTATTCAGCAAATTTCCAGACACAATGTTGGATTTATTAAATTATAATTTAGAGTAAATATTTTGGTGTTAAAATGTAGTTTAAACATTCCTCTGTATAATTTTAATAATAAAAAGATAGTTTGTGACAAGAAAATCATGTAAATCAAAATTTATGTATGGTAACCTCAAGGTTTTGGACGTTACAATTTATTTATTGACAATAGTTTATGCATTTAATGGGTGATTTCAATACAATAACTTATGATTATTAGATAAGACTGGAGAATACCTATGAAATAATAAGCATAGAAAAAATCAAATATGACCAGAACAAAAGTAATTATATATATTTTGTAGTTGTGGATGTTGCTCAAAATTTATATGATAAAAGTTCATCGTGTTGCTATCTATATCCGAACAAACTGAAATAGTACTCAAAACTTTCAAATAGAGAACATATTCTTGTGATTTTTCATTTTAACTTCAAACTGACATACATATATCAGAATAATTTGTCACAATTCATATGGACATTACTCTTTGACAATTGACAAATATGAAAATATGTAACGTCCACAACTTTAAAATAACGTCCACAACATACACAAATTACAAGATTACTTCTGTATTGTTTTATAATTGTTGTTATATTGTTGTTAATAGTGTACATCTTATCACACTTGGCCATGTGTTATAACATTTTATCCTAGTATACATATTTAAACTTGTACTTTAGTGGTTTGAACTCGTTTCATTCCTAACTACTGAACTAGTAACTACTAGTAATATTAAAGGGTTATATTAGTAATATTGAAATAAATCAATTATGTTGTCTTACTTATAGTATTTATCTACATGTGCTGACTGTATTATAAGAAGGATTTCCCAACATCTGTGTACTAGGCTGCTAGTAGTATGTACTATAGGTAAAGTTTATGAGCCCCACCAACCAACTAGTATAGAAAATCACTTAAAGCCACTATCTGCTCACTGTATTAATACAGTGCTTTCCAAAACTTTGTCAACTAGACTAGCAGCGCTTAGTATATAGGCCGTGAGCTAAGACCCAAAATTTAACAAATTGGTACCAATCAGACTGGCAAATTGCTATACTATTTTTTGAATAGATACATGTCTGTGGTATATGAAAAAGTCAGGGGGCCACCTCTGAGGCACAGCTTAGTGTCTGATTTTAGTGAGTTTCTATGGTTACTGTAATTTCATTAAAGTCATTACAAATAATTTCTTATTTTTTGGTATACAAAACAGTTGCATTAGTGCAGTGAATAATTGTTATATGTGCTATCCAATGGTGTTTAAACAAGAGCAGAAGTGTTCTTCTGATATAAAATACCTCATTAAGCAATTATTTTGTTATCATTTTGTATTTTTACGTTACAATTACATTTGACGTTACTTTTTAGAAGTAATATTGATTTCCGATATTTCTATTGAAATCCCTTACTAGATTTGTTTATAAAGTATTAATTTAACATAAACAAAAATACATAATGAAACACAAGTGTATCAGATAAGTAATGTTATATGTAATTTATTATTATTAATTATTTTTTTCTAAACAATATTTACGTTACAATCATCTGATAAAAACAGTTATATAATCGTTCCAAAAATCATCTTAAAATATCAGATCAAATTCCTGCAGGCTTTGATTCATATTAACACCTATATGGTTTCTTTTCGTCCTAATGCTTTTATATAATGTTCTGTGGACACATGTTAGTACAATACAAACACATTTTTATAACTTTATATAACATAAAATACGTTTCAAAAATGTGAAATGTAACGTTTACAAGTAGTATTTGTTCACTTCTTTAAAATTTAATTATCAAGTTTAAATTGGATCATATCAAATTCCTGCAGGCTTTGATTAATATTAACACCAATATGGTTTCATCTCGTCCTAAAGTTTTTAATATAATGTTCTGTTGACACATGTTAGTACAATACAAACACAATTTTATAACTTTATATAACATAAAATACGTTACAAAAATGTGAAATGTAACATTTACAAGTAATATTTATTCATTTTTTTTAAAATATAATTATCAAGTTTAAATTGGATCAGATCAAATTCCTGCAGGCTTTGATTCATATTAACACCCAAATGGTATCGTCTCGCCCTGGTACTTTTATAAATGTTCTTTGGACACATGTAAGTACAATACAAACAATTTTTTATAACTTAATATAAAATAAAATATGTTACAAAAATGTGAAATGTAACATTTACAAGTAGTATTTATTCATATTTTTAAAATATAATTATCAAGTTTAAATCATATGATCATATGAACTGTAATTTAAATAATACACGCCTGCTAATGACTTCCATATAACATAATAAGAATGACGATACATATAGGTACACTCGCAAAATATGGAATGTGTTTTTAGGAAAATTTTACACAACATAAAATTCTGTTTCAAGCAATTTTGAACTCTAAAGTAACATAAACTTATACTGTTATAAAACACTATGTGTTTTTAATCCATTCTGTACATTTCCGTTGTTACAAGAAGTAGTTTGATAGTGTACATGTCATCATTACTGCCATTCTCTCTATCAGAGCTTTCTCTATGTTCCGTATCAAAACTCTTACTCGACGTTTGCAGACGGATGAGCATTTTAGTGCATTTAACAGACAATGACATGTTGGTAATTTACATTATCTAGTGTACTTGCAGGAGACATGAATTCTATAATATCACTTCATCCATTTAGCTTCCAACAAAACATCTTCAATGAACCATCCGTGATCTTTTGGACTTGAATTTCAGTAAAGTTTATTAGGCTTCTACGCCAGATGTCTGACAATTTGCTCGCAATGAATGGAGATATAATGTGCCTTCACAGGGTGCACAAGCTTTTCACTTTAGTATCAGTAGCTTTTGCAGCATATATCCTACATTTGAAGTCTTGGTGAGATGCAATCAGCTCGCAAAGTAGTACAATCCATTCTTCACCTAACTTTAACTTAGCTGATTGGAATTCATAACAAATCTAATTGCAGACACCTTTCCATGACCATTAAAGGCACACACTGGGTCACACCTGGTAAATGCTTGAAAAACTTCCATTATCACTAAGAGTGTTTCCATATATCTCTGTATCGCTGTCTATTCTTGGTCCTACATCTGATAAATATATGCTCGATCTCCCTGTTAAGTGCCAGACATAGCATACACACATCTTCTGATTCAATGGCAATAGAGTTAAAGTGTTGACTGGCATGTAGCAGCATTTAACAGAGTGCGAGTTTCAGTTTTTCGTGTAAAGATGCTGGCTCTTCCACATGACAAACACTATCATGCGTTAGTTTATAACATTTGTTTTCTGATGTTGGAAACATCTCTTTGTCACCTAGGACGGCAAGGTACTACGGGACCTTCCAAGTATCAACAAGAAAATTGGTTAATGCTGTCTTGCCTTCTGGAAAACCTTAGAGGCATCTCTATTGCTGAATTGGTTGTCCTCTATTGATATTACGGATCCACAATCGACTACCCGAGCTTCTATTATTCATCTCTGCATTATAGTTTACATCAAATACCACAATAATTGTAAAGCTATTCTTGCATTGCAGTATCAAATGTGTTTTTGTACAGATCTCCAAACGTTAGGTTCTCAACACTTACTTTGTTGACAATCATCATAGCATCACTAACACATACTAGTTGGACATGTTCCTTGCAAGTGCATATTTATTTGTTTTCTTGAGGATACCATGACAGTTAGCCAATGCCAAGGTTAATGGTCCTGGTGGATTTTGAAGTACTTCCTTCACAACCAAATGTCAGCTAGATGCTACCAAAACCATGTATCCAAATAACTGGTTATCAACCTCGAGAATGCATTCTTTACAAAATATTTTAATTTGTTTTCTGAACGCTACCGAATATATTTAGGTGTTTCCTTCGCAATATGTCTTAAAACAAATCATATGGATTTTCATTCAAAAAATTGTATTCTTGATATGTAAATGCATATATAAACCATTCTCTTCCCTTTCCTTATCACTTAAAAGATCATTACAGTGGCAGTCGATATTGCTGTAGCTGTTGATAAAAGAGCACAACCATTTATTCTCAAGTATATTTCTTGGTCTAAATTGTCATCCTTTTGAATGAGCTGTGCTTCAAGATCAACATGGATAAGTCTTAAATTAGCTAGTAGGATCGCTTTTCGTTCATACATCTGTCTGTCTGTCCGAATGTCCGAATGGGTATTTAAATGCCTATGGTTTGGGTAGGATAATTTTTTTTGACAGTTGATAAACAGATGAAAAAATATGCAACTGTTTCTAATTACTTAAAAGATGCTTTTATATGGCTAATGATCACTTAAATACCTATTAGCTCGAATGTCTGTCAACAATTTCTATAAATCACTCCTCAGATACTGCGCGATAGGTTTTCGCCAAATTCTAAGTGAAGCATTCTTACATTGAAGTGAAACATTTGTTCAAATCAAGACCCTGGTGCCATGACTGGACCCGTCCGAGAGACTTATCAGTTGTTTTCTTATTCAAAATTTCAACAATATTCTTCTTGGAAAGTGTAATACCTGGCTTTGATTTTTGCAATAAGTATCTCTCAGTTTTATTTATGCTATGACGAGAAATCTTAATTTAATAAAGTCTCAGGGATTGGCTTGCATTCAGCAAAATATAACCAACGAAAGTGTTGATATTTTGACATGTTAGTTAGATACCCATGGAGCTGAATGTTTTTCTGATCTATTTTTGGAATTATATCTTATTCATCTTGAGAACTCTATTGTTTAGTAATAACAGTTGGAACTGGGTCCTTTAACAGTGATCTTATGATCTCCATAAAGTTTCAGCAGGGGTCTAAAAAGGGATGGAATTTTTGTTGTGGATTTTCAAAAGTATCATCTTCAGATCTTGAGCAGTAATAAGCCATAATGGTTGAGACTGGGTCCTTTAAAGAGGAATAAATATCAATAAGGGACCAGCAGGGGTAGAAGAGAAGGGATTAATGTTGTATGGTGTTAAGTGTCCCTTTCAAAATTGTTTCAGTCATATCGAGATGGTTTCTACTTGAATCAGACAATATTCTAAGCGTTGTCACACTGAAATATCATGTCACAGACATATGGTATGATACCCACTCAGTCACATGATACTGACAACAGGTCGGCCAGACTTATTCTCTAAGTGATGAGCACCAAGTGAAGTAGATTCTAGTACCATTTTAAATCTTTTGTGTGACCCGACTGGGGATCGATCCCATAACCTACCACATGCGAGGCAGAAGCTCTATTACTAGACTACCACTTCGATTAGGAAAAATGAAAATGTGAATCTTCAAAAAGCTTCAACTCAAGAATGTAGGTCAAATGTTTTCCTATCTCCTGTAGAATATCCCTATGAGAGAGTTTTCTCTATTCTAATAAATGGACTGAAGTCTACCGAGGCCTTGTATTAAAAACACTTCTATAGTATATGAGAATGCAATAGGTAAATATAGATTTTTTAAATCTTCTGCAAGTGATATGTTGTATGTCAATTGGTAGTACTTTATCAAAATTGTTCAAACTGGGTTGCTGGGGTGAAATTAAGGGCTTCCACAGAGGTTAACTTTTACAAAGTGTTAATAAGCACAATGTATTGTGTTTGAATATTTTACATCTAGTATTGTCTGGTAGCCCTGTATAAAATTTGATCAGTCTGGACTCCTTTTGTCAAATTTAGGGCCTCCACAGGAGTCAATCCTTTACTCAGGTGATCGACTTACATGGGCTTCTTGTTTAAAACAAATGTATCATATTTCAAGTTTGTATTTTCATCAATTTTTAGTGTTCATGAATTAATTTCGTTACAAATAAATGTTAAAAATTATTGAACAATATATGTATATAAATTATGACTAATTGTCAAATTGTGTAAATATTGTGCGATTTACCCCACCCACTTTGATTTTGCTGTAATTCACCAAAAAAAAGAGTTTAACACCTAATTTTGATAAAATCTATAGTTCTTTTTAACCTTATATCATATCTGATTAAAATATTAGGACATATACCATCTAACATATAAAAAACATAAAATTTATACAATTTTAATGCAAAAATGTGTTCTAGGTGTTGATGTTTTTAGTTTTTATTAACAAAAATCCGTTTATTTTTCAACAGAGTGTGTTTTAATGAAGAACATTACAATTTTCATACATTAATGTGATAAGTAACTTAAAACACATACATTTATGCAGTTAAAATTTGAAAATCGGGTGTATATTATAGATAATGACATTTTTTAAGAAATTGGCGGCCATTTTGGAAGCCATTTTGGAATTGCTCATTTTCAGACATTAAGCTGTGCCCGAGATATGGCCCCCCAGAATTTTCTTGGTGTAGAGATATATATCTTTCAAAAAATCATAGGGGGAATTTGCCAGAAAAATGGTACCAATTTTTTGTTTAGCTCACGGCCTAATATCTACAGTATATAAATGAGACCCCCAACCAGAAAAGGTATTGACAAAGTATACAAGTCTCTTCTGACAAATGACAATTAAAATTTATTGGAAGAATAATAAACTATATCCATATATGTCAGTGAATAATATTTCAAAGTTTTTTCTTCTTTTGATCCCTAAAGAATCTTTCGTTGCTATTAAAATGGCATCTTCACAACTTCCATAGACATCTCAAAATATACAAATAAAAGTTTTGATATTATTATTAAGTATTTTATACAGTCAAAAAGTTTATTTGTACACATATAACAAAGTTATAGCGCTATAAAAGTAAATTATTAGTATATTAATCCTATTGGGAGAGAGTAAGAAGGCAATTTACTTTTATTTTGTCTAAACTGATATTAAATTGTCTTGGCACTGTTCTTACCTTTGAATACATAGAAGAATCTCCTAAGCCCACTCGTAGCCAAATCTGGAGGAGATAACACTCACAATATCCTCAAAGATCACTGTGCCTGGTCTCCTAGAGCTGCCAAAGATCTCCACACTCAAGGAAATGGTTTTAACTAACAAACCCATGGCCATTGATCAACATGGACATAAAAAATTGTTTCTTGATAAATTTGTAGTTATTTTTTGTCTGTATATTTATTTAAATTAAATGATAAAGCAACATAATTATGGGCATGAGATTTTCTTAGAGTAATTAAGAGAACAAAATTAGTATCGTTTGTAGTTATTGTTTTTAATATATATATATTTCATATCATTAATACTGGTACTAAGCATTATTATTTACAATTAAATTTTTAAAAATCAAACTGTTAATATGAGAATAACATTCTAAAGGATATTTTGTAAACTTAGATCAATTAAATAGTAATTTATGTTTAAGACTTTAACACATAATTGTTTGTTCCAAAATTCTTGTGTCAAATGTAACATCTATAACAAAAAAAACATCCATGAATTGATAATATTTCTTATTTATCGGGAGTACTGGCAAACTCATACTTAGGTCAACTCAATTTCTACCAAAAAAAGGATAATTAATTGTTAATCTTCTTGCCTCTCATATTATTTCAATTAGAGATAATATAAAATCAGTTTTGGATGTTACACATTCAAGTAAAAACAAATGTCAATGTCACATCCACAACATTACCTAACGTCTGCAACCGTAACGTCCAACACACGACGAAGGAGATATTTGGTGACAGAATAGACAAACTAGAATTGTTGTATTCATTTACAGAGAAAATGTTATGATATCAAATACTGGGGTATACATCATGGTTATTAATTACATTAAAGCGTAGGACATTTGGTATAGACAAGTTGACCATGTCAAATAGTAACATCCAAAACACGATAAGATGTCAAGGTATAACATCCGTATACTCATTTCATAACACGGACCACTAGCTACGTCAATACGGCAATTTCCGTCTTTTCTTTCGATTAACATTCATTGTTTATTGTTTGCAATCATCACAATAGTACATGGATTCACTATAGATGTTATATCAATAGAGTGATGAAATGTTCTGGATGTTACTCTGACTTTTTGATTGACCGACAACACTTACCTCTATATTCTCCCTGCTGGTGGTTGAGTTGTGTACACACAAACTGATGACGCGTTTTTCGACACGTTTATTTATCCATTGAGGGGTGTTAGATATGGTACGATCATAAAATTGATAATTAACGACGATTCGTTTTGGACGTTACAAATTGACCAACATTTTTACATTGAGGAAAACTCAGTGATATTTTTTTATTGTGAAATCCTGTATATCACTCTACTTTACAAGGTAACTTTAAACAAACAACCTAATACCCCCACATGCAAATGATGTTGTCCATGCTTGTAATGTCTAAAAATAGATGTCAGAGTTTCTTACAAAAATTGACCGACACCGTAACAAAAACCTTTTCTTCCACCAACTTGAGCTTACATCGTTCACCAACTAGATTTGATCCCGCCCATGCATACAAACTCCGCCTCTTACTTCACTATTATAACTGTAAATTAGACATTGATTGACAAGAATGCCTCAATGATATGGTTGATAAGATTTTATGTTACATCAGGCCAGTTTAAGCATTTTTATTGATATTATTTTACATTATAATAACTAAAGTCGGGTTTAATATTCCAGCCGCTGTATGTTTTTATTCTATCGGCGTAGTCCCTGGGCGTTTCAATTTTTGGGAAGGGTGCTGTGTTCTAGAGAGTTTTTAATCAATAAAAATGACTGTCGTTCAATCCAATTCATACATTTTATTGTGTTGTCATTTAAACAAGTGTGCGACAGGAGTCTACCTGCTGGTTGTGGGACCGGGAAGGTATTGATATTTTAATAGCAAAACAGTGCACTCTATTAAGTCGAATAAGTTATATAGGGTACGTGGTGTATACCATTATGCTCCATTCCAGTCATCTTTAAAGGGTAATTTATTGTGATTATGGTTACCTTAGAATGTCATTTCTTAATTTTACAGCTCATAACGTGTTTATAATTCCCATAAAAGAATGTATATATAACAATTTCAGATCAAGTGAGTGGAGTCAATTTATGCTACTCTAAGACATCTGTAAAGGATAATTGATTGCCATTATGGTTATTTCATATCATTTCATGTTTAACTACAAAAACATGTTACTAACTCTAACAAAACAATGAATACACAACATTGCAAGAATGGTACAGTTTCCCATATAAGAAAATCAGAACAAGTTAGTGAAGTCAATTTATGCTACGTTAAGACATCTGTAAAGGATGATTAATTGTCATTATGGTTATTTCATATCATTTCATGTTCAGCGCCAAAAACATGTAACTAACTCTCACAAAAGAATGTATACACAACATTGAAATAATGGTACAGTTTCCCATATAAGAATATCAGAACAAGTTAGTGAAGTCAATTTATGCTACGCTTAAAGACATCTGTAAAAGATGATTGATTGCCATTATGGTTATTTCATATCATTTCATGTTCAACGACAAAAACATGTTACTAATTCTCACAAAATAATGTATACACAACATTGAAATAATGGTACAGTTTCCCATATAAGAATATCAGAACAAGTTAGTGAAGTCTATTTATGCTAGGCTAAGATATCTGTAAAGGATGATTGATTGCCATTATGGTTATTTCATATCATTTCATTGTCATCAACAAAAACATGTTACTAACTCTCACAAAACAATGTATACACAACATTGCAAGAATGGTACAGTTTCCCATATAAGAATATCAGAACAAGTTAGTGAAGTCAATTTATGCTTCGTTAAAGACATCTGTAAAGGATGATTGATTGCCAATATGGTTATTTCATATCATTTCATGTTCAACGACAAAAACATGTTACTAATTCTCATAAAATAATGTATACACAACATTGAAATAATGGTACAGTTTCCCATATAAGAATATCAGAACAAGTTAGTGAAGTCAATTTATGCTTCGCTAAGACATCTGTAAAGGATGATTGATTGCCATTATGGTTATTTCATATCATTTCATGTTCAACGACAAAAACATGTTACTAACTCTCACAAAAGAATGTATACACAACATTGAAATAATGGTACAGTTTCCCATATAAGAATATCAGAACAAGTTAGCGAAGTCAATTTATGCTACGTTAAGACATCTGTAAAGGATGATTAATTGTCATTATGGTTATTTCATATCATTTCATGTTCAACAACAAAAACATGTTACTAACTCTAACAAAAGAGTACATCAAACGTTTTAGCGGTAAAACAAACTACACTTTCAAACCCCCCAGACATACATATATGAAAGATTGCGTTTGAACAAACCTGCAAGTTTTTTTGGAAGTTGTAAGAGGTGCATATTGAGAGGGTACCCTTTTTAATTTAACCTTTATAAATCGATGTTAAATATAATCCCCATAACATGACAACATTTTGGCCCATAAGAGATTATATTATTTCCTTTCGAAACCCTGAATGGGATGCAGATGTTTAATACAATATTTACATTGTAAATGTGAAAATCCACTCTCTACAAGCAACTAACTAGGTTTAAAAAATAATATCTTACATCGACTGTGAAATAAGGTAATGGGTAATACCAGTCGTTGACGGTGCACATTTTAGTATCTAGTCCAGTACCGCACCTGGGACTTGAATCTATCGCATCTGTATTGATAGTCCGACATTTGGTATATGATTTTAAACTTATTTTATTTCTATGTGGAATGTAAAACTGGGGTTTGGTCACAAGTTCTTCCAACATCCGATTTTGCCGCGCCATACAGTAGTGTGTGACATTGTAACATAACACTCACATACATGACCCTTGGATTGATAGTCAGACATGCTAACGACTGAGCTAATCAGGCCCTGCTGTCTCTGGGACTCTACACCAAACACTTCACCTTGAATGTCAAGTTGAATTTTCGTTGGGTTACTTAAACAGTCTATATCAAAGAAAACACCATTCTTTTTGTACTGCTCTGACCCATTTGCTTAGAAAGGTCACATTGTCTCCCTGTCATAGTTGTTAA
Source organism: Panopea generosa (assembly GCA_029582155.1). NCBI lineage: Eukaryota > Metazoa > Mollusca > Bivalvia > Adapedonta > Hiatellidae > Panopea > Panopea generosa. The sequence continues at coordinate 34,784,734 of CM055909.1, read as the reverse complement.
TAATTAGACAATGGTAACCGGTCTATCAGTCAAAACATATAGCTGTAATTGAATCATTTTCAATGACCAAGATCATAAAGTGTGCCATATACCATTTCATTGTGATAACAGCATTGTTTTGACTTAATAAATATGGATATTCACTAAGTTGTTATACAAAGTATAGTAGATCTTAGTTTAACAATGCTGTACTGGCTTAAAATAACCATTGGATTTTTTTTCAGTTTCACTATATAAAGCTAATTTTTTGGTAATTTTTTATTTCATTGTAACATTTACAAAATTAAATGTAAAAAATACAAATTATGATGTAGTCTGTACAAATTTCTGATATAACATTTTCATATTTGCAAATTAAGAGGCAAACTTTCCAAGTTCTTTAGTAAATTTATTAACTCTGAGTTTTTTTTATGTATTATGTATCAAATACCCGTAAGTTATACAATAACTGTTCAAACCAATGTGTTTCAGTTTCTTCTAACATTAAGAAAAAAAAAATTTACTAGCAAGGAAAGTTTGCTCTTTAAATTCAGTCAAAAACCATATGAGCAGAGAGCAGGCCAATGCCTCACCAACACAAACTCAGTCATTCACAGTAGTACTTCAAGGAAACATAAGTTTACAGAAATATATTCTAGGTAACAGTGTTTTTGCACTGGATTCTGTAGAATTGCAATTGTCCAACTGGTTACAGAATAGGCAAACCACCATTCAAAAATCAGTTAAGACAGTAATTCAAAGAAGGTGTTGGTGAAACAAAAACCCACACTCAGTGCATTGAAAAATTGTTGTTGTTGTATGGTGTTTAGCGTCGCTTTCAACAATTTTTCGGTCATATTGCGACGGTGTCTACTTGAGACAGTATTCTAAGCGCTGTCACACTGGAGTATCATGCCGCAGACACATGGTATGATCCCCCACCCAGTCACATTATACTGACACCGGGGCCGACCAGACCTAGAACTCTCCTGTAAATGCTGAGCGTCAAGCGAGGAAGCTTCTAGTACCATTTTTAAAGTCTTTGGTATGACCCGGCCGGGGATTGAACCCACGACCTCCCGCATGCGAGGCGGACGCTCTACCACTAGACCACGCCGCGGTCGGCTTGAAAAAACTAAATAAGATAACTTCATTGAAGTATTCATCATAACCATATATGTTGTATGTTACATACTTGTATACTATATTTTTATCTCAAAGAAAGTCTATGCAGTATTATCTATTTTGATTTAAAGAATATATGTTACATTTACTTATTTACAGACATCAGCATCATCTGAAACTGCTATAACTGCTTGTTTTTTCTCATGTTCTTTCAATACTTTAAAGTATAAATATTTGCATTTTTCATAATAATAATAATTGTATGGGAAAAATAGATGGAAACAATAAAGTCTACTTAAATATTTAGAACAGCTTAACTACAAAACCTGTAAAAAAACTTCTGTTTTTTTTTTAATCCACTGGATTTTTTTTTTCAAATGTCAAACTATAATTATAATGAAAATTATAAATTGAACATCTTAATAAAAGAAAAAGTTCAATACAAAAAACACAGAATAATGTCATAAGCCCATCACCCTTCCCATTTAAGCCAGTTTATTTGGTCCATCCTAGTAATTTATGGGAATATAATCTTCTTTATTGAACCAAAGCTAATTATTTTGAATTTTTATTACACAATGGTTCAGATTGAACATTTTTTTTACACAAATGAAATGAATGACAAAATGAGAATATTGTAATCAGCCTTGTGTAACTGGCCATATATTTACGTTATCTCTATTCGGGAATGTTCAATTATTACTATATCACTTGTATTCAATTTACATCATTTTAATTTCCATTTAATCATCAAGTTCATATCTCACAGTTCACTTTAACATTTACATCTTAATTCTTCTTCACTTCAAATGTTCCCTATTCAACTTTCTTTCTCCTTATTTCCTAACTATCTTAACCTTTACTTCTCAACCTACTTTCACCTTCTAACCCCTCAATCTCTTTTTCCTTACTTAACCTTTCAATCTCCCTTTTCTTACTACCTACATACTTTCATATTTCACACTCTTTCTTCTCAGACTCCTCCCATATTTAGTATCACTCAATCATCTCTCTCATAGTCTTTAAACTCCCTAACAACCTAATGAATCCTTTCTTTCATTGGTCAGTTCCATTCATTAACTACTTATACCAATCACTCAAACAACTTGTCATTTACTCTATACAGGATGTACCCAATTTGTGACAACTACTGTGCAAACATTCTGGCACAAATATTTCCTTCCAGCCCAAGATGTACAACATATGTGACACCTCATGACTATAGGCTTATTTACTTGTACGCTTTGATAAAACTGAGGATTGTTTATATACAAGTGATTATTTATCTAATCATAATAACTGTATTAATTACAGAAATTTCTAATATAGCAATATGGTACAATATTAAATATTATTCATAAAAATATTATAAGAATTATTACATGGTGACACTATTTTCTATTTTCCACAAGTATTCCTGTGTAATGCAACTTTAAGGGGCCCCGTTACTCCCCTGCATCTTGATTTGTACTTCAAACCCCTACTCATGGGAATGATTAACCATGCATGAAATTTATAAGGGGTCCTTTAGAAGGCCTAAGCCCTTACTCATTATAGTGCGACACAGGATGAATAAAATAAATGCAAGTAAATTTGTAAAAAAAACGTCTCTTTATTATTCAAGTTTTTAAGTGCAGCTTCAGCTGTGATTGTCAAATGATCATACAGCTTTTGTGAATTAATATTGAGTTCATGTCCTGGGTAGATCCAGTATTGGATGTTGATTTTGAGAGGCCATAATGCTAAACAGCAGACCAAACTTGCAACCCATGGCTTGATAGACAAACACCTTGGCTACATTTCAAAAAATTATTTCGTATGTTCAAATATTTATCAATATTTAAAATGATTGTATTTCCAGAAAATATACCTTTTTTTAATGGGTTTTAATGCCATTTTCAATACATTCAGTTTATATAATGACGTATACAGTTTTTGGTGGCGGAAGTTGAACTACCACACGCAAGTAACTGGCCAGCTTTCTCGCATGAAGTTTTTGGAGCAATCACGATTCTAACCTACAACCTTAGCAGTGAGAGATAAGCAATCATCATCTTGAGAGGATCATAGGAAAATGATATTCTGCATGGACCAACTCTGGGTTCATTTGGATGAATATTGACAATATTATGATTAATTTTTGTTTTATGTTTACATTGATATTTGTAGTATGAGTATAAAACACCCAAGTGCTGTTTTTATGTCTAATAAAATATTTGTTTGCTTGTTTGTTACTATGTTTTTTTATGAAAACTATACATTATCCATAACTTTTTTAGATACTTTAATGTGAATTTATTAATTAAGTAAACTGTGATAATTTGTTCATATTATGGAACAAATTCATGCAACAAAACTAAATTATACAGAATACAACTGGTAAGTCATGATATAATAATACCTTAAAATAGTAGTCAAAAGTTTCATTTTAAATATATTAATGTATACAAATGTAACATGACTATTGTGCATGCTGCAATTATTCATAAAATGGGACTTGCATTATTTATACCCAAATCAATAAGAGTGGAATGTACTGGTTTTGCAATCACTTTTGGGTCATGCTTAGTTCAAATGACTTTTGCAGAATTATTGTTTCTCAACAAATTATGTTTTTTCATCAGCTGTTGAAAACAGGGTTATATTTATAATTAGTGTGCCGTGCTTAAATGTACCTTCAAGATGCATCCTTATAGTACAATGAAGTACATCCATCTTTAAGATGGACGATGTTGGTTCAATTCCAACTACGGATATCTGTTGGAGGCTTCTTACTATGCAATGATTGAAAGTGTTGAGGTCTTCACCAGGACTTGAACCTGGAGTTCTTTTCATATAGAAAAGTGTGCTACTTTACACTATAAAGATGTACTCAACACCAGGAACCATTATGTATATAAGTATGTATTGTGTTATCATTTTAGCTGAATATATAGAGAAACAGCCCAAACTGGAGAATGAATGCAAGTGTATTATATTAATTATACTAAAAATATTATTTATTAACTATACTAGTAAACAAACCTCCGTCAGCTTCCTCTCTAATGTTTAACTTTTCTTATTTCTACATTAAAATTTGGGACCGATGTTGAGTCCCAACTGGTTTGTAACTGTTTGGGAAACTATTTGTTGTCTCGGTTCGGAGCAATTGGCAACATACACAGGCATTTTTTGCACATTACAGTTGATGTCATTTAACTAATATAACTTGTCCAGAGACCTCTTGTTTGGGGGTGGGTGGTATTGTGATCTTTCATGGCATTTGATATCAGCAAGTAACCAATGATTTCTCCCACTTGAATCAGCTTTGAGAGACAAAAGAAAATCATAGATAATGTCAGGGTTCTTCACAGGAAGGAATGCAAGCACTAGCCTAGTAGGGTAAGAACACTTAATTAAACAAATTTTCAAGCTCTGTGAAAGTGTGAAAGGCATTCATTGAAATATATTTCACTAATAAAACTTATTAATCAGGTTAAGTCATCATATTACTGTTTTTCATTTCAAATAAAATTTACATTGAGAAAATATATGCAAAGAAAAAAACCATGATAAAGAAGAAAGTTAAGCTTTTGCAAAATTCTGTTAAAGAATGTAAGTCCTAGGTGAATACCATTTAAATGCTGGGGTGCTCCTGTACTTAAATGACCTGTGGAGAAGCCTGAACATCTTATATGAATCATCAGAGAGACTTGTCGGAAGGTTAATGAATGAAAATATAACAAGCAATTCAATTCACAAATATATGTCTTAATAGTAAAATCAATGCCGACAGTGTAAATTTAGAAATTATAAACTATTGGTAATAAAATTGAAGGGTTTTAATACTCTCAAATATATTTCAAACATCGCTAATTTACAAGGGATATGTACCTGATATAACATATCTTATACTGATATCAACTGTTCTAGAATTGAAACATTAATAGATGAGTATGGAAAATTATCATCGACCAGGGCTAGGGTACGAATCAACCAGGTTATGAAACGACTGTAATGGAAAGCAATTGAGCATTGTAGAGTCCAATAACACCTTTTGAACAATGCGATAACACACACCAATACACAATTTACAGTGTGTACACTTCGACTGTATTAGAGATTGCTGAGGTACTCTGCATTTAAGCTTATGCAGTAAACTTTACACAAATTATAAAAGTGCGATAAAGGGGAAATTGAAGCACCGCGAGCATTATTCAACCGCAGTACTTAGTGAAAAAGGCACTAACCAGCTTACCTCTCTTTGAGTATGAGATTCAAGTACTGCTAATCATATGTTAGATGTTGATGGCATAAAAATGACACTAAACATTCAATTAATCAGTTTCAACTTGGATAATCATATTTTCCATTATCAATCATAATTTCTATATTTACTGAAGCTGTATAGTTGGGATTTGATGTAGTACTTAAACAGTTGCATTAACCCGTGATGTTATCAATTGCACTTTATTGAAATAATTGAATGTTTACAAAGTGCATGAAATCAGAAACTTGTTTACGTTTACCCGAAAACCGGTTAGTCTACAACAAAATTTACCTCTAGAACTTGTAAAAATTGAGTAGTCTATTCTAGCAGTTCCTGCACACTGTATTAATCTGTTGTATGATGGTCTCGAAATAAAACATCATGACCGCCTTCAGCTGTTCATGCTTTCTTCCATCCATTAACAGATTGTCGCGATTATCATTAATCATCCCACAAAAACTACACTTCCTACCGTACGCCGCCATGGTTGTTGTTGTTGTTGTTATCTATTTCCGTCCACTGGACCGAAAGTAGTACAAATGGCTGGTATTTATCTCCGAGCTCAATTAGGATAATTGGCGAGGTGGTCCGAATGCCAAAACGTTAGAGCAGTGTCCTAGGAGCTCCGAATGTCCATCAAGGCGGTGCCAAAACCGTCACATGACACAGAAGGAGGGATCAAATCTAGATAGTGAAGCGTTTTCTGATCCACTTGTTGGAACAAAAGGCTAACCGACACCGTAACGTCCATACGCAGAATTTAATTTCTATTAAAATCAACTTTTTATCAGCATTTTAGTCTTTTAGAGATGCTTATATTTTAATTTTATTTATGTTTTTACAGTTACCATAAATAATGACTTTATAATCCATCGGAAAGTAACAATACAACTTTATTGTATATACTGATGGTAAAATGTCCCAAAATGGACCCTGTCAAAACTGGCATTTTTCAATTTAAAAATGTTGTAATTTTTTTCTTTCTGGCCATGTCTCCATAAAACTATCTTTACTATTCATTCAGATCATATCTTAAAGTATTAACACAACAAACATGTCAAATACGCTTTATTTTTATTACAAATTATAATCAAACTTCCATGGTACTGAATTGCTGAATAACTGAGAACTACCCATATGCAGAATTCTAGATGCAAGACAATACAACAAGACATAACACAACAACTTACCAATATCAAGCCATTCCAAACAATTTCATACAAGAGATTTCATTAAATTACAGTGTCCTCTGTGGCCGAGTGCTCTAGGGCGCCATCTCAAGATCACTTACCTCTCGCCGCTAAGGTCTTAGGTTCCAGTCCAGCTCGCTCCAAAACCTTTATGTCTGAAAGTTAGCCAGTTACTTGCAGAAGGATGGTGGTTCTACTTTGATTCATTCTGAAATCTTCCTCTACCAGTAAAACTTGATATGCCTTAATTATATTACATAAAATGTGTTGAAAATGGCATTCAGCCCCATTCGGCAATAAAAAAAAATTACAACACAATCTCAAAAAGTAAAACCCAAAATACAATAGAATATCTTACCATTGAACCCAGTTATAATGTCTCAAATCAAGCCCGATTTTTCTGAGTTTTAAGAACTTCTTTCACAATTGATGTAAAACTAGTTTAAACTGTGCATTTGATATTTATTCTATGTTAATTGTTTCAAGCTGCATGCAGCAAAGTGATGGCGATACGTGCAGCCAATGTCTATATTAAACTCTTTTTTCAAATTTATTGCTTACGCCTTCATCAGGAAAATAGCAATAACGTTTTAAAAACTAATGAAATTACCGTACAAGATAGATACATCTGACTAAGTTTTTAAAACATTTAAGCTATAAGCCAAAAATTTGATAAAAGAGTTTTAATATAGACATTGATATTATATTTTCTTCCCTTCAGAAGTAAAATTCATAATAATTTACCGATATCCAACATTTCTGCCAAAGTCAACACAGCTTCAAAAATCGTATAGTGATGTTTTAGTTATCCAAGTATGAGCTTGGATGATCTCCCATCTTGACCTATAATGAAGGCGTACTATCCAGATTAAAGAACAACATTAGTAGAGTGGATTGAGCAAGTGTTAGCTGCTATCACCAGAGGTCAAGGATTTGATCCTAGACATGACCCCAATGGCCAGTCTCAAAAACAACATTCAGTTCTGGTTATACCAAGGAAACGGACTTGAGAGCGATTGCTAGAGTTCTGAGCATACCTTGCATACAAACTGAGAGAGTCCTATTTGATTTCTGTTGATCTTATATGCATATTGCTTTCTGTGAATTTGATACTATGATGATAATCACAAGTAGTTGTATTGGACTGTTGTGTGTTATTGTTACTGTCACTTCACCCGCTGGCCACATGACCTTGTTGTCCAAGTAAATACAATGTAGTGTTTACTTGTCTAAGGAAAATGTCAGTCCTGCAAAAGAAGTCAATCAATGATTGGATTACAGACGTGTTTGATTGACAGCATCAGGTCAGTTGTCACAAGACGTGACAAATTAAATATTGGATAGAATTTTGCATATTTTTCTTCAAACCTTTGAAATGTTTATGCATGTTAGAGTTTTAATCAGTTTAAACTATTTATTATTCAGAGCGCCACGGACTGGGCAATAAGGACCAGGTGGAGCAGATACAGAAGATTTACGTCAGCACCCTCATGGAGTACAAAGAGAAGAAACGTCTACACAGTGGCACCTGTCTTGTCAAACTACTGGTCAGACTCAGTGATTTACGCAGCATAAGTATCGAGCATTCGAAAATGCTGACAATGATGCAGATGGATGAGGCGTTGATGCTGTGTATAGTTCAGGACATCTACATTCAGGACACCTGATAAAACAAAAGTGAAATAAATGCTGCCATACGTGCATGCCATCATGGCAATGCCAGCACTAATATATAGGTTTGTGAAATGAATACACATACCTGGGGCACAGACAATGTCATTACATGCAGTTGTCATATAATATAGAAGGCTTTTGAATTTAATGATTGGGTGAGTTTTGTTTATATTAACTGACAGAGTGGAAAACAGTGCAGGAAGTGTTCAGATTGCTCGTTACGAGCAATTTGAACTCTTCCTGCACTGTTTTCAAAGGCCTACTGTGATTGGTGTGGGAAAACGCGTATCTATGGAGTAAAGGGTTAAAAGTGCAACATATTTGTGACATCATGTGATTTCATTTTGATTTCAAATTAATCCATTAAACACGGGTGGGTCCAAGATTTCAGTTTAGAGGGGGGCGCACTACAAAATCTGAACAGGCAAACATGTTTTCATTAGAAATATAATGCATTTTAATAACATATAGGAGTTTAGGGGGAAGGTTTTATATGCCGAGTTATTTCAGTAGATTCGCCATTGATACAGGTGTACACGTAAAAATTGTTTCATCTTAGAAAGAGTCTGAATGATGTCAAGTTGCAGTCTATTCTAAGAATGGTGATTTCATTTCAAGTTTACCACTCAGATCAATAAAGCAAATTAAAGCAATTCAAGGACAGATAACTGCGACAGTAATTCTGTAATCATGCCAGTTTAACATTGATGAAGCTGCCCACTAATAGCTGTGTCGCAAACTAAACCTCCTGCAGCTCAAGGTACTTTGGATACATTGTTGCGGTAAGAGCCTGGATTTTAGTACAGCTGTTGCCCACTATGTTCCTGTTGGCAGAGCTGTGGTAACAATGACCCGTGCACAAACAATTTAAACCTTGAGGAATCATTTGTTACATGGCCCTTTTATTTGAGTCTCTAATCTGTAGCAATAGAAATAATATTAATTCTTAAAATAATGTGTGTTTTTGAAAATGTCATCCCAACTGTGACTAATGGCAAATAAATATATTATTTGTTTTACAGACTTTCTTCCCGGGGGTGGGGGTGCGGTCTATATGGTCCAGTGTTGGTATAATTTGACTGGCTGGGGTATCATACCATATCTCTGCGGTATGATACTCCATTGTAACATCACTTAGAATACTGTCTCAAGAAGACACCATTGTGATATAACTGAAAAATATGTTTATTCAAAAATCAAGATAAAAAATTTAGATGATATATTTTTTCATTTTTTTTTTTATTGAAAAGTAAGATGGTCTGCAAAACAAACAAAACATGTCCTACTTGCTTCCCAAAACCCTTTTTTTCATCATTCATAAATGGCATCTTCATTGGACACTTTATACATTGGAAAAGCTGTATATGTTGTATAGTGCAAAGTGATGTGACATTTAGCTTGAAGATGGATACAAAAGGTGAAAGAAGCTATCAAATATCAACCTCATTTCCATGGAAATGTGCTATTTTTAGATTTTGATAATTGCATAAAAATCTAATATCTATAGCAATGAGTTTGAAATTAAAGAAATTTTCTATATGATATATTTTTATATATAACTATAAGTTTTGAATAGTGTCAATTCACTATTTGACTCAAGTCACAAAGTGCTATCTAGAGTATTTGGACATGACAATTTGATACTCACCTTTTTTAAAAAGTCTTGAATTTCATTGCGTTGTAAAAAATGAGGTTTGATATTATTCATATGAGAAGAGGAGGTTGAGGTTAAATGTTGTTTAAAATAGGTCAGAAATGAATGACCTTGAACTCAGAATGATTTGTTTAGGTGACCTTGTAGTGACCTTGGGTATACTCACATCGAGGTTACTGTATAAACTGGCTCAACTTGTTATAGTTAATATACATATTTTGAATGCTGTTTCAATCCAAGGATAGTTGATATGTACATTTTGTATAAAAAAGAAAGATTTATTTTATTGGTGCATTATTCATTGTATGATGTATGAAAGGTCAAATCTAAATGTATTATTTGTTGTATGATGTATGATAGATTGAATCTAAATGCATTATTTGTTGTATGATGTATGAAAGGTCAAATCTGACTGCATTATTTGTTATATGAAAGGTCAAATCTAAATGCATTATTTGTTATATGATGTATGAAAGGTCAACTGTAACAAATAGTCAGTTTGCCGTTTCCTCAATTTCTTATTTACAAAAATATCTTTCACTAAACTTGAAACCAATTGAATATTCATATTAAGACTAAAGGTGGTACAATTAATTGTGAAATGAATACTCATCAAATTACGGTGGTCCAATTGATTTTGAAATGAATATTCATACAATAATTGCAGTGTTCAATCTAAGGTTGCTTTCAAGGAGGCCATTTGGGCCCCTTCAAAAGATAATAGGGGGCCATTCTGAAAAAATGAGGGCCATGATAAAAATTCAATATAACAATAAATGACACATACCTTTAATAAATTCAGTGCTGAAGCTTTTGGTCTATATGAATACTGTCTTTACAAATATTTGAACCTTTTATGAACTAACTTTTAAACTTAACATAAAAACATTGTCTGTAACTGAATTAAAGTGTCATTTATATGCTTAAAGATACTAGGACTGAAATGCTCTTCTTTGTTTAGAGTCTCTCCACACATTAACAGCCTTATTAAAGTCAAACTCTGCAATACTAGCTTTGTTCATTGCAATTCTCATGAGTTTATTGAGACTATCTGCTGACAATCTGTTATGATCTGATGTTTTAATGTCATTCTGTGTGGAAAAACCTCTTCACAATCAGTAGTCTGGAGGGGTGAAATTACAGCCAATTCAGCCAGTTTAAGCAAGATTGGAAATTGGTCCTTGTGGTACTTAAATATAATTTTCCACAAAACAAATGTACTGTCTGTAGGGTATTTCTGCTGTAGTACTAAATGTTTCAACAACTGCCATTCCATTTTCAAGGACTGCTCATCAATGTAGGCTTGAACACCTGGCTTTCCAGATCCATATTTAGTGCACAATAGGTTAATCTCTTCCATGCCATGTTCTTGTAATGGTACTGCCTACAAATGAAATACCTCTCAACCCTAGAATGGCCAGAGAACAAATAATTGAAGTATCATCCACAGGAAATCTACGTTTTATCTACGCAATAATCCCAGTGATACGGTCTTGTTTGATGCTTTGTAGATGTATCAGTTTAATCTTGGTGACAGTAACAGTATGATTTTTAAGCATAAGTTTATTTGCATCAATAGCTGATTGAAAGTTCTTCATATAATGCCCATCATTGTCTAGCATATATTCTAGTTGGCTTATTGTTGACTGTATGAGAGGTTGGACAAGTGCTATGTCCAGGTTTTCCTTCTGAAAAGACAAACTAAGTTTAGTCAGAATGGGTATACTGTCCATCAACAGGTAAGTGACCCCTATGAACTCGAACTGTGTGATCTGACTGTGTATGCCTTGAGCAGCTTCACCTTTTTCAGCCAGTTTTTCTTGTTTAAAGTATGTAACCAGTGATGCCCATGTATGGAATACTGCCTCCAAAGCACTAAAGAAAGCAAACCATCGCACTGAATGTATTTCCTTTATTTTCAGTTGTTTGTCATGCAATACTGCTTCAATTTTGTTTAAGTTAGATGACCACAAGGAAAGATGCTTGAAACGGTAGAATATATTTGTAAGAATTTCCCTGTATTTCTTTAAATAAGACATTGTCAGCAGACTGGCTTGTACACAGTGCTAATTTGTGTGCCATGCAGCGAATATTTAAACATAATGACTGATCTACAAGAAGCCTAGTACTTACACCTGTTTTTGAACCTGTCATTACTGATGCTCCGTCATAACCAAAAAAACATTACTTAATTCATATCAATGCCCCTTTCCTGTGCAGCAGCTTTCAAGTTTGTATACACTGTCTCAGCATCACCCTTGTCTATCTCAATATTGTCTAAAAACACTGTTTCTGGCTCAAAGTCACTGTCTTTTGACACAAAACGTACATAACAGACTAGTTTCTTTTTTGTAGACACGTCATCACTTTCGTCACACATCAGTGACACAGCAGTGCAGTTGTTGAATTTACATTTTAATTCATTTTCAATAACTATAGATATAACATCTTGCATTTCCTCTGCTGACCTCTCAGACTGATATGTTGCATTGCCTCCTGAAAGCAAACTGTCAATAACTGAACAACCCTGTAGTTTCATCAAATCAATCAGTGAACCAAATTTTACAGTAGTAATCTTTTCTTTACAAATCCAGTATACGGATTTCATTACACTTATAAAAGCATTTTTCTTCTTATCAAATAAGGATTCAACTTTTTGTTTAAAATTTGTCTGCTCCTTTGAATCTGTTAATGCATGTAAATGATCAGTACTTGTTTGGTGCCTGGTTTTATCATCATAGGTTTACCAGTTTTTGAAACGATCGTCCGTAAGCCAGTATAGTTGAAATTTTCGATTTTGAATTTCGGCCTTTTTATCGAACAATTTCAACAAACCTGGCTCTTCATCTTTTTTCTCTGTGGCAAGACGATCTGGCTCAGTTGCCGAATTGTCTGATTTGCATTTTTTAGCACTGGTAGGAGAAAAAAAGTTAGAAATTCTTTTCATTATTGCAGATGCTCTTGCCGACAGTTTTGGATAGATCCTAACATTAGTGATGAAAACATTTGCATATTGACTGGTGTACAGATTTATTTATAAATAAGCGTGCACGATGTTATCGGTAAACACACAGTAACCAGTCCCTTGCAAATAAATTTATTTTATAGTACGGAAAAAATAAAATAACCCGACATTGGCAGTATTTGTATTGCGCCCATATGGCCCAGGGTGTCATCGTTATTGCGTCATTTGTGTTTTAAAGGGGCCAATGGCACAATGGCACACTCTAGATTGAACACTGATAATGGTGGTCAAATGGATTTTAAAATATGAATATTCATAGAATAAGAGCTTTATTTTAGGATTATGAATTCTTTTACAAAGTGAAAATGTCAAGATTCACTATCCTCCGGGTACTTATGTTATTGATTTATAAAAAAAAGTGAGCACTGTTGTTTTTTTTTACATTCTTTCTTTTTATCATAGAATCTGCAGACAGCAATAATACACTGATTTTGTTAAATTTTTCGCTTCTGAATTCATAAGTTTAAAACTAGTCAACTGATGACCCCCAAATTTTGAAAATGACCCCCAGATTTTTAGTCAAATTTAAAGAAATACAGAGAAATTCTTACAAATATATTCTACCATATCAATGACCCCCAAAAAATTGGAGCTGGAGAAAACACTGCTTTGGTTAATGAATTCAATTGATATTATCTATATTTATTTAAAAAAAACATTCGATATACTTTACGTTCATGTATATATTTTACAGTCTGTTAAGATTTTATTTTACTAATTTGGATTAAAAAATATAATCATTTCAAAGATTGAATTTATTAAAACAAATTTTACACATATTTTTTTTAAATTGTAACCTAGAAGTTTTATGCTACTTTTGAAGAGAATATATTGATCAGTACTTTTCAAAAAATTTAAATTAGCTTAAAATATTTTTTCAAACATTCCATGCCTAAAATTTACTCACTGACCCAGTATTGACAAAAAGGTATTTATTTAAACATGCCAAATTAATATATTAAAAAGGACTTTCCTAACCTGGGCTACTACGCACCTAAGTTTGACTAAAATAGATTTTCCGCTTAAAATGGCAAGATATTCTGAGATAAAATGGGTCAAGTCGCTTGATTTCATTTTGATTTCATTATACATAGTAAAAAAAATAATCAAGTTTACCACTCCAATTTACATATCAATTTTGTCGTGTTTTGGTGGATTTGACATACTAAACTGTTCAGTTTATATTTATTTATGATAATGCAATGCTTTTAATGCTCCCCCAAAGGGGGGAAGCATATAGTCGCAGCTTCGTCAGTGCTTCCATCTGTCCATCTGTGCATCCCAAAATTCTTGTCCACGCTATTTCTCTACCTCTTATTGGAATTTTATGAAACTTGCTAGGATGCATCATGACCAAGTGCAGATGTGCATATTGTTTTTGTTTTCCAGTTCGATGATTTTTCAAGGAGTTGTGGCCCTTTGATTCTTTCTGTGACCAAATTCTTGTCCACACTATTTCTCTACAACCTCAGATAGGAATTTTATGAAACTTGCTAGGATGCATCATTACCAAGTGCAGATGCACATATTGTCTTTTTGTTTCGATTCGATGATTTTTCACGGAGTTGTGGCCCTTTGATTCTGTCTGTGACCAAACTCTTGTCTGTGCTATTTCTCTACATCTCCATGTTGGAATTTTATGAAATTTGCTAGGATGCATCACTACCAAGTGGCGATGAGCATATTATATTTGTGTTCTGTTTTGATGATTTTTCACAGAGTTGTGGCTCTTTCATTCTGTCTGTGAACAAACTCTTCTCCACTCTATTTCTCTACAACCTCTTGTTGGAATTTAATGGAAATTGCTAGGATGCATGAGTACTAAGTGGAGATTTGTATATTGTCTTCATGACACTATTTCGCTACAAACTCTGGTTTTTAGCTCTACTGGCCAAAGGCCAGAAGTGCTTATGCGATGGCGTGTTGTCTGTCGTCCATCGTCTGTCGTCTGTTAGCAGCACTTTCTCTGAAACCACTAGGCCAATTAAACTGAAACTTCACATGCATGTTTCTGTTGCATAGAAGACTATACAGAAGATTTTTTTTTTTTCAATCTTAAATTCAAGATGGCCGCTGTTACTAAAAATAGTCCAAAACTTAAAAAATCTTCTTCTCATGAACGGCCCCATAAATTTTTCAAAATATTTATGTAGTAATGATGACCAACTATAGTATTGTTAGATTTGTTCAAATGGTTTCCTTAAGGTTAAATATGACTCTGCCCCAAGGGTTTAATTAGGGGACACGTCATAATATTTAATTTTTTTTGTTTTTGAATGAATGAATGAAAATGATTTTGCCTATATCTTCACAGAAGCGTTGTTTGGCAAAGGAGGTTCAGATTTGTAAAAATGAATGGGTTCCACTGTCTTAAGGGGTCAGGAGGGGCCCCAAAAGGGTACAAATTGGGATTTACTAAAATCATTTTCTTAAGAACAGGTATGTCAGATTTGCACATATTTGGCATAAATTATCCCTATGTGTAGGGGTTTGATTGCAGATAAGAATAAAGGGGCTAAAATTTATAGGGGCTCTGTAAGGGGACTTAGAATTTTACATAGGGATACTATGGGAAAGCAGAAAATTCTCTTTTTCTTTCATCTATTCTGAAACCACAAGGCCAATTAAACTGAAACTTCACATGCATGTTTCTGTTGCCTAGGAAACTATACAGAAGATTTTTTTTTTCGATCTGAAATTCAAGATGGCCGCCAATACTAAAAATAGTCCAAAACTTAAAAAATGATGACCAACTATAGTTTTGTTAGATTTGGTCAAATCATGTCCCATAGAGGGTTAAAAATGACCCTGGCCCAATATTTCTATTGCATAGGAGAATTTCAAAAAGTGCTATGGCCACTATGAGCCAGTAGAGCGTCCTTGGGCCTCTTGTAATTTTGTAAAACTAGCTAGGATATGCACATATTGTAATTTTGTTCCGGTTCAATGATTTGCGAATGTGACCTGTCAAGTGCAGAGCCACATATTGTTCCTGCTATGCAGTTTGGTATTTTTCAACCAAGTAGCCATCAGCACTAAGAGAATATGGTACAGAGTCAAACACTCACTTGGGGAGCATCTATCAGTTCCACCTATATATTCTTGTTTTCATGGAGTTATGGCCCTTTGATTCTATTTGTGACCAAATTCTTGTCCGCGCTATTTCTCTACAACCCCATGTTGGAATTTTATGAAACTTGCTAGGCTACATCATTACCAAGTGCAGATGTGTATATTGTCTCTATGTTCCGGTTCGGTGATTTTTCACAGAGTTATGGCCCTTTCATTGAGTCTGTAACCAAATTGTTGTTTGCGCTTTTTCTTTACAACCTCAGGTTGGAATTTTATGAAACTTGCTATGTTTTTGTTCCGGTTCGATGATTTTTCACAGAGTTATGGCCCTTTGATTCAGTCTTATTTTGATCATGATTCTCTCTTCACATTCCAAATATATTTAATTCCAGCCCTTAGTATCTTGGAAAAAAATTGAGTACATTCACAAGCTCAGACATTGAAACGGGGCAATAGTGCAGTGAATTGAGTGTTGGTCACTCACTCTAGAGTTTGCGGTTTCGATCCCCAGCTTGACTTGATCATGATGACCTTTCAAAAGAAAAATGCTTGGTACTTTGTTTCTATGCAGGAAACGTACGCTTCATATAAACGCTGAGCTGGGCTTACTTCGCCAAAATATATTTGGATTCCGTAAGCTCAAACATCAGACTTTACTTAAACACTGTCCAGTTCATTAAAAAAAAAAACAACAGTTGTTTGCTGAAGGACGATGATTCTTTCATATTTACGTTCAAAAGTCGGGTCCTCCGTGGCCGAGTGGTCTAAGGCGCCGTCTCAAGATCACTAACCTCTCACCACTATGGTCGTAGGTTCGAGTCCCGCTCGCTCCAAAAACTTTATGTGAGAAAGTTTCCAGTTACTTGCAGAAGGACGGTGGTTCTACTCAGTCTGACTCAGTCTGAGGTCTTCCTCCACCAGTAAAACTGGATATGCCATATATAACCTGAAATGTGTTGAAAATGGCGTTAAACCCCATTCAAAAAAAAAAAAAAAAAAAAAAAAATATTCAAAAGTCCAAGATCATTCTCCACTAATAAATCTGGTTGCCATGTACAACCTGTTCTGTGTTTAACCCCATTCAGACTCAAAATTTTTATTCAGACAGTCAAGTTGAAAAAGGCCACGACCAAGTGGTATAAAGGCACCATCTTAACATCACTTGCCTCTCACTGTTGAGGCTGCAGGTTCGAATCCCACTTGATCCAAATATTTTGTGAGAAAATTTGCCAATTACTTGCGGAAGAACGGTGGAAGAACAGTTCATTCCACCATATATAATGTGTTGAAAATGATGTTAAATATCGTTGAAAACAACAAAACTTTTTTCAAGATACTGGGGCCTCCGGTTCCGAAGTTCATTAACAAATTTAGATTCAAATTTCTGACTTTTCCATAATTATAGTTCTCATTGAAGAAAATTGTAATACTGATAGAGTTTTGACATATTTTTATTTGAATTATTCTGAAGGCAAGCCCAACAGAAATGTCAGACAGTAAGTTTAATGGGCTCTTGCAACTGATCTTATCAACCGAGATCTCAATTATGTACACCCTGAACAGATCAAGTTAATAACTGGCTAGTATTAACATACATAATTACTGGCTAGTATTAACATACATAATTACTGGCTAGTATTAACATACATAATTACTGGCTAGTATTAACATACATAATTACTGGCTAGTATTCACATACATAATTACTGGCTAGTATTCACATACATAATTACTGGCTAGTATTAACATACATAATTACTGGCTAGTATTAACATAAATTATTACTGGCTAGTATTAACATACATAATTACTGGCTAGTATTAACATACATAATAACTGGCTAGTATTAACATACATAATTACTGGCTAGTATTAACATACATAATAACTGGCTAGTATTAACATACATAATTACTGGCTAGTATTAACATACATAATAACTGGCTAGTATTAACATACATAATTACTGGCTAGTATTAACATACATAATTACTGGCTAGTATTAACATACATAATAACTGGCTAGTATAAACATACATAATAACTGGCTAGTATTAACATACATAATTACTGGCTAGTATTAACATACATAATAACTGGCTAGTATTAACATACATAATAACTGGCTAGTATTAACATACATAATTACTGGCTAGTTTTAACATACATACTTATTGGCTAGTATTAACATACATAATTACTGGCTAGTATTAACATACATAATTACTGGCTAGTTAGTATTAACATACATAATAATATACGTCCACGAATGTGCACTATGTATATGATACATTCTAACTGTTTACAAGAGTTGTGTGACAGGTCCAGTTAGCTCTGTCACTAGCATTCAAATCCTTGCCCAGCCACAGTCTCTGTGATGATTGATATACGACATCTCATTGGCATTCCTCTCTCACTGCTGATTCAAATGGGAAAGTTGTCAGGTTCTTGTAGAGATAGGTGTGTTCAAGTTCTGGTTAACCTTCAGATATCACAGGAAAAAGTTAGATTAACTGATCATCTGTTAGCCCTCGATAAGAATAATAATAATCAACCAAATCTTTCTGAAATAGAAACAAAGTTAAGATGTGCACACATACTGAGATATTTTGATATCATTAATATGTTGATAAATATTTTTCAGAGTTAAGTAAAAGTTTCAGGAAGTTGCTGTGTATCCCTTTAAGATAATTTTACAAATGTATAAAAATGATTCTCTTGGCCCGCTACATCTGGTCCAGGCGTAGAGAAAATGATCCTCTTGACCCGCTACATCTGGTCCAGGCGTAGAGAAAATGATCCTCTTGGCCCGCTAAATCTGGTCCAGGTGTAGAGAAAATGATCCTCTTGACCTGCTACATCTGGTCCAGGTGTAGAGAAAATGATCCTCTTGACCCGCTACATCTGGTCCAGGCGTAGAGAAATGATCCTCTTGACCTGCTACATCTGGTCCAGACGTAGAGAAATGATCCTCTTGACCTGCTACATCTGGTCCAGATGTAGAGAAATGATCCTCTTGACCCGCTACATCTGGTCCAGGCGTAGAGAAAATGATCCTCTTGACCTGCTACATCTGGTCCAGGTGTAGAGAAAATGATCCTCTTGACCCGTTACATCTGATCCAGGCGTAGAGAAAATGATCCTCTTGACCCACTACATCTGGTCCAGGCGTAGAGAAAATGATCCTCTTGACACGCTACATCTGGTCCAGGCGTAGAGAAAATGATCCTCTTGACCCGCTACATCTGGTCCAGGCGTAGAGAAAATGATCCTCTTGACCCGCTACATCTGGTCCAGACGTAGAGAAAATGATCCTCTTGACCCGCTACATCTGGTCCAGGCGTAGAGAAAATGATCCTCTTGACCCGCTACATCTGGTCCAGGTGTAGAGAAAATGATCCTCTTGACCCGCTACATCTGGTCCAGGCGTAGAGAAAATGATCCTCTTGACCCGCTACATCTGGTCCAGACGTAGAGAAAATGATCCTCTTGACACGCTACATCTGGTCCAGGCGTAGAGAAAATGATCCTCTTGACCCGCTACATCTGGTCCAGGCGTAGAGAAAATGATCCTCTTGACCCGCTACATCTGCTCCAGGCGTAGAGAAAATGATCCTCTTGACCCGCTACATCTGGTCCAGGTGTAGAGAAAATGATCCTCTTGACCCGCTACATCTGCATTTTTGATGGAGGTTTGACAATAAAACTGGATGTATATCACCAAATATTTTCTTTAGTTTCTTTGCATGTTGAAATTGGAAAAAGGAAGGAATGGTTCTTTTGTGGAAATGGGTCCCTGGGGACAATCAACAAAGCAAATATGAGAACCGAATGTTTTGATTGGTTAAGCTGCTCGGTCAGAGGTCATTTTACTATTGTTCATAAACTTACTCATCATTGGAGTAAAGTGCGTGTCTCAATGGTAGAGCCTTGGATCCAAGATGAGGGGGTTGTGGGCTCAATCTTCCGCCACGGCTGTGGTGTCCTTCAGCAAGATACTTTATCTACATATTATGCTTAGTACTGATTTGTCTCAGGGGTAAGAACTTATCACTTGCTTCACTTATGGCCCATTTTTACTTAATCGATGGCAAATAATTGTTTCTGATCATTAGTAAGGGCATGTGTCGACAGGCACATTTCTAGTTTTATTTGTTTTGAAATGGCACATTTCTAGTTTTATCGGTTTTGAAATGGCACATTTCTAGTTTTATCTATTTTGAAAGGGCATATTTCTTGCAAATTGTTGAAAGGAATCACATTTAGCATAATCGTGTTGTGTATGACTGAACTATAACAGTTTTATTTTTATCAATGTTTATTAGTATGATAGAAAAAAATCCAGGAAAATAACAATTTGTATTTTTTTTAAAAAAAAATTACTCAAAACTAGTGAGCATGACATTGCTAGTTTTATAAAAACTTAAAATGATTTCAGACAATTTTTGGACAGTAATACTTAACGTTAACGTTAACATTTTACATAGGAAGGTCTGACAGTTAAACATGTCCCAGCCTCACTTTGTTAATATTTTTAATTTAGACTAGATTACCAGAAAAATTTTTATAGATTCAAAATTGGAAGTAGGTGAATTTATAGGTGTAGATGTTTTTCTCTGGATTTAGTAGAAAGGATTTGCTCAATGTGTTGTTGTATGGTGTTAAGCGTTGCTTTCAACTATTTGTATTCATATCGCGACGGTGTCTACTTGAGACAGTATTCTAAGCACTGTCACACTGGAATATCATGCCACAGACACATGGTATGATACCCCACCAAGTCGCATTATACTGACACCAGGCCGACCAGACCTAGAACTCTCCTCTAAATGCTGAGCGTCAAGCAAGGAAGCTTCTGGTACCATTTTTAAAGTCTTCGGTAAGACCCAGCCAGGGATTGAACCAATGACCTTCCACATTCAAGGCGGACGCTCTACCACTAGACCACGCCGCGGTCATTTGCTCAATGTGACTTTGTTACCATAGAGGCAGGATATAATTTATATACATTTTTTGTTTTTTTAGTTAATTTTTCTCAATCAAATTTTTTTGCTTACTGCCATTATTTTAAGTGTTTTAGTTTGATTTTAGCTATTGTTCCCAACAAGGAATTATATAGAGAAGGAAAGGCAATTGATTGATATTTTGTGAACGCTCGCATATTCACGCAAAATCTCGCAATGTCTTATTTTCAATTATCTTAATCATTCATCTCAGGTATGCAAATTCATACATTGTAGAATGAAATTCTCATTAAAACTATCATTCCCAGACATTAGTGTTTATGTTTGTTGAAGTTCTTCTGATTTCAAAATGTGTATACTGTGGCTAAAATAACAAATTATTATGAGACAATTTACTTCAAAATTTAATATCTGATCTAAGATTACTTAAAACTTACATTTTATGTACATTTTTTATACAAAAAAATGGATGCCTGTAAATTATGAATTTTTAATTTGCCAAATAAATAATCCTTTAAGTGCTATTTCATCAACAGTTAGTCAGGAGATGCAAATTTTCTATCCTTCTATACAAGTCCTTGGTTCTCGCCTTAAGGTAAACCGTCTTAATGTTTTAGTAAGCTCATAATTACCTAATTAATATCTTCAGTACCATAAAGGACACCCAAGGACCCTCTAAGGGAAATACCTAGCTTTTATTTTTAGACATTATGGACTCTTTTGTGTAAGAAAATTTGTTTTTAAGTTTTATAACGACCTAATAACAACAACAAAATGGGATAAGGGAGATAACTCTCTTTTAATATTTTAAACAGAATTGTTGCCATTTTATATGAGAAAGTCCTATCTCACTTTAAGCTTGACATACATCAATCAATGAAACTTCACAACCTCAAAGTGCACTCAATGGGGCAAGGGAGATAACTCATTTTTAGATTTTAGACATAATTATGGCCCCTTTTACATTAGAAAATGTTGTTTTAAGTTTTATAACAAGTTCCCATCACATAACTACTTGTCTTACACCAATTAAACTCACATGTGTCTTCACTGTGTCTCGCAAGAGGACAAGGGAGATTACTCCATTTCAAGTTGAAAAAAAGCAACTGGTGGCGGTGTACTTCCAGATTTGTGTCTTTGTTGCTGTCAAAATATCTGATGTGAATTACTGTTAGATTTTTTAAAATTAAAATTCAGAGAAAGTTCCAAGTGATATCTTTCTCTGCAGAGGGGGTTGGAATTCTTAGAATGATGCTCATTTTGTCATTTTTTTGTCACGTTCGTTATTGTTATAACCTTACCCTGTGTGGTTCCAGGGTGCCAAATTAGTGTTGGCAAGAATAGAACCACTTTTGCTCATATAGGTACGTGGTAGAAAGGTGACAGATTAGAATTTGCTGAAATTCTTAAGTTCTGCAGGTATATAATATTACAATGTGTTCCAAGGCTGTTGAATGCTATAAGATAGTATGATTAACGCATATAGCAATAACTTTAATGGTGTTAATTGTTAACGAGTTGACGATTAATGAAATAACATTGATAAAATTTACTAACGTGATTGAAAGGTATATTACATAGTGACATATGCAGATAAAGTGTTTTTCTTGCTCAAAGTCACTGCATACAACCACGATGGGGGATTCAACCTGCGATCCAACATGTTAAAAATGGCGTTGAATCTCATTAAAAACTTAAACTAAAATTTATATTTCTTCTAATGCACACATCTGATTGTCAATTCAGGATCCACCTGTTTGAATTCCCACCCGTTCACAGTTTCTATAACTTTGTTCTACAGAGCCTGTGTGGTTCCAGCTAAGAATAGAATCACTGTCGATCTCTGCAGTGGGGTAGGAATCCTCCGAATGGGTGTCATGTTCATTTTATCATTTTTTGTCCTGAGTGATGGCAAGAATAAGACCACTGTGGCTCATGCATGTTTAGGAAGTGACAATTTGAGTAATATGATAGAATTTGCTGAAACTCTGCAGTTCTGCAGGTATCAAGGTTCTAGGTTCATTCTGCATATTCATTTGTTGATGTATTTTTATAATCTGTATATTAATTTGTTGTTTTTTTGTACATGTAGAGTGAACCTGCAATCTTTCTTCCTGTTGGCGTCGAATAACCTTTAATGTGTTGGTACACCGTAAAATCCTATTCATTCATTCATTTTTTCAATTTAAATGTTAATATTATTGTTTTTGTAGATGGAGAGTGAACCTTAAATCTTCCATTCTTTTATTCAAATAAGGTCTTTTAATATTCTTTTTCAATGTTGACCAATTTTCTGTGCATTATTTTCAATTACTGAACTCTCACCATTTAGGATGCAGGTTCCAGTCTACCTTTGTTTTCTGTCTGTAAATTTTTCATTTGTCTTCCATTGCTGTTTATGTTCTGGGCTTCAGATAAGCCCTGTTGGTAGTCCATCTGACTATCATTATCGGGGTTGTGAATTTTAATCCCCGCTCTAGCCACAACTTCTCATTCATGCGGGAAAGTTATCATCAGTTACTTGCAGAGATGAGAGTGCTGATTGTCTGTTGGTCCTTGATGGTATAAAAATGACACTAAATGTTTAAATTCACTTGTTGCATTGGGGAATGGACTGATATTGAAACCTCTCTTAACCATTCACTTAATTTTGATAGAACTATCTGATAAGAGATTTTGTAACAGATGCAGTTACTAAAAGTTTTGCTCTAAGATGCTGTTGTCCATGGTTGTGGGTTCAAGCCCAGCTTGAGCTTGGTCCAGAAACTTTGTGTGAGAAATTTTGCCAGTTACTTGCAGTAGGATGGTGGTTAAATACTATTCTGAGGTCTTACTCCACCAATAAAACTGAATATGCCATATATAACCTCAATATATAATAATATAATTTGTTATGTGTTAAAAATGTAGTTTAAACTACAGTAAGTTCAGGAGCCATGGTCCTTGTGGTCCTTCCTCTGTGGTGAAGTGTTTCATGGCATTGTCTCATTTATTCCTTACTGAGGAGGTCATGGGTTTTAGCCCAACTCAGTAAAAAACAACTTTTTTGTGAGAATATTTGTTACTTGGGAAGAATGCCAAGGTGGTGTGTGGAGAATATGGCTAACACAGGTAATTTGCAATGTTTGAATTTGGTTATATAATAAATGACTACTAGTATTTTAAAATCATACAATCAATTTTAATAAAATTTGTTACAATGTATATTGGATGCTGCTCTCTTGGTTGTATGCTTTTCGTGACTGCCCTTTCCAGTATGACCGTCTTTATTCCAGTGGTAATGCCTTTAATCCAATATGGTCCATCTCTGATCCAATATGGGTTGAGTTACTGTTAAAAATAATCAAGTAAAAATATGTAGACTGGTTCAATATAATTATGTGGACTGGTTACTATATAATTGTTATATTTATGTAGACTGGTTACAATGTAATTACTATAATTATTCATAGCTTGTATATACAAAATAATTAGGCTCCTACAACTAGTCTAGATATTATATTATGTCCTCCCCCTTCTCCAACCAGCAAGAGATCCAAAGTGTCTTCTTATTAAAGTAAGGTCCATTCTGCACTTTTAATTAAAATGTGTACCTTTTTTAACAGTCAGAAAAGCTTAATCCTTTTCTTTGTTTGAGGGGATAGTGTCGTTATGACCCTCTTGTTCGTTGTGAAATAGGAAGTAAGTGTGCTATGTTGTTATTTTGAGGTATATTATTGGTGCATTTTCAGTTTTATTTTGTTTCATTTTGTTTCATTTACCTATGTGCTCATTTGTTTGTTCAGATATCAACTTTGTAAAGAATGAGTGTGTAATTAACTTACATAATAATAATAGAAGTAAATGTAGACCTATTGTATAACAACTATGTAATAATGACAATTAGCGAGAAACAATAAAATGGTTAAATGTAAAATATAACTTGCTTTATCTCTTAATTTAATTTCCAGCTGTCTCTACTGTCGCCAGCAGCAGCAGTAAACGACCTCTAGTGTCGCCAGCATTAGCATTAAATGGGCACTGCTTTAATCAACAGTAGCAGTAAATAAACTGCTGGCGGCAGCGGTGGTGGTAAATGGCCACTGCTGTCGGTGGCGGTAAAAAGCCACTGCTGTCGTCAGAGGTGGCGGTAAATGGCCACTGCTGTTGGCAGCGATGACGGTAATTGGCTACCGCTGTCAGCAGCGATGGCGGGAAATGTCCACCGCTGTCGGCAGCAGTGGCAGTAAATGGCCACCACTGTCAGCAGCGATGGCGGTAAATGGCCACTGCTGTCGGCAGCGGTGGCAGAAAATGGCCCCCGCTGTCGGCAGCAGTGGCGGTAAATGGCCACCGCTGTCGGCAGCAGTGGCGGTAAATGGCCACCGCTTTCGGCAGCAGTGGCGGTATGTGGCCACCGCTGTCGGCAGCGGTGGCGGTAAATGGCCACCGCTGTCGGCAGCGGTGGCGGTAAATGGCCGGCCACTGCTGTCGGCAGCGGTGGCGGTAAATGGCCACCGCTGTCGGCAGCGGTGGCGGTAAATGGCCACCGTAAATGGCCACTGCTGTCGGCAGCGGTGGCTGTAAATGGCCACCGCTGTCAGCAGCAGTGGCGGTAAATGGCCACCACTGCCGGCAGCAGTCGCTGTAAATGGCCACTGCTGTCGGCAGCGGTGGCGGTAAATGGCCACCGTAAATGGCCGGCCACTGCTGTCGGCAGCGGTGGCGGTAAATGGCCACCGCTGTCGGCAGCGGTGGCGGTAAATGGCCACCGTAAATGGCCACTGCTGTCGGCAGCGGTGGCTGTAAATGGCCACCGCTGTCAGCAGCAGTGGCGGTAAATGGCCACCACTGCCGGCAGCAGTCACTGTAAATGGCCACTGCTGTCGGCAGCGGTGGCGGTAAATGGCCACCACTGCCGGCAGCAGTCGCTGTAAATGGCCACTACTGCCAGCAGCGGTGGCTGTAAATGGCCACTACTGCCAGCAGCGGTGGCTGTAAATGTCCACCGCTGTCGGCAGTGGTGGCTGTAAATGGCCACCGTAAATGGCCACTGCTGTCGGCAGCGGTGGCTGTAAATGGCCACCGCTGTCAGCAGCAGTGGCTGTAAATGGCCACAGCTGTCGGCAGCAGTGGTGGTAAATGCCCACCACTGCCGGCAGCGGTGGCTGTAAATGGCCACTGCTGTCGGCAGCGGTGGCTGTAAATGGCCACCGCTGTCAGTAGCTGTGGCTGTAAATGGCCACCGCTGTCGGCAGCTGTGGCTGTAAATGGCCACCGCTGTCGGCAGCAGTGGCTGTAAATGGTCACTGCTGTCGGCAGCAGTGGCGGTAAATGGCCACCACTGCCGGCAGCGGTGGCTGTAAATGGCCACCGCTGTCGGCAGAGTGGCTGTAAATGGCCACCGCTGTCGGCAGCAGTGGCTGTAAATGGCCACTGCTGTCGGCAGCAGTGGCGGTAAATGGCCACCACTGCCGGCAGCGGTGGCTGTAAATGGCCACCGCTGTCGGCAGCAGTGGCGGTATGTGGCCACTGCTGTCGGCAGCGGTGGCGCTAAATGGCCTCCGCTGTCGACAGCAGTGGCGGTATGTGGCCACTGCTGCCGACAGCGTTGGCGGTAAATGGCCACTGCTGTCGGCAACAGTGACGGTATGTGGCCACTGCTGTCGGCAGCGGTGGCGGTAAATGGCCACCGCTGTCTGCAGCAGTGGCGGTATGTGGCCACTGCTGTCGGCAGCGTAGGCAGTAAATGGCCACTGCTGTCGACGGCAGTAAGTGGCCACCACTGTCGGCAGCAGTGGCGGTATGTGGCAACTGCTGTCGGCAGCGGTGGCAGTAAATGGCCACTGCTGTCGGCAGCGGTGGCAGTAAATGGCCACCGCTGTCGGCAGCAGTGGCGGTATGTGGCCACCGCTGTCGGCAGCAGTGGCGGTAAATAGCCACCGCTGTCGGCAGCAGTGGCGGTATGTGGCCACTGCTGTCGACAGCGATGGCAGTAACTGGCCACCGCTGTCGGCAGCAGTGGCAGTAAATGGCCACTGCTGTTGGCAGCAGTGGCGGTAAATGGCCACCGCTGTCGGCAGCAGTGGCGGTAAATGGCCACTGCTTTCGGCAGCAGTGGCGGTATGTGGCCACTGCTGTTGGCAGCGGTGGCGGTATGTGGCCACTGCTGTTGGCAGCGGTGGCGGTAAATGGCCACCGCTGTCGGCAGCGGTGGCGGTAAATGGCCACCGTAAATGGCCGGCCACTGCTGTCTGCAGCGGTGGCGGTAAATGGCCACCGCTGTCGGCAGCGTTGGCTGTAAATGGCCACCGCTGTCGGCAGCTGTGGCTGTAAATGGCCACCGCTGTCGGCAGCTGTGGCTGTAAATGGCCACCGCTGTCGACAGCGATGGCAGTAACTGGCCACCGCTGTCGGCAGCAGTGGCAGTAAATGGCCACCGCTGTTGGCAGCAGTGGCGGTAAATGGCCACCGCTGTCGGCAGCAGTGGCGGTAAATGGCCACCGCTTTCGGCAGCAGTGGCGGTATGTGGCCACTGCTGTCGGCAGCGGTGGCGGTAAATGGCCACCGCTGTCGGCAGCGGTGGCGGTAAATGGCCACCGTAAATGGCCACTGCTGTCGGCAGCGGTGGCTGTAAATGGCCACCGCTGTCAGCAGCAGTGGCGGTAAATGGCCACCACTGCCGGCAGCAGTCGCTGTAAATGGCCACTGCTGTCGGCAACGGTGGCGGTAAATGGCCACCGTAAATGGCCGGCCACTGCTGTCGGCAGCGGTGGCGGTAAATGGCCACCGCTGTCGGCAGCGGTGGCGGTAAATGGCCACCGTAAATGGCCACTGCTGTCGGCAGCGGTGGCTGTAAATGGCCACCGCTGTCAGCAGCAGTGGCGGTAAATGGCCACCACTGCCGGCAGCAGTCGCTGTAAATGGCCACTGCTGTCGGCAGCGGTGGCGGTAAATGGCCACCACTGCCGGCAGCAGATGCTGTAAATGGCCACTACTGCCAGCAGCAGTGGCTGTAAATGGCCACTACTGCCAGCAGCGGTGGCTGTAAATGTCCACCGCTGTCGGCAGCGGTGGCTGTAAATGGCCACCGTAAATGGCCACTGCTGTCGGCAGCGGTGGCTGTAAATGGCCACCGCTGTCAGCAGCAGTGGCGGTAAATGGCCACCACTGCCGGCAGCAGTCGCTGTAAATGGCCACTACTGCCAGCAGCGGTGGCTGTAAATGGCCACTACTGCCAGCAGCGGTGGCTGTAAATGTCCACCGCTGTCGGCAGCGGTGGCTGTAAATGGCCACCGTAAATGGCCACTGCTGTCGGCAGCGGTGGCTGTAAATGGCCACCGCTGTCAGCAGCAGTGGCTGTAAATGGCCACAGCTGTCGGCAGCAGTGGTGGTAAATGCCCACCACTGCCGGCAGCGGTGGCTGTAAATGGCCACTGCTGTCGGCAGCGGTGGCTGTAAATGGCCACCGCTGTCGGTAGCTGTGGCTGTAAATGGCCACCGCTGTCGGCAGCTGTGGCTGTAAATGGCCACCGCTGTCGGCAGCAGTGGCTGTAAATGGCCACTGCTGTCGGCAGCAGTGGCGGTAAATGGCCACCACTGCCGGCAGCGGTGGCTGTAAATGGCCACCGCTGTCGGCAGAGTGGCTGTAAATGGCCACTGCTGTCGGCAGCAGTGGCTGTAAATGGCCACCGCTGTCGGCAGCAGTGGCTGTAAATGGCAAACGCTGCCGACAGCAGTGGCCACCGCTGTCGGCAGTGGTGGCTGTAAATGGCCACCGCTGTCAGCAGCGGTGGCGGTAAATGGCCACCGCTGTCGGCAGCGTTGGCTGTAAATGGCCACCGCTGTCGGCAGCTGTGGCTGTAAATGGCCACCGCTGTCGGCAGCTGTGGCTGTAAATGGCCACCGCTGTCGGCAGCGGTGGCGGTAAATGGCACCGCTGTCAGCAGCGTTGGCTGTAAATGGCCACCGCTGTCGGCAGCGTTTGCCATTTACCGCCACCGCTGTCGGCAGCAGTGGCTGTAAATGGCCACTGCTGTCGGCAGCAGTGGCGGTAAATGGCCACCACTGCCGGCAGCGTTGGCTGTAAATGGCCACCGCTGTCGGCAGAGTGGCTGTAAATGGCCACTGCTGTCGGCAGCAGTGGCTGTAAATGGCCACCGCTGTCGGCAGCAGTGGCTGTAAATGGCCACTGCTGTCGGCAGCAGTGGCGGTAAATGGCCACTAAGCAGTGGCTGTAAATGGCCACTGCTGTCGGCAGCAGTGGCGGTAAATGGCCACCACTGCCGGCAGCGGTGGCGGTAAATGGCCACCGCTGCCGGCAGCAGTGGCTGTAAATGGCCACCGCTGTCGGCAGAGTGGCTGTAAATGGCCACCGCTGTCGGCAGCGGTGGCTGTAAATGGCCACCGCTGTCGGCAGCGGTGGCTGTAAAAGGCCACCGCTGTCGGCAGCGGTGGCTGTAAATGGCCACTGCTGTCAGCAGCAGTGGCGGTAAATGGCCACCACTGCCGGCAGCAGTGGCTGTAAATGGCCACTGCTGTCGGCAGCGGTGGCTGTAAATGGCCACCGCTGTCGGCAGCGGTGGCGGTAAATGGCCACCACTGCTGGCAGCAGTGGCTGTAAATGGCCACCGCTGTCGGCAGCGGTGGCTGTAAATGGCCACTGCTGTCGGCAGCGGTGGCTGTAAATGGCCACTGCTGTCGGCAGCGGTGGCTTTAAATGGCCACCACTGCCGGCAGCAGTGGCTGTAAATGGCCACTGCTGTCGGCAGCGGTGGCTGTAAATGGCCACTGCTGTCGGCAGCAGTGGCGGTAAATGGCCACCTCTGCCGGCAGCGGTGGCTGTAAATGGCCACCGCTGTCGGCAGCGGTGGCTGTAAATGGCCACCGCTGTCGGCAGCAGTGGCGGTAAATGGCCACCACTGCCAGCAGCAGTGGCTGTAAATGGCCACTGCTGTCGGCAGCGATGGCTATAAATGGCCACCGCTGTCGGCAGCGGTGGCTGTAAATGGCCACCGCTGTCGGCAGCAGTGGCGGTAAATGGCCACCACTGCCGGCAGCAGTGGCTGTAAATGGCCACCGCTGTCGGCAGCGGTGGCTGTAAATGGCCACTGCTGTCGGCAGCGGTGGCTGTAATTGGCCACTGCTGTCGGCAGCGGTGGCGGTAAATGGCCACCGCTGTCGGCAGCGGTGGCGGTAAAGTGCCACTGCTGTCGGCAGCGTTGGCGGTAAATGGCCACAGCTGTCGGCAGCATTGGCTGTAAAGTGCCACTGCTGTAAATGGCCACCGCTGTCGGCAGCGGTGGGAGTAAATGGCCACTGCTGTCGGCAGCGGTGGCTGTAAATGGCCATCGCTGTCAGCAGCAGTGGCTGTAAATGGCCACTGCTGTCTGCAGCGGTGGCGGTAAATGGCCACCGCTGCCGGCAGCAGTGGCTGTAAATGGCCACCACTGTCGGCAGCGGTGGCTGTAAATGGCCACCGCTGTCAGCAGCGGTGGCTGTAAATGGCCACCGCTGTCGGCAGCGGTAGCTGTAAATGGTCACTGCTGTCGGCAGCGGTGGCGGTAAATGGCCACCGCTGTTGGCAGCGGTGGCGGGAAATGGCCACTGCTGTCGGCAGCGGTGGTGGTAAATTGCCACCGCTGTCGGCAGCGGTGGCTGTAAATGGCCACTGTACGAAATTTGACGTAAACGAAGTGTAAAATAAAACGTAAACTGGGCGTAAATTTCACCAAATATGGAAAAATAACCAGGCATCAAAAGAACTAGGCGTAAACAAGGAATGTGTCTCTGGACATGAATGTCCTCGCTGTAAGATTTAATACAAGCTTTAGTGCATATGGCTTCTTATTCTTTACCACAAAATGTCAATGAAACAGTGTGTGGACAATATAAAAAATTTGTATGTAACTAATTCTTACTAACTACATCCTAGAATATAATACTATAATAATAAACAACGAAGTCATATGGTCAGATAAGCTTTGATGCCTGTGACTAGGCTTCTGTTTCATCATCAACACCACCATTATCATCATCAACAATATCATCACCAACATCATTAACAACACCATTGTCAACAGCAACAACAACATCAGCACCATCATCATTAACACCACCATCATCATCACCATCATCAACAACACCATTTTATCATCATCCCCATTATCAGCAACAACAATTTCAGCATCATTATCATCAACACCAACACCATCATCATCATAATTTTGTCAAGTCTTACTAAATACTTAAAAACTTGACTATTTTTACCGGTTATGTATATATTGTTTAACTAATGTCAATGAAACAGTGAGTGAATGCAGTTTTTCTGGAGGCAAGTCTAATATCTTGATTAACTGTATGCTTTTCTTTAATTTAATTTTTTAAGTATTTAAGTAAATATTTAAATATATTGGTGAAACAAAAGCAAGGAGCTAGGAACATTAATGAACTTCTATTAAATCTAACAAATATAATATGATTTTTATTTGTTAACATTTATTATACATGTTTCATTAAATATTCATTTCTTTGAAAAATAGGTTGGTCTCTACTGGTGTTCAGGGGTCATAATATGTTTTCAAAGGTTGCATATTCTAATAACAATGTAGCTGCTCTGATGGTCAGAAATTGAACGCAACAATGAATTATAGTAATTCTTAAAACATTCATAGCAGCTCTATAAAAAGGCAATCAAGATAAACATTCACCATAAACTTCCACTTTTGAAACATCTATTATTAAAATCCCTGCATCCTTTATAGAATATTGCTACATATTCCTTAACACTAAATTATGTTATTATTATAAACTTCTTATCCTTTCTTCCAAATACATTCATTTAAATTGGCAAATTCTTCAAAAGAAAATAAATAGGAATGAACACAAAGCTGTTTCTCCTTGAATGAAACATTTGAATTCTGCGGATATGTAGGTCAAGATAACACGCTGGTCATTTACTGGCCAGTTTTTATCAATGACTAGATCTATGGGGGTTACTGAGGTTATTTAACACATTTTCAGGACTGTTTAACAGCAAATGCTGCTGGTTGTATGGTTATAGATGAACAACCCCCCTTCTTGTACCTTCCTGCAGGAGTATTATGACTTGTGTGTACAACTATTTGCACTCCAAAATGATCAAAACCTGAATGACATATTGTATTATAATGAAGGCAATAATAGGTTCTATGGAAAACAAAACAAAGGTGACTTAAATGTCATGTTTAATCGTCATTTCCATGATATTTTCTACCAAAAATATATATGTACGAGTTTTTTTCATAATTTTAAAAAAATATATATTAAAGTATGATTATATTTCTTTTCTTTTTTTTTTATTAGATAATCTTTGTGTCTTATGATATAAATGTGCAATGTATGTTAATAGGTTAATACAACTTGTAATTATTTTTTTCCTTTTTAAATCTTAAATCTTGAAAGCAACACTATACATAATAATACAGAAAATAAAAAGGATTTGGAGGCATGACAATTAAGGGGTGGGCGGGGATGATAATTAACCAACTAACTACGGCTTAGTGGAATAATGTAAATAATTCTTCACATATCTTTCGCGTCATTGCATTTTATTTGCAAGTACACATTTATTTACACTGTTCAAAGAGTTGAGTGAGTAACTCTAAGACAGTTTGTCATTCTGAAAGTTCAACAGGGGGTTTGAATTTTTGACATCTCTTGATAAGTTTCATATCTCAGATAGTTTCAAGTTATGTCCTAACACTTAATACCACAGTGAAAAAGGAGCTAAAGGCTGGTACGCTTTGGTGAAAATTCTAAGTTCATTTTTAACAGATACAAGTGGCTGGCTGGTAGAATTACGCCTTGCTGTCAGAATTATGCTTGGTTGTCAAAAGTTACGCCTGGATTCCAGAGATTACGCCTTATAATTATGGTTGCATTGGTAAAGAGATTATGTGTCCTGCTTCTTTCCTCCTGGTTTGGGACACTTAACTATCATTTCTGCTTGGTTTCTGCTTCCAAACCAGGCGGATTACGCTTGATAATTTTGTACGGGCAGTAGCGGTAAAATGGTAAAAAGCAGAGAATTCCATCCATATTGAACGCTTACTAAACTTTAACGTCATTCAAAATTTCCCTGAAGCAACTGAGCAATATCGTGCTAAAATCCATCAGGGCCTTCTATATAACGGACCAATCAATAATGTTTGCAGAACTTGTAGCCCAACCCTCTTGCTTACATGTGTTTGTAAACATTTATAGATATACTACTGTTGTAATATAATGTATGACAATTAGCAATAAATATGTTTAAACTATTAAACCCAATTTTTGTTGTAAAAAAAATTCAAACCGTCCATGAAAACAATGACAAACTGTCTTGTCTTTAGTTTCCAATTTAATCTAATCAAAAAGCCGATCAAATAATCAAACGTAATTATAATCATAATAAAAAATATAAAAACAAACGGCACACAGTCCAATCTCAATTTAACCTGATCAAAAGGCCGATCAAACCTATTTAATATTTTTTGTCGTAATAAAAACAAACAACAAACAAACCTCAAACTTTCCAATCTTTAATTCCAATTTTATTTAAGTAACTGATGATCCTTTTAGCGTAATAAAACAAATAGCAAACATGTCAATTTATTCCATCCAAACAATGATCAAACGTTGATATATAATTGGGGTTATTGCATGTGTAATTATGAATGAAATTTGGTGGGGGGATTTAATGTGGTCACTTACATCAGGGGGGTCTCTTAAAACAAGTGGTCGCTACTGCAAGTTTGACTGTATTTAAACGATTAAACCCGAATCAAGAGAAAAAACGTTTTACAGACTAGGTCGAAGATTTATCTAATTCCGCGATAAACTTTGTTAACAAACGTTTTTATCAATACAATTTTAAAGAAGTATCGACACATTTCTTGCTCGCAACATTCATACATCATTCAAAAAATTGTAAAATCATTTTTGATCAAGTTTTATGCTATTCAAACATTAAAAGCAAGACAAGAACACAGTCACATGCATGCACGTAATTAATGCCCCTTTTCATTCCCCCATGTGTAAATTTGATCTTTGTAAATTCACGTGCTTGCGTACTGTGAATGGACGCCTCGATAGCGACTACAATTGTAGCTCATTTGCACGTGCTTCACGACAGCAGCGTGATTGATTTTCTTGTCAACTAAATGTAATTTTTGAAATATACGTGATTTTACTGTCCAGTCTTTTAATTAAATGTACCAATATATTCTTAATATTGTGTATAATTTTAAAATGTATTGAGGGTTAATTCAGAAACGTACTTTCGGCGGATGTTGTTGTTGTTGTTGTTTGGTGTTCGTGGCTTTCAACATTTTTATTCAGTCATATTTCGACGATGTCTAATTGAGACAGTTTTCTGAACGCTGCCACACTGCAGTATAATGCCGCAGACACATGGTATGACATGATATGTGCCTAGTCACATTATACTGACATCAGGCCAAACATACCTAGAGCTATCCTCTTGATGCTCAGCGATCAGCGGGGAAGCTTCTAGTACATTTTTCAAGCCGTTGGTATGACCATGCCAGGGATCAGACTCACAACCTTCCGCATGAAAGATATTGTATTTCACAAGGCGCAAATTCAAAAGACTGAAACTACTAGGTTTTTGGACTGTTTTAAGCAGAAAAAACAACAACAACGGGATATTGTGTTACTTTGCATTCCTTTTTCAAATACTGTTTTCTGAGTTAAGAAATGATATTTTGCATGTAAAACTTACACATCTAAGATTTTTTCATTAAAACATCACCTCGATAGTATATAATATTCATTTCATGAACCAGAAAAATACATTTTCTGATGAAACGGATGCCCTAAAAATATCAGTGTGAGATGAAGTGTATGTGAAACGTGATTGTTTAAATGATATAAACAGTATAAATACGCAATTTATCACATATTTGTGACATAATTAATGCAAGTCTCGATAATTTTTCTCTGATAAATGGCCAGGGTGTAATTGTACAACTTAAAAGTAAAGTGTTTGTTTATTACAATGTCATCCCTATTGAAAGGATCAGCCACACTGGACTTATGAGACACCTTTATGCTGTACACATATTCTTCCAGAAAGCTATCAGGTCAGGTTGTTAGACACTTGGTACCCCTCAATGTAACCAGCTGCCGGGTGATCCAACCTTCAATCTCCCGCTTCTGAGGCGGATGACTTAACCACTAGGCCACAACTGCATAATAGGGATATTAAAAAAGTGCCAACAATTATAGGGGTATATCGATGTTTTTAATCGGGATTACCGCCGTTTTCAAAACATTTCACATTATAAATGGTATATCCAGAATATTAGTGGAGGAAGACCTCAGGATGAATCTGAATAGAATTACCGCTCTTTCGCAGGATAGACGAAGTAGCTGTGGTTTATTTCTGGATATATTCCAGAAAATCATATACAGCAAAGTCTAGACCTTTTACATACGTATATTGTATTAAATGTCTAGATGTCAATACTTTAATCAAAACACTATGAGTGCTGAAGACCTGGGGCTGCAGATGGCTCGGTGGAGAAATTCAAAATTCTGCTCCAAGCAGCATTGAGTTTTCAAAATTATCAATTTTCAATAAAACTTCAATTATGTTTCTTACATAAAAAATGTAAAGAGAATTCTAATCGAATAATAAATGAAAATATCCAAGGGTACCGTTAGGTTTTAAAAGCAAAACATTGTGTAAATTTAATCGCAATGACCGGCTCAGTTCAAATGTCTGTATCTCATTTATTTGATAATATATTTCAACTATCTTTTCAGTTTCGGAAACAAGATACTTTAGGCATTCTAAACATATAAACAGTATAAAATTTAATAAATAAAGACGTTAATATGCATCGCCATCTATCTTTTCTTTATTTAATTTGTGTTCGTTAATTTTATTTGTTTGTTGTAATTTTTTTTGTACATTTATGTTTTTAGTTTAACAACAAGAATGTAAAACGAACCATATAAATGTAATTTTAACACCATATGTGTACACATTGTAAATTTGAACAAGAAACAAGAGCTGTACAATATTAAAACGCTTGGCCTTCCATAGTATAACCATTCAAAACGGCCAGGAGTATTTGTTGTTAACTATCAGAGGTAGGTTATTAGACGCCGCCTACTTTGAGAAACCACGCCTCTCGCTCTTTAATACTGGAGATAATAATTAGAGAGAAAATGGCGGCCGATGTGCTACTCTGTGCTACCCGCCACCTTAACGGGTAATTTTTTTGTTAAAAATGAAGAAAAGCTTAACAATTATATAGACCAGTAGCAATTGAAAGGCCACTGGAAGTTTGTTACATTTGAAGGAAGAAATATTATTTCAAGAGGTGTTGTAAACTAATGGATATAATTATTATGTATAAAATATATTGCATGAGTTTTCAAAATACTACATAAAATTGACGATATTGATTACCCTGAACTATTCATGTATTTACTATTGCTACAACACAGCACATAGAAGCCTCGAATGTTAAGCTTACATCATGTACAGGTGATCGCTTGCCTGTACTAGGAAAAGTACATTTGCACTGCAGATATCAAGACCGATCTGTTAATGCAGAGTTCTATATAGTAGAAAGTTCTATATAGTAGAAAGTTCCGCATCCCCACTGCTAAGCCTCGAAACATCATTAGATCTAGGATTAATCATGTTGAT
This sequence comes from Panopea generosa, assembly GCA_029582155.1. Classification (NCBI taxonomy): domain Eukaryota; kingdom Metazoa; phylum Mollusca; class Bivalvia; order Adapedonta; family Hiatellidae; genus Panopea; species Panopea generosa. The sequence goes on along the minus strand of CM055909.1, from coordinate 34,748,120 downwards.
CTACTCAGTCGATCAATGTCAAGACTGACCGAGATAAGGCCACTGTGCTCCTTGAGTACAATGAATTGTTTCACGGTATTGGGTTATTGCCAGGAGCATGCTCATTGCATTTAAAGGACAATGCTGTCCCAGTTGTATGTCCACCAAGGAAAGTTCCCTTCGGTTTATTAGATAAATTGAAAACAGAACTTGATTCTATGGAATCAAAGCAAATCATATGCAAAGTCACAGAACCGACTAGTTGGGTTAACTCCTTAGTTTGCGTAGAAAAGAAAGCAACTGGCAAGTTAAGAGTATGCTTAGACCCAAAAGCTTTAAACAACAACATTCTCAGACCCCACTATCCAATGTGTACAATTGATGACATAACATCAAAACTTACTGAAGCTAAGTATTTTAGTGTATAAGATGCAACTAAAGGTTACTGTTCTGTTCGTCTCGATGACGACTCGTGTTTCCTGACCACATTTAACTTGCCTTTCGGTAGATACCGAATGCTTCGTCTTCCAATGGGAATCCATTCATCCAAGGATATTTTTCAGGGAACAATTGACGAAATATTTGATAATTGCCCAGGTGTGACCTCAATTGTGGACGATCTTTTGATATATGGACGCACACGCGCATAGCATGACCAAAATCTCCGAAACACCCTTGACAAAGCAAAGCAAGCGGGTTTACGCTTTAACCCAGATAAAATGGTTATAGCATCCACAGAGATCCTGAGAAGATTAGTGCAATTCTCAACATGAAAACCCCATGTAATCATTCTGAATTAGAAACACTGCTCGGTATGATCACATACTTGACCAAATTAGCACCAAATCTGGCCGACATTACAAGTCCCATGCGAGCACTGTTACCAGTGTTTTTTTTTCACCATTTTGGGAAGATGACCCATACCCTTGGAATTGGAAATTTTAGGGGCATTTTCATTAACATTGGGAAATTTTTTTGCATTAAATATATTTATAAAAAGTGTACACTTGCTTATCAGGCCATTTAATTAAATAATCAATGTCATACTAAATTTAGAATGGTGAAAACTTTCTTTATTTTATCAAGGAAGTATGGCAAGTTTCAATGCACTAGATTTAAACATTACATTTACGGACAGCGCACAGTTGTTGAATCTGACTGTAAACCAATTGAGTCAATAATGAAAAAGTCCCTGTGTAGTGCCCCTCCAAGGTTAAGCCGACTTCTGTTACAATTACAAAACTTTAACCTTGACGTAATACACTGCAGAGGTAAGAACATTCTGCTTGGAGATGCTCTCAGCGGAATTATGTAACAGATACATTCCCAGACTTGATTGAAGGCCTGGACTCACACGTACACACTGTACTTAAATCGTTACCTGTGAGCAATTCGAAAATAAAACAGATTTAAGACCCGTAATGACAATCAATTAAGGCATTGTCAAAAGTCATTTTAAAAGGATGGTCTGAAAACAGACAGAAATGTTCACAAACAATATTAGAATATTGGAACCACAGAGACGAATTGTCTTTTAAAAATAACATTGTTTTTAAAGGACAAAAAATGGTTATACCAAAGTCAGTGCGACAGGAAATGACAACGGCCATACACATAGGCCATTTTGGAATAGAAAAACCGACCAGACGAGCTAGAGACATTATGTTCTGGCCATCTATGTCCAAACAAATATCTGACCACGTGCTATGCTGCTCAATTTGCAACACGCACAAGGATTCAAATGTAAAAGAACCGCTGCATCCCCATGACGTGCCCTATCGACCTTGGCAGAATTTATCTTGCGATCTATTCTCATGGGATGGTCAAGATTTTATGGTTCTTGTTGATGCCTAGAGCCGTTATTTTGAAATTGACAAATTGACAAACACCATGAGTATTTCGTTCATTCAGAAATTGAAAATACATTTCAGTAGGTTTGGAATTTGTGAAAAACTGAAGACCGATAACGCTTCGTATTTTACAAGTGACCAATTTCAGAAACTTCTCGGGAACTGGAACATTAGTCATGAAACTTCAAGTCCTATGCACGCAATTTCAAATGGGTTAAGTGAAGTATATGTAAAAATTGCAAAGCGCATACTATAAAAGGCAAAAGATGACAATAGAGACCCATATTTGCCATTGTTAGAGTATAGGAACACTCCTCTCAAATGCGGTTGGTCGCCCGCACAGCTCTCAATGAGCAGACGACTACGGTCAATTTTACCTACAACAAACAAACAACTTACGCCACAAACAGTCAACACTAAAACTGCTAGAAGGAAAATGAAAGAAATGCAAATTAAAACAAGAGAGTATTATGATAGGAATGCACAGAAATTAACTCCCGCCTTTTATCAGTACCATTGGTCAGTGCTTATTAAATCTTAGAACTAGAAACATTTTATATTATCTGTTAACCCCACACTCTGTGGTATATCTCGATTATGATATACACACGATACAACAAACACATATAAACTGGTGAAACCAACAGCAAACAAGTTAATAAGGCAAATTCCTTCACTGATCGTGTTATTAATAACTGGAATTCATTACAAGAATATGTAGTCATGGTGTTAACTTGTTTACTTGAGATTACTATATTCTGAGCACAGCTACACTTAAGAATCACAACCTCTAGTACCATTTATCAAGTTTTTGGTATGACCCGACCAGTGACTGAACCCACAACCTTCCGCATGTGAGATAGGTGAGATATAGACTGCTGCAGTGTTTGTATTCATGTCATATCCCTTGTATACCTAATACCAAGCAAGTTTTTGAATTTTGATGAACAAAAATCACCAGAAATGAAGAAAGACATTGAAAGCCTTTTCAGTTTATTAATCAATCAATTTTCAATGTCAGACTGTCTCTTTAGTATGTATATCGAAATATTTTAGATACAGAGAATTGTTAAATTAAAAAACAGCTGAGTTAATTATGTATTAATTCTTAAATGTGAAACAGAAATAAATTAGGTAACATTTACAACTTTTTTTGCATAACATGTTGTAACACTCTGCTGTAATATTTAATTAGATCTGGACAGCCTTCAAGCGCATACAGTCTATTTTAAGGACAAAGGGTCATGCGAAAAACTTTGGACCTGACATCCTTTATGATGGGTGTCCTTTTGTTGTGCTGGGCAACGAGGTGAGGGAATGTCACAATGAACATTTAAGAGCAGAAAAGCAGGTTTGTAATCAGTTTGCATTTTAAAATACTTACTTCAGGATTATCCATAAAATAAGCATATTAATAAATACACACATTATTAGTCCTCTACTGGTTAAAAACTTGTTTCATGGTCTACAGGATAGCTTAATTTTGTTGGTCGGTCCCAACGAAGGGAATTAAATGTAACCCTTGTTTGTCAATCCGTCCATCTGTTCATTTGTTCGTCTGGTAAAAATGTGGTTTCTGATGATGATCAATAGCTTCTGAAGATGTCTATGTATTAAACTGATATTTTGCATGTACCTGTATAATTATAAGATACAGGTCAAGTTCTATATTTCAGTCAATTTTTACAAGAGTTCTAGTTCCTTTTGAATTTAAATTTTAGTAAAATAATTAGTTTATGTTGTTTTAACATACACAGTATTATACTGTACCCTGCCGTTTTTCTACTTAAGAATCCAGTCAACCCTAATGCTGTGTTGTTAAAGAATAGAATAATTCATATTTTTCATATTCATGTCTTAGAAACTCTGTTGCATTTTTTATATTGATTCAGTGAAGGACTACCGGTATGCTATAAATCTATAGACTGACCTGACAAACTGCTGTTAGCCTGGTAACATCAGCCACTACTTATATGATACTACCATAATATTAATCGTTTCGCTGCTACAGCCTTCACTGTCATTACTGGAACTCTAAAATCTATACAATTATAAAAATATATTTGCAGAGTGCATCAGCCTGTGATCTCCATGGTTAATCGATTAAAAGACGGACAATAGTGAGAACAACAAAAAACAGGAATGTCCTGCCAAAATAAGAATTCCGAGAGTTTTACAATTTCCAGAATGTCAGGTAAAATTTAATTTTGATTCTTGGCAGATGGATTACATCTTATGCTCATTATGATATTATAGGGGTAGTGGGGGAGCATATAGAGGTCGCTTTCATATTAAACTTTCTTTTCAGCTCTTCTGTTGTACTTCACTAATGATTTACACCAATCTTGACTAAAAATTATCAGTCTGAAGTCTAGTTGTTCATAATTATCATCACTGAATTTCAATCTATTGGCAGAGTTATGACACTTTATTTTGAATGGTAACTCTTGTCAGGTCTTCTCCTAAGCCTCTCAACTGACTTTCACCAAAATTGCTAGGGATAATCATTATGAAGACCACTTCTGCATTCCGGTCCATCAATTGTTAGCAGGTTATGGCCCTTATTTACTCTTTAGTGGTAAGTCAAAACACTTTCTGGTCATCTGTACTCATGTTAAACTTGTCAGAAAGTATCAGTAGGATGTCTAGTTGCACATATCATTGTCATGTTCAAGTCCATTAACTTCTGGTGGATGTATGACTGTTTTATTATTTTTAATGGTAAATGTTGTCCGCATTACTCTTCCCATACTTTGCACATTTTATTCATCATTTCACTTTTAATGTTTTTATACCCTCGCCCCTACCACCCCAATTTTTGGGGTGGCATACAGTAATCGAAGTGTCCCTCCCTCCATCCCATATTTCGTGTCCGACCCGTAACTTCGTTCTGTATTGATAGTATTTATTAATACTTGCTACAAATGATCAACATAACATGACGATGAGTCATGCCGTAGACTTACACCCATACCTCACAAGGTCAAGGTCACACTTTGAGTTTGTTTGACAACACTTTGAGTAGATGTGAGATTTCATGTTGGCAGCATATTATAGTAATCATATTTTCCATCCATTGTTCACAAAATAATATAAATTTTCATTTTTATCTTTTATATTTAAAAATAAGCATTGCGTAAAATTTTAAGGAGTAAAATGCTGTTTAGAAGAAAAGCTTATCTGGAGCACTGGGGATGTTTATAACTATTAAATGTAGGGAGAGGTTAGGATGAAATTAATGCTTTCAGGTAAAATATCATTTAAATGAAAAAAGTTTTATAACTGATTAAATGGATGTAAAGGTAATGTGACTGGGCAGAATATAATATTATTTATCTCCAAGCATTGTTTTAAACTTTATTATTTTTCATTGATTGCGAATCAAGTTCTTGCAACTTGCATAATGTGCTTAAATTCTTCCTGGGTAGAACCAGTACTAAACATCTGCAGATAAAGTGTCTTATTGAGTGTTGCTCAAGGATCCATCTCATAGGTAGCTGTGGCGGAGGATCAAATCTACAATTCCCTGATGTTGAATCCAATGCTCTACCACTTGGTATATGGTTTAGAGTAGTTATTAAGATAATATAAAGGAAAACTATTTTTAAGTACAAAAAAAATACAAACAATTATTATCATTTACAAGCAGCTTAAAAGGAAATTGTTAATACTGTTCCAAATCATATCTCTTTATTATCTTATAATGCAAAATGTTTGTTATATGCATTTGTATTCAACTAATACCATAATATCATGATTCTTTATGTTCTTAGCAATTCAACCAATATAAGCATGTATATATAATATGTATGTATGATACCAATTAATACACATAAGCAATAAGCAGACTTGAGAGCAGTTCATTTACCGGTAGGTGTTGAACTTTCTTTGCAATCAAGCTATTGTAATATATATATGTACTTAATGTTCTTGATAGTTTTCAGCATGTTTTTTGTTGATAATATCAACTATTTTCTTGGTGAATAAACATTTAACCTATCAAAAGTCATTACTGTAACCAATTTTCCCAGGGTTACATGATGTCATTGGATGATACCATTTACATTACTGTCATGTATCTCTTTCATCATAGTATGCTATAGAATAGTTATATCATATCACATATATCCCTGTCTTATATAACTGTATAACTTTAATTATACAAACTTCACTTCTTGTTGATAGTTTGCTGTTTATAGCCTGCCAGTTGACAAATGAATTATCAAAAACATTCATGATCTTGTTGCAGATGGAATAAAAGAAACACAGCAGATAAGGCACCACCTGGATATGTGGCGGAGCAGTTTCCTGAAGTGCAGATTGAAAGGAGCAACAGATGTTTTTTCTAACCAACCGTGATATTAGAAATCATGTCAACATGTGAGTTGCTTCAACCAGGTATTCTTTTGTTTACTAAAATGTTTACTTCTTTTCCATATAAGTTTATTACTTCTCCGTATAAGTTTATTTCTTCTCCATATAAGTTTATTACTTCCCTATATAAGTGTATTACTTCCCTATATAAGTTTATTACTTCTCCATATAAGTTTATTTCTTCTCTATATAAGTTTATTACTTCCCTATATAAGTTTATTACTTTCCTATATAAGTTTATTTCTTCTCTATATAAGTTAATTACTACTCCATATAAGTTTATTTCATCTCTATATAAGTTTATTACTTCCTTATATAAGTTTATTACTTTCCTATATAAGTTTATTACTTTCCTATATAAGTTTATTTCTTCTCTATATAAGTTAATTACTACTCCATATAAGTTTATCACTTTTCCATATAAGTTTATTGCTTCCCCATATAAGTTTATTGCTTCCCCATATAAGTTTATTTCTTCCATATAAGTTTATTTACTTCTCCATATAAGTTTACGTCTTCCATTTACATATATTACTTCTCCATATAAAAGTACACATTATGTTGCCTTAATGAACACCAATATATGTCAATCCATCACACTTTCATTTTCAAAACTAATCTAACTAAACTTCTAAATACTAAGTAAGAAGTAACTATATGAAGTATTGTTACACATAGTGTGGTTACGAGTGCTGGTAATCATCAAATTATGTTGGAGTTGTCCTCTTCTCTTCTACGGAAGGTTGTGAATTACTTTGTAATTATAGTCAATTTCCAGGATTCTGTGTGTTCACCATAGGATATGACCAACTATATTCAGCCCATATGAGAGTTTCAAGGTTTAGTCCTGTAAATTGTAGCATAATGAGGATAAAACACAAGTTCACAAGTTATAATAAGTTCAATCTAAAGTCATCACAAGTCTTATTCAAAGTTATTACAAGTTCAATTTCCAAAGTTATCACAATTTCTAAAGTTATTACAAGTTCAATTTCCAAAGTTATCACAATTTCTAAAGTTATTACAAGTTCAATTTCTAAAGTTATCATAAGTTCCATTTCTAATTTAATTGATCATAGCATGATAATCTAGTTTAGTTTCAGCAAACATACAAGGCGTAAATGTATTAAAAAACCGACTCCCCACATTGGTGAAAATGGGTTTCTCTTCTTAATGAGACGTTTTGATAAATGGGTCAAATGAAGCGGTATTCTATGTTGTTGTTTTTTTATGCAAGTTTTAATTTGTGTAAGATTTAGTTTATTATAGAAATCCAATCTACTCTATATTGGATTCCCAACTTTGTTACAAAATTCATACATATAATATTAAAGGTATTTTTTGCTCCAGTTGTATTTTATCCTAACAACTGAAAAAAACTATTGAATTTTGTGGTCTATATTGTAACTTTGTGTGTGTGAATTTTGCCACACTATTAAAAAAATAATTAAAATAGAGCATCTTTACATTTTACCATTTCTATTTTGCTTTACAGGTTCAGCAATGATGACCAGCAAAATCTTTTTATAAACTTAAGCAGTGGACAAAGGTTTTTCGAACAGATTGTTTCTTTTTCCGTCCTTTGTAAGTACTATTATCACTGGGTTAGCAGTAAGATATTTGTTTAGTTTGACTTTCCTATGAATCGGTGAACTTTTGAAATTACTTATTTCTTAACATTGCCATTCCAAATGGTTCAATAAGAAGAAATATTCCCATTTCATTTTAAATTAATACACAGCGTTCTAATATCAAAAGATGTTGTATGGGATTGTAATTCAATTGCTATTCTTTGCCTGAAAGTGATAAGAAATGTCAATGATGCCAGTACATGAAATGAGATGAAATGCATAGAATTGAAATTCAAAACCGCACGTAAAGTTTACCAGAGTTCTGTCTATTTTCAACTGTCTGCGAGAGATGTAGTGGAGGTTTAGATATCTAACTGTCACAGGATTTATTTATTATCAAATTAACTTTGTGGATTCATGTGTAGATACTTTTATTTTTCATACATATACTTGTACAGAGGGCCATCTGTAACAGACATAATTGATATTGTAAGTAACAATTACAGGCCCTTTATAATTACCGGTATACACATACATTATAAGAATTAATTTACATACTAGTCATATCAAATACATCATCCCTAATAATACATCATACCTTAAACACTTATTTAGAATTACATGTCGACTACGTTTTATTGAAATGTTCGGCCAAACTGTTTAACAGGTAACTTATAATTATACAATATTCCCATAATATCTTGTGATAGGGGTTGGTCTCAAAATTTGAATGTTACAATTTGTTGTTTTATTAAAACTAAATTAGACTTATCACTATTAAATTTCACATTTAACATGTAAGTGTATGAAGTATCTTAATCCCTCGGTGTCTGTCAGTAATGTGCAGAGGGGAAAGGTATTTATATGTGGCACGAAAGTCGAAGGCTAGCTTTAGGTCAACATGCAATGCTCATCCAGTCACATTCAGTTTTACGCAATAACAAATATATACAGTGGACCTTATGTACGAAACCACAGCAACACGAAAGATAACTATAACATAAACAAGTAACGATAATCGCGGTAAAATTTACGCACAATAGCATATAGATTGAGAGAGATTGAAGGATCGACAATATATAATATTTAATATATTATTAACCCTGTGACATAACATTAAAAGGAAGCTTACAAGGGACTTGGTCACTATTACTGTCTTTTACATAAATATAATACCCAGTACATATCTTCCCCATATCCTTATTTGACTTTCCTCGGAGCTTGTCAGATAACCAATATATATCCAGATGAAAGGAAAGGTAATAACTCTTACATTTTCACACTCTGATGTCTTTGTGGAGAGTTATTCATAAAACATGCCTTAATATTCTTATTCCAAAATATATTTTTCAGTTCTACTCCTGAAGATATTATATTGATGCATCAGCTCAGTCTATGGTTCGTACTCCAGACTGAGCTTCAAGGAAAATACTTTCAAAGTATGGTCAGGAAGTTACACAAATGGATGCAGCATATAATACCACAAAATACGAGTTGCCCTTGTTTTTGTGTGTTTGTCTGCTCCAATGATGGCTACGTTATAGTGCTTCCTTTATAGTTGGCAAGGAGACCAAAGTTAACATCAAAGGAGCACTTTCAATTCTTAAATCCTGGAACAAATGCTGGAAGCATAATTACTTCATGACTGACTTTGATCTGCAAGAAATATCAGCTGTAGAAGAGTATTTTCCAGGTTTGTCAGCTGTTCTTAGTTTATAGTAATTTAGTTTAATAGCTTAAATGCAAAGAAAACTCAGAACTTATATGAACTGCCCTCGTGTCAGCTCCCTCGGTACAACAAGTACTAAGTGTTGTTTCTTTCGTAGGTGTAGGTTCGAGCTAGGGATCAAACCCGCAACCTCAGGCATGACTTACGATTATTTCACAATTTATTGTTTTAAATACAAGACGGGGTTCCTGGCACAATGATGTTTGATGTAAATAGCATGACACTATAAAGATTACCGTTTTAAACAATCTTCTGATCATAAATAACACATTAAAACTGAAATAACTGTTTCTATTTAAAATAAAATGTTCGCATTGTATATTTGTCTAATTGCCATTTACCTCTCACCGCCGAGCTGAGGTAATGGGTTTAAGTCTTGCTTTGCCCAAAATATTTAATGTAAGAAGTTTGTCAATTATTTGATAAGTAGTAAGTGATTTTCAGCTGTCTTCAATGAAGCTCCAAATAATTTCATATTAAATAACATTTAGCAAGAATCTACATCTATCATTTAATTTACCTCTATTGATCATAATAATGATTTGTAAACAGCATTACAGATGTTTTCTGATATAAACTGTTTAAAGATATTGGCACCTTTTTTTAACCTTTGTAAAACCATAAAATCAATCAGCCTTCAAACTGAGCATTTGTGAGTGTAATTATCGAGGTTTTTGCATCAATATTTTGCTATCTAAGACAAAATTGATAAAAATTATTTTCATTTCAATAGGTGAAAGACTTTTGAAACATTCATAAAATCAGTACTAATTTTATTTTATTAATTAAGCAATTTAATATTGCCCCTGTTATATTAGTCCAAGGATTTACATGATGGCCCATAGTTATAGTTGTAGGCCAATATGACTGTCCGAGACAAATTAATAAGCCAATATGAAATAACTTAATCAATGACAATTTTATTCAATCTAAGCCGGTGTGGTTCTGGCTAAGAATAGAATCACTGTCGATCTCTGCAGAGAGGTAGGAATCCTCCGAATGGGTGTCATGTTCATTTTATCATTATTTGTCATGTTCACTATTGTGGTTAAATTATCAACCCCTGTGTGGTTCCAGGGAGCCATGAGTGATGGAAAGAATAGGATCACTGTGGCTTATGCATGTAGTAAGAAGCGACAAATTGAGTAATATGATATAATTTGCTGAAACTCTGCAGTTCTGCAGGTATCAAGGTTCTAGGTTCATTATGCAAATTCATTTGTTGATGTATTTAAATCTGTATGTTAATTTGTTGTTTTTGTACATGTAGAGTGAACCTGGAATCTTCCTTCCTGTTGGCGTCGAATAACCTATAATGTGTTGGTATGCTGTAAAACCTTATTCATTCATTCATTATTCAATCTAATAACCATGTCAATTATTTTATTATGAAAATTAATGCAATAAGGTAGGCTTATAATAGGTTTCAGTGCATTCTACATTTAAAATATATATTGATACTATCAACCTCAACATTACAATGTCTTCTTTTTATCAACAGCTGATTAAGTGAACAACTCCAGCTTTAAACAACCATTGTTGTATTGGCTCAGTTCTGGTTCATTTGCCAAGTCCACATTATAACTCACGATGATAACAAGACTTATACATTAAATTTATTTAGTAATAAGCTGTTGTAATTATCTGTGTACTTTATATTCTCTGTTCCACGTTTGTGTACTTACAGGTTAGAGTAAAAAGGAACAGTTCAGTACCCTATAGCAAAAGCCATTCTACTGGTATGATTGTCAACGTTTTATAGATTTATGCAACAAAGATCATCTATGTCACTGTACCCAGCATATGCAGGATCAAACAGCGTGTATTACACACCAACAGATGATGACCCACCAGACGTCATTACCCTACCAGTCCAATCAACGGAACACCAATTACCGACAATCTGTCCAGATAGACTCAAAGCTATTGGCAACCATGTTTAGATACATGACTGATTAAAAACAGTTAAACACTGTGACCCGTAAATGACCTTATTATATAGCTGTGTTTCCACCCTCAAGTCAACAGTGTGCAAGAATAATAGCAGGGCAACAGGTATAGCGGCCAATCAAGCCGCGGACTTGGAGATCTGTGAGAAATTAAATCTAAACATTCTAATAAGAAAAGTCACTAAAGAGGAGCGTGTCTGTTTGACCAAGTTTACTTATGATTTCCAGGTCCTCCAGCAGAACACAATTTCAACATATCGGATGATCTAATAAATCTACAGGATTAAGGAAAACTTTGCAGATGTAATAAAATTTCTGTTAAGATGCTCTTCAGGTTATCCACCTATGTAGCGTCAAAATTAAACGTTTATGTACCAGGGACAAAAGACAACACCTTGTAAATTTAATCGTTTTCCGGACAAACAACACATAAAACAGAAGGCGTTTGATCTATTGAAAGATCAGACTGGTACCTCTTTCCGCATCGGAGATCAGTTCCCAAAGGCAATCCAAAACAAGAGGAAGCCATTCGTCTTGACCCAAGGTTATGAAAACTATTAAAGAAGGACGGCAAGGAAGCCTCGCTTTCTTATGACAAACTTTACATAAACATAGACACAGTGGACACTGTGTCACGTGCCGACTATTTATGTGATTAGGACTACACACAGAAACAGTTAACGTTTCTTCTCTGGAATGTATGGGGTATTAACTTGAAGTTAAATTGAAGTGATTTTATATCTACCTATGATGTATTGATATTAACAGAAACATGGAATTCAAAAGTTTCATATGTACAATTCAATTCTTTATTAGTGATTCAGGCCTCCGGCACATATTGATGGATATGATTATTTATTTATTTACACTACCTCTGCCGAAAATTTAATCTTAAAACTAAATAGAACTGTGGAGGTGTAATTGTATAGTATATAATGTTCTAAAGATAGTGAATATTGGTAATAGGGGCATAATTTGGTTGACACTAAATGGAGAATTCGTTAACTCTGTTGATGATATGATATCTCGGCTATTTGGAGAATAAAGAGAGCTATTCTACTCACGCGGGCGTCGGTGTCACACCTTGGTTAAAGTTTTGTTTGCAAGTCCCTATCTCGGTAACCATTGCATGTTGTGACTTAAAAACTTTACATTTCTCTGCCATCAAACTGACTACAATAACTAAGATAGATAGCTTTTGCGTATATAATATAAAACAAATTACTGTCTGTTTGACTTAAAAATTCTGGTTTTATGTGCAAGTACCATCAAGTCCATATCTTACCAACCACTTAATGCATTTGATTGAACCTTCACACAAAACTTCCTAGCCATCAAATCTTCTACAATAACTAAATTCAGGGCTAGACTTAACTTTTTTTGTGCGCTGGCAATTTTGGCCAGTGCCTAAAATTTCAACTTGCCAAATTTGAAACCAACTAGCCAAACCAATTTTCGCAGAAACTTGTAGTCCTAAATGTCTTAATAAGCCCAAAATTAATTGTTTCAAGGCACGCGTGTTATTTAATATGCATTATTAGCTTGTATTTATTTTATAGACAATGGTATCAAGGTTATTATATATGTTAAGGTACAATTCAAAGCAGTACTTTACGAAACAAAATATTATAAAATATAAAATTGTCTTTGTTATTTATTTTACTACCATAAATAAATGCATACAATGATATATCATAAATAAACACTTTTAACTAGACAAAAATACGAATCATGGATTCAACGTTAACAAGTGTACAGAGACTGAGATTGGGACATACATTTCTATTTATAGAATTAATATAGCCAATGGCCGTTTATTTTAAACTTAGATCTAGCCAAGGACAATTGTTTAACATGTGTAAATGTTGAGCTGTCGCTCCCATTTCATTACAGTATTATGGAAGGATTTTTTCTTGTTGGGACTCACTTTCATCCGTCAGTTCAATGGAGAAAAAGATGTTACTTTATCAGCCATTTTAACAGCTGACAAAATATGGAAACAATAAATTTGACGGGTTTCAAAGCGCGATCGATCAAATTAGACGCAGTCTACTCATTATGTTGTTGGCGGGTTTTAACTTTACTTCCTTTTTGCAGAATGATCTCGAGATCAAAAACAATTGGATGCAGTCTTCTGATATAAATACTTAATATGTGTCATTGACAATCATGCTGCTAGGAGGTAATTTGGCGAAAGAAGCAAAAGAAATTGGGTAAAATTGACAAGAACTCGTTATTTTTACCAGGATATTACAATGAATACAATGAGTAATTTTCTCAACTTGAAACCTTCTCGCAAAAAAATGCCAGCTTAAGTAATTTCAACTCGCATTTTCAAGATACAGCTTGCATTTTGAGCCCTGAAGTTAGATAACTCTTGCATGAAAATAATGCAAAATTATTGCACTTGTTTAACTTAAATAGAAATTCTGGTTAAAACTTTGGCGGCAAGTACCATCAAGTCCATATCACAACAACCACTCAGTGTATTTGATTGAAATCTTAGGTATGACTTTGTAGTTATGAAACCAACTAAATTAATCAAGATGGATAACTCTTGCCAGTTTTTAACTCTACAGGCCAAAGGCCAGCAGGGCTTATATCATGGTAAATTGTCTGTCGTTCATTCGTCTGTTAACCTTTTTTCTTGTAGGTGCGATAGAACATTCATTTTTCACTGAATCTTTATCAAACTTGCACAGCAGTTATATAACCATAATATCTCGGACATTTTCTCTGAAAGTTCAAGGTCTAGACCTTAAATATTTTACAAGCAGCATTGCATGGGGTTCCCTAAAAGATTTGTTGAAGTTTTGGTTCCTGGGATCAAGTTTGGCGCCGCCACAGGGGTCACTGTTTAGCATGGAGTTATATAGATAAAATGTTGTAGACGCGATAGTACCTTAATTTTTCATTGAATCTTAACCAAACTTGCACAGCAGTTATATTTATAACCACAAGATCTTGGACGAGTTCTTGAACCAGCGTGATTCAGCAAGTATCCATTAATCTTTGCATGCACAAAATGACCTATTTATGTGTCGACGTGCCGTAAAACACCATTCATTCATTCATTCTGTTGCAGGTAGAGCGATTCAAGTCCTCTTTGGCCTCTTTTTTTTTGCAAATTATGGTATTTGTTTGGCTTAGAAATTCTATAACTCGGCAGCTACTGCATATATTGGATTGAAGCTTCATACAAGGTATTGCAGTTATAAGGCATAGTACTACCATTGGAAAAAGGAAGTGCTTCCACAGGTTAGTCGCATAATGGCGATTATAAATAATACTTTTTTTTTCTTCTTTAAAAATGCATTTTCCTTATTTTAATGCTCATTTTTTTATTTGAATGGCATTATTGATGTGTTTTGAACATTTTGAAAGCATTGTCAAGTTTGAATTGTGAACTTAAAAAAAAAATTTAATGCTTGGAAATTACATGATTTCAGAAGTCTACTTTCACTTTGTCAACAGTGCAGAAAAAAATCGCTTACATGACCCCTACTTTTCTCATCATATTTTTGAAGTGCAGAGGTTGACAAACAGTAAAATGTAAGTTTCACTTCTTTCATTGGGACTCTATGAATGACAAGCTTCAAACTTTTATCATTTACTATAAAATAAAGAACAAAAATCAATGGTGGGTCCTACTCAACTGAGTAAGTTGGATAACTATTGTTTGCTTGGATTTGTCATTAGTCTCAATCAAATTTGAACTTTGGTTACAAATATTCGAATAGTTGAGCGCACTGTCTTATCGACAGCCCTTGTTTGTACCTGTTATATATCCAGAAGATTCGGCTGTTTACAGTAATGTTATTAATCCATGTTTGAATTTGAGTTTTTCAAACACTAAAATTAGATCCTATACTGACCGTGGAGCTGTGTGCGCACAAGGGGGAACAACTTGACTATGTGCCTGATATACCTTTGGACCGTTACATTGATAAATAACAAGTTTTTATTGTCCAATAGAGTAAACCTTGATAGAAATGTTAATCCTTTCGGGTTGAGACTTTTAACTTGCTGCAAAGAGAATAATATTGTTATTGGGCGCCGTTTTGATCTCTGTTTAGAAGTCGATCAATATTGAATTACCAGTTATGATTATTTTTGTTTTATATATAATATGTATGATTTTACTCCCGTTACATTCACAATGAAATACAATTATGCGTTAATGCCTGAGAGAACGCGCTACATACGATAAACTTGTCTGGGATTCTACAGATTTTTTTTTTTTTTGGAAATACTTAATAACAAAAAAGAGGATTTTGAGACTGTCATTAATGCTTTATACAGTTTAATCAGTGTATTAATAAATTTTCAAATTGTGTTCATGATATTTCATTCCGGTGTTTTGGGTGAACATCTAGTATGAAAACCATGATTAAGAAGTTAAAGCAGATTAAGCTTGAAACTTAAAACATTAAAATCAAGTAGTTTTATGTCATCTTATTTTGTTCATAGTTAAAAACATGTTAAAATATATGAATAATATATACTTGTGTATCATTATACCTGTGTATCATTAAAGACATATTTTCTAATGAAATGGGTTGTTTAGTTATTTGCATATACCATGTAACTGGAATTTCCCATTAAATGATGTTCTTATATTTTTGTCATTGAATGGCCATGATCTATTGAAATTTTTTGTTCCAATCAGGCATATCAAATATAAAGATGCATGTTATTATTATTGTCCCCCGCTTTTAAGCATGTCAATAACTTGTGTCTGTCCGTCCATGTGTCCATCACATTTTGGTTTCTGTGCAATAACTTAAGAATGCCTGAATTAAATCTTTTGAAATTCTAATACAATGTTTATAATGACAAAACAAAGACAAAATTCGATTTTCATGGTTGTGACTTCTGGCCTTGTAAAGTGGTGCCACTTTAATTTGTGAAAAATCGTAATTTTTTCTGTTTCCATGCAATAGTTACTAAAAGCCAGAACCTAATCCCGAGGATGCTGCCTATAGTAAACTTTTATATACATCAGATACGTGAACCTAACATCGAGGATGCTGCCTATAGTAAACTTTTATATACATCATATACGTGAACTTAACATCGAGGATGCTGCCTATAGTAAACTTTTATATACATCAGATATGTGAACCTAACACCTAGGGAGCTGCCTATAGTAGACTGTTATATACATCAAAATTTGAACCTAACACCGAGGCTGCTGCCTATAGTAGACCTTTATATACACCATATATGTGAACTTAACACCGAGGGTGCTGCCTATAGTAGACCTTTATATACATCATATACGTGAACCTAACACCGAGGGTGCTGCATATGACAGACCTTTATATACATATATGTGAACCTGACACTGAGGTTGCTGCCTATGGTAGACCTTTATATACATTAGATACATGAACTTAACACCGAGGGTGCTGCCTATAGTAGACCTTTATATACATCAGATACGTGAACTTAACAATGAGGCTGCTGACTAAAGTAGACCTTTTTATACATCATATACGTGAACCTAACACTGAGGATGCTGCCTATAGTAGACCTTTATATACATCAGATACGTGAACCTAACAATGAAGCTGCTGACTAAAGTAGACCTTTATATATATCATATACGTGAACCTAACATCGAGGGTGCTGACTATAGTAGACCTTTCTATACATCATATATGTGAACCTAATACCGAGGGTGCTGACTATAATAGACATTTATATACATCATATACGTAAACCTAACACCGAGGCTGCTGCCTACAGTAGACCTTTATATACATCATATATGTGAACCTAACACCGAGACTGCTGCCTATAGTAGATCGTTATATACATCAATAAATGAACCTAACACCGAGAGTGCTAACTATAGTAGACCTTTATATACATCAGATACGTGAACCTAACACCGAGGGGGCTGACAATAGTAGACCTTTATATACATCAGATACGTGAACCTAACACCGACGCTTCTGCCTTTAATAGACCTTTATATACATCATATACGTGAACCTTACACCGAGAGTGCTGACTATAAAAGATCTTTATATACATCATATACGTGAACCTAACACCGAGGGTGCTTCCTATAGTAGACCTTTATATACATCACATACGTGAACCAAACACCGAGGCTGCTGACTATAGTAGACCTTTATATACATCTTATACGTGAACCGAACACCAAGGGTGCTGACTATAGTAGACCTTTATATACACCATATACGTGAACCTAACACCGAGGGTGCTGACCAAAGTAGACCTTTATATACATCATATACAAGAACCTAACACCGAGGGTGCTAACAACAGTAGACCTTTATATACATCATATAAGCGAACCTAACATCGAAAGTGCTGACTATAGTAGACCTTTATAAACATCATATACGTGAACCTAACACCGAGGGTGCTGACTATAATAGACATTTATATACATCATATACGCGAACCTAACACCGAGGGTGCTGACTATAGTAGACCTTTACATACATCATATACGCGAACCTAACATCGAAAGTGCTGACTATAGTAGACCTTTATATACATCATATACGTGAACCTAACACCGAGGGTGCTGACTATAGTAGACCTATATATACATCATATACGCAAACCTAACATCGAAAGTGCTGAATATAGTAGAACTTTATATACATCATATACATGAACCTAACACCGAGAGTGGTGACTATAGTAGTCCTTTATAAATATCATATACGTGAACCTTACACCGAGGGTGCTGCCTATAGTAGACTTTTATATGCATCATATACGTGAACCTAACACCAAAGGTGCTGCCTATAGTAGATATTTATATACATCATATATGTGAACCTTACACCGAGAATGCTGATTATAGTAGACCTTTATATACATCATTTACGTGAACCTAACACCGAGGGTACTGCCTACATTAGACCTTTACATACATCATATACGTGAACCTAACATCGAAAGTGCTGACTATAGTAGACCTTTATATACATCGTATATGTGAACCTAACACCAAGGGTGCTGCCTATGATAGACCTTTATATACATCATATATGTGAACATAACACCGAGGTTGCTGACTATAGTAGACCTTTATATACATCATATATGTGAACCTAACACCAAGGGTGCTGCCAACAGTAGACCTTTATATATATCATATACGTGAACCTAACATCGAGAGTGCTGATTATAGTAGACCTTTATATACATCATATACGTGAACCTAATACCGAGGGTAATGCCTATAGTAGACCTTTATATACATCACATACGTGAACCTAACACCGAGGGTGCTGCCTATAGTAGGCCTTTATATACATCAGATACGTGAACCTAACACCGAGGGTGCCGCTTATAATAGACCTTTATATACATCACATACGTGAACCTAACACCGAGGCTGCTGACTATAGTAAACCGTTATATACATCATATATGGGAACCGAACATCGAGGGTGCTGATTATAGTAGACCTTTATATACATCATACACGTGAACCTAACACCGAGAATGCTGCCTATAGTAGACCTTTATATACATCATATATGTCAACCTAACACCGAGGGTGCTGACTATAGTAGACCTTTATATACATCATATATGTGAACCTAACACCGAGGGTGCTAACTATAGTAGACCTTTATATAAATCATATACTCGAACCTAACACCGACGGTGGTGACTATAGTAGACCTTTATATCTATCATATACGTGAACCTAACATCGAGGGTGCTGACCATAGAAGACCTTTATATACATCATATATGTGAACCTAACACCGAGGGTGCTGACTATAGTAGACAATTTTATACATCATATACGTGAACCTAACATCGAGGGTGCTGACTATAGAAGACCTTTATATACATCATATATGTGAACCTAACATCGAGAATGCTGACAATAGTAGTCCTTTATATACATCATATTTGTGAACCTAACACCGAGAGTGCTGACTATAGTAGACCTTTATATACATCGTATACGTGAACATAACATCGAAAGTGCTGATTATAGTAGACCTTTAAATACATCATATACGTAAACCTAACATCAAGAGTGTTGACTATAGTAGACCTTTATATACATCAGATACGTGAACCTAACATGAAGGGTGTTGACTATAGTAGACCTTTATATACATCATATACGTGAACCTAACACCGAGGGTGCTTCCTATAGTAGACCTTTATAAACATCATATACGTGAACCTTACACCGAGGCTGCTGCCTATAGTAGACCTTTATATACATCATATACGTGAACCTTACACCGAGGGTGCTGCCTATAGTAGACCTTTATATACATCATATACCCGAACCTTACAGCGAGGCTGCTGCCTATAGTAGACCTTTATATACATCATATACGTGAACCTAACACCGAGAGTGCTGACTATAGTAGACCTTTATATACATCAGATACGTGAACCTAACAGCAAGAACGCTGACTATAGCAGACCTTTATATACATCATATACATGAACCAAACACCGATAGTGCTGACTATAGTAGACCTTTATATACATCATATACGTCAACCTAACACCGAGGGTACTGACTATAGTAGACCTTTATATACATCAGATACGTGAACCTAACAGCAAGAACGCTGACTATAGCAGACCTTTATATACATCATATACATGAACCAAACACCGATAGTGCTGACTATAGTAGACCTTTATATACATCATATACGTCAACCTAACACCGAGGGTACTGACTATAGTAGACCTTTATATACATCATAAACGTGAACCTAACACCGAGAGTGCTGACTATAGCAGACCTTTATATACATCATATACGTGCTGCCTACATTAGACCTTTATATACATCATATACGTGAACCTAACACCGAGGGTGCTGCAGATAGTAGATCTTTATATACATCATATATGTGAACCTAACACCGAGAATGCTGATTTTAGTAGACCTTTATATACATCATTTACGTGAACCTGACACTGAGAGCGCTGCCTACAGTAGAGCTTTATATAAATCATATACGCGAACTTAACACAGAGGGTGCTGACTACAGGAGACCTTTATTTACATCATAAACGCGAACCTAACATAGAGAGTGCTGACTATAGTAGACCTTTATATACATCATCTACATGAATCTAACACCGAGGGTGCTGACTACAGTAGACCTTTATATACATCATATATGTTAACCTAACACCGAGAGTGCTGCCTACAGTAGACCTTTATAAAAATCATATACGTGAATCTAACACCGAGGGTGCTGCCTATAGTAGACCTTTTTAAACATAATATACGTGAATTTTACACCGAGGCTGCTGCCTATAGTAGACCTTTATAAACATAATTAATGTGAACCTAACACCGAAGTTGCTGCCTATAGTAGATCGTTATATACATCAGTTACGTGAACCTAACACCGATAGTGCTGACTATAGTATACCTTTATATACATCAGATACTGAATCTAACACCAAGAGTGCTGACTATAGTAGACCTTTATATACATTGTATATGTGAACATAACATTGAAAGTGCTGACTATAGTAGACCTTTATATACTTCATATACGTGAAACTAACACCGATAGTGCTGACTATAGTAGACCTTTATATACATCGTATACGTGAACATAACATTGAAAGTGCTGACTATAGTAGACCTTTATATACATCATATACGTGAACCTAACATGAAGAGTGTTGACTTTAGTAGACCTTTATATACATCATATACGTGAACCTAACACCGAGGGTGCTTCCTATAGTAGACCTTTATAAACATCATATACGTGAACCTTACACCGAGGCTTCTGCCTATAGTAGACCTTTATATACATCATATACCCGAACCTTACACCGAGGGTGCTGCCTACAGTAGACCTTTATATACATCATATACGTGAACCTTACACCGAGGGTGCTGCCTACAGTAGACCTTTATATACATCATATACCCGAACCTTACACCGAGGGTGCTGCCTACAGTAGACCTTTATATACATCATATACGTGAACCTTACACCGAGGGTGCTGCCTACAGTAGACCTTTATATACATCATATACCCGAACCTTACACCGAGACTGCTGCCTATAGTAGACCTTTATATACATCATATACGTGAACCTAACACCGAGAGTGCTGACTATAGTAGACCTTTATATACATCAGATACGTGAACCTAACACCAAGAGTGCTGACTATAGCAGACCTTTATATACATCATATACATGAACCTAACACCGATAGTGCTGACTATAGTATACCTTTATATACATCGTATACGTGAACCTTACACCGAGGCTGCTGACTATAGTAGACCTTTATATACATCATATATGTGAACCTAACACCGAGGGTGCTGACAACAGTAGACCTTTATTTTCATCATATACGTGAACTTAACACCGAGGCTGCTGGCTAAGGTAAACCTTTATATACATCGTATACGTGAACCTAACACCGAGATTGCTGACTACAGTAGACCTCTATATACATCAATAAATGAATCTAACACCGAGGGTGCTGCCTATAGTAGACCTTTACATACATCACATACGTGGACCTAACACCGAGAGTGCTGACTACAGTTGATCTTTATATACATCAGATACGTGAACCTAACACCGAGAATGCTGACTATAGTAGAACTTTATATACATCATTTACGTGAACCTTACACCGAGAGTGCTGCCTACAGTAGACTTTTATAAACATCATATACGTAAACCTGACACCGGGGGTGCTGACTATAATAGACCTATATATACATCATATACGTGAATCTAACACCGAGGGTGCTGACTATAGTAGACCTTTATATACATCAGATATGTGAACCTAACACCGATGCTGCTGCCTATAGTAGACCTTTATAAACATCATATACGTGAACTTAACACCGAGAGTGCTGACTATAGTAGACCTTTATATACATCAGGTATGTGAACCTAACACCGAGGGTGCTGCTTATAGTAGACCTTTATATACATAATATACGTGAACCTTACACCGAGGCTGCTGCGTATAGTAGACCTTCATATACATCATTTTTCTGCTCAGTGTGTACACTGGTGACAAAGTGAAAGTATACTTCCGAAATCATGTATTCATATCCCAATGTCCAAGCATCATTTTTTTTCTTAAATTCACAATTCAAATATGACAATGCTATCAAAAAAGTACAAAATTCATCACTAATGCCATTCAAAAAAAAGTGAGCATTAAAATAAGGAAAATGCATTTTTAAAGAAGAAGAAATGAGGATTATTTATAACCACCAGTATGCGACTACCACACGGAAGCACTTCTTCTTTTTCTTCTTCTTCTTCTCCCTATACTGAGCTGGGCTCTCAAAGAACGTCGATAGCTCAACGAGACTGGGTCTGCGTGGTGGCCTGCAGTCTCCAATCTTTTTGCAATGGTTGTACTATGCCTATAAACGCTGAGTTAATGCCCGACAATAACAAAAAAGATTGTAACGTGATTCTGTAATTTGATATTTTTGTTGAATTTGACGTATTAATATTTACCTAAAATTAGCATACTTCTGGAAATTATTTATGGACGTAAAACTTATAAAATAGACGCCAAAATCGACCTACAGAAGTTAACTTTCCTTTTCGACAGACATGACATGGTGTTTGTTTCATCCATAGATACGCACCTTTTTTCCTATTGATCATGCGTTATTTATAAAACATACATTGACGTCGCACACGGTAACGGTACTGACTTTATAAAACTAATACCCGAAACATATAAAACTTGTCCCGAATACTTGATCGTTTATGGAATAGTACTTATTATATATCAAATTTAAGGTCGTTAAACGATATTTCAGTTGACGGGTATAACATATTCTGCCGACATGATCTATATATTTAAATTTGACATTTCCCCATGTCCCGGAGTAACGCGGATCCCGACCTAAAATGCTATATGTTTAAAAGCAAAACAAAAGGACATACGTCATATAAAAAACGCCGAATGTATAATTATTCCAATAAAACAACGCTTCATTTTTATAGAGAAGACTATGTGCTTATGTAATGAATGAATGGATAAATGAATGAATGAGTGAATTGGGATTTAACGGCGTATGAACCTATGATGTCAACAAGAAATATTCTCTCCCTCCTACGTTTACATAGACAACACATTGCAATTACAGATTGAACAAATGAATTTGCAGAATAAAGCCAGAACCAACACATCTGAATGGAACTGCAGAGATTCTACAAATGGAATATTATATTAACCATTTCAGTGAGCAAGTTTTCAAAACCAAAAAAATCACCTTATTACTAAAACAAGAAAGCATAATTTATGTCCAACGAGAGAACCAGCATTCCACGTACACACGCCAAACCGAGACGCTACAAAAACAATTATCAACTTTATTTTACCATTCAACCTCAACAGCTTATTGACAAATTTTCTTTTACCATTGACTTTCAAACTTTATTTTTGGTTAATCAAATTAAATGGTGTAGCCCAGTCTTCTCTTTGATGAGTTGTCTGTGAACTTCATATACACCCACTTTCGCTATAATACTTAATGCTTCAGACAAAAAAAGGTTCCGTTATGTAGGAGGTTATTAAATTTACCATAAACCACGTGATAAATTACTATACCTACGTGCAATTATGCGCAAATTGCAGTTTTACGGCGTTTCAACACATAACGTCAACCATAAAACACAAACAGACTCCAGAAAAAGAAGAAAAGCAGGTAAAAAAGAAGAAAAAGAAAAGCAGAAACAGACTCCAGAAAAAGAAGAATAAGAGTATAAGAAGAAAAAAAGAATAAGAAAAGCAGAAGCAGAAGAAAAGAAGAAGAAATATAACAAGGTAAGAAGAAGAAGAAGAAGAAAAAAAAAGAATAAGAAAAGCAGAAGCAGAAGAAAAGAAGAAGAAATATAACAAGGTAAGAAGAAGAAGAAGAAGAAAAAAAAAGAATAAGAAAAGCAGAAGCAGAAGAAAAGAAGAAGAAATATATCAAGGTAAGAAGAAGAAGAAGAAGGAAAAGAAGAAGAATAAGGAGAAGCTATGTGCTGCAGGTAAGCAACATAAACTCATATAAAGTCCCGTTTTGGTGATATAATCTGTTCATAAATATATGTATCATATCATACTGTACGGGACAGCTAACCCGTCACTTTTGTATTTCCAATATCTTCGTTAAACTATTGAATAGCTTTATTAAAATGTGTATACGACAGTACAAACAATTGTCTTCCTTAGTCAAGTCCAAATTTCAAGGAAATTGCTTTGAAACCTTTTGAAAAACTACATAGCTGTTCAGTTCAGTATATTTTATGTAAACGTTCTTCCTTTTCACGTTCCTTTACGTGTGCATATATAACAATGTACATAAGTAGTACACATGTTAAGGCTATTTAAGGCTATAGGTAATACTAATCTACACCATTTATTTGTTGCCTTTCAAAAATCAGTAAACACACGCGATCTTTGTTCAAGGTTTGTTGTTAAAGACTTGGTCGTGTTTTCTCGTAAAATAATGTCCTAGTATAAGTGTTCCTGTTATAATTATCGCTGTCACTGATATTGTTATTGTTAGTATTATCATTGTCAAAGTCACTGTTACTGTTAACATTGTCACTGACACTGTCGTTGTTGTTGTCATTGTCATTGCCAAAGTCACTGTTACTGTTAACATTGTCACTGACACTGTCATTGTTATTGCTTTTGATATTGTTAGTGTTGTTATTGTCACTGTTATTATTTATATTGTCATTGTCACTATCATTTCATTGTTATTGTTAGTATTGTCATTGTCAATGTCACTGTTATTGTTTATATTGTCACTGACACTGTCATTATTATTGTTTGTGTTAATATTGTCACTGTCACTGTAATTATTACTGTTATTGCTTATATTGGTCTTGTCAATGTCACTGTTATTGTTTTTATTGTCATTGGCACTGTCATTGTTATTGTTATTGTTTTTATTGTCATTGGCACTGCCATTGTTATTATTAGTGTACATGTAAGTATTGGGATTGTCAATATCACTGTTATTGTTAATATTGTCACTGTAACTGTTATTATTACTGTTATTGTTAATATTGTTACTGTTACTGTTATTGCTAATATTTGCATTGTCAATTTCATTGTCACTGTTATTGTTTTATTGTCACTGTCAATGTCATTAGTTTAAACAATATTTTATTCACATAAGTACATATATTTAGCATACATTTAACAATAAAGTCATACGTTTAACGAATTATGTGGAAAGGATACAGAAAAAAGCTTTAGAAGCTTGTGTAAATCTGCTTCCATAACAGTTATTTTACATTTCTTATAAACTTTATCATATTGTTCGAAATAATTTCAATTTGGCCAAATGTGCAAAAATTGGTTAAAGAAATAATGGTTTATTCAGAATATTTCAAAAACTAAAAAAGAGAGTATTGGTTGAAGAGAAGGAAAGAAAGAAAGAGACTCCACTGATTTTATTTTCTTTATCGGTTCATTCCGATACAGGGGATAGGTATTTTCCAAGTTTATGTTTATCAATCCAATCCATTCATTAACCATTGTTTCTTACTATCCAAGATCAAATAGAGGCGTGTTGTTATAATTAAGTAGGTAAAAAAACATAACAAGTCATTATCTATTTAACTGTGTGCGATATTCAAAACGTTTGGTCTTTATAATATAATTGTTAACTGTTATGAAAATCGAGTTGTTGTCAGTTAATGTAAGATTTCCATTACCATACAGAAGATCATTCAAGGATGGATCATGTGGATAAGCTAATTTTATTTCAGTCATCATTCTTTGTCTATATTGGTGAAATAGTCTGCACCTGAATAAATAATGATATGTGTCCTCAATTTCACCACAAAGACAATTTGGACTTGCAACTATGTTTTTATTGAATAAATGTTGATTCAAGTTACTGCAATTTGTACGAAGTCGTGTATGATATATTTGGGCAGTTCGGTTTCCTGTATAATAATGATTTGGAACCTTTTGTTTATTAGCGTTGATATTTGATTTAAATATATTAAGGGAAGGCGACTCTCTTATGAGGTGAGGAAGAGAATTCCATTCACGCACAGAAGACGGTAAGAATGAGTTAAAATATAATTGAGTATTACATGAAAACGTCCTAAGGTCTTGTGCATTTCGAATGTTATAGCCAACAAGATTCCCAACATTTTCAGGTAAGAGTGAACATAGGTACGAAGGAGATAGTCCATTATGCATTTTGTAATAAAGGATAAGTTTGTGTTTTTGTCTTCTTGTTTTTAAGGATTCCCAACAGGTCTCTTTGTACAGAGCTGATATAGAAACAAGTTTTGTTGCTCCCGTTACTATTCTGTCAATGTCATTGATACTGTTTTTGTAAATATTATCAATGCCAATGTTTTTGTTATTGTTTTTGTTAATATTGTCACTGTTATTGTTATTATTGTCACTGTCACTGGTATTGTTACTGTTTTTGTTAATATTGTCAACGTCAATGGTATTGTCACTATTATTGTTGATGTAGTCAATGTCAATGCTATTGTCACTGTTTTTGTTAATATTATCAATGTTATTTTTACTGTTATTCTTTATGTAGTCAATGTCAATGTTATTGTCATTGTTATTGTTGATGTAGTCAATGCTATTGTCACTGTTTTTTGTTATTATTGTCAATGTTATTGTTACTGTTATTCTTAATGTAGTCAATGTCAATAGTATTGTCACTGTTATTGTTGATGTAGTCAATGCCAATGTTATTGTTATTGTTACTGTTATTCTTAATGTAGTCGATGTCAATAGTATTGTCACTGTTATTGTTGATGTAGTCAATGCCAATGTTATTGTCACTGTTTTTGTTAATATTGTCAATGTCCATGTTATTGTCACTGTTTTTGTAAATATTGTCAATGTCAATATTATTGTCAATGTTATTATCACTGTTATTATTACTA
Organism: Panopea generosa; assembly: GCA_029582155.1. Taxonomy (NCBI): domain Eukaryota; kingdom Metazoa; phylum Mollusca; class Bivalvia; order Adapedonta; family Hiatellidae; genus Panopea; species Panopea generosa. The sequence goes on along the minus strand of CM055909.1, from coordinate 34,720,734 downwards.
TTGTCAATGTCAATGTTATTGTCACTGTTATTGTTGATGTAGTCAATATCAATACTATTGTCAATATAGTCGAGTAATCTTAAAGCATTTATAAATAGACTGAAATCAACAAGGATCAGAATACTTACAATTATAAATGGGGGATGGCAACATGCAATAAAACATATCATACAGATACAAGATATTATTTAAGGATTAAAAGCCGAATTTTGAGTTTTCATCGGGTGATGAAAAACATTAGGCCAGTTTAATGTTCGTGGAGCCCGAAGTGTTTTTCGGCAACATTAAACTAGCCTAATATTTTTCATCACTCGATGAAAACTCAAATTCGGCTTTTAATCCTTATTTTTACATTATATTCTCCAGCTATTTTAGATAAAACTGTTACGTTATTTTTGTAATTTTGATATTTAAACAGCAAATTATACGCATAAGACTGCAAAGCCAATGTCATGAATGTAACAGCGACGTTATCAACATACTGAATAAGTGCACGCATTTGTAGGACAACATACGGCAAACGTCACGTGAAACTAACGGCAACGTGACGTCTCACCAGCAAAACAAAATCGTGCAACTAAAGAAATGCAAACTGGACCTTTTAGCTCCGCCCAGCTGCACTCTGTACTTAAGTGTACTTAAAGCATACTCTATGATTTTAGACTGCAGTAAGCGAAATGAAAATTCATTTTTATCAAATTCATTGTTTTTAAATCCTAATATTAAAATTGGAGGTAGGGACATTTTTTTATGAGAACTAGTATAAAAATGGTATAGCTTTTATCAATGATCTTGTAAAAAAATACAGGAGAATTTTATACGTATGAACAGTTTAAGAAACATTTTAATTTAATAACAAATTTTATTCAATTTAATGAAGTAATTGCTGCAATTAAAGGCTATGCAACAAAATTCAATATTAAAAAATGCCAACCTTAAAAATGGCATGTCCAATTATTCCCTGAAACATTCGCCCATTTATCAAATACATTCAATGATCAAAGTGTCTCTTTAATATTCTCAATCAAAATTATACAAAACCAACTTCAAAAACAAAATGGGAACTTATTTATACTATTGAAGTCGGAACATGGTCTCATATATACACATCACCTTTCAGATGTACAAACAATACAATGCTACAATGGTTCAAAATACGAATTAATCACATGATTCTCCCAACAAGAAAATTTGTATATATATGATAAACATTGTTGATAATCCGATTTGTAAATATTGTCAAATGGAAGAAACCTTGACACACATGCTGTGGTCATGTCCTGCTACACAATCACTATTAAAGGAACTTAAACTTTTGCTATCCATAAAACATTTCAAATTAACACTGATAGAAGAATCATTTATATTCAATACAGGGAATAAATTATCTAACACAAAACTTCATATAATACTTGAAACTAAATATTACATATTCTATACTAAACGGAATCAAATTTCATTAAGCTTAAACACACTGGAAAAATCATGTGAGATCCTTAAATGCATTTTTGTAAAAAATAATAATATAACTTTATTTGAAAATAAATGGCCAGACTTTACAAATAATTTCATGTAATCCCTTTACATTACCTGCAGCACTAGTTTTGATATTGATATAACCAGACATTGACAAGAATGATATCTTAACCATGTAGTTTATTTAATTATTAAAATTTGTATTTTTTTACATCACATGTACTTGACACATTTACTCCATATTTTCTATATTTATACTATATTGCTCAGTACGGTGTGACAGGGATTGGTCCTCCCCGACCCTTGTATATATATATATATATATATATATATATATAGAGAGAGAGAGAGAGAGAGAGAGAGAGAGAGAGAGAGAGAGAGTCAATGCCAATGTCATTGTCACTGTTATTGTAATTATAAGTATTGTTATTGTCAAGGTCACTGTTATTGCTAACATTGTCACTGTGACTGTTATTATTAATGTTGTCACTGTTTTTGTTATTGTTTATATTTTCATTGTCACTGTAACTGTTATTGTTATTGTTTTTATTGTCACTGTCACTGTTATTGTTGCTGTTATTGTTACTATTATTGTTAACATTGTCACTGTCACTGGTATTGTTACAGTTATTGTTAATATTGTCATTGTAAATGTCATTGTCACTGTTATTGTTTTTATTGTCACTGTCACTGTTATTGTTACTGTCTTTAATAATATTGTCATTGCCAATGTTATTGTTACTGTTATTGTCAATGTTATTGTTATCAGCAGCATCCTCAATTCGTCCTATCAATATCATCATATCTCTAAATATCTGCCACAATCGATCTCGTTATTAATTTATCCTTCCATTTCTAAATTAAATAAAAGCTTTTAAACCAAATATTTATATCTGTAAGTAATACTCGAATTTGTCTTAGGTGTCAGAACGTCTTTTTACAATTGTGGTAAAATATCTATCTCATTGTTTACTTATATTATTACATCTTTATTCATAATATAATACGCGGGAACAAAAACCTTTCCGACTACCCGACATATGGTGTCCTATTGAATATATAACAATAGAAGTCCCAATTATCGGCACGAGAAAAGCGTGCTTTTTTCCACAGTGTTTCAAAAGCGTTGACAAATTAATACCTATACATTCACAGGGTCGTCAGTGGCCGAGTGGTCTAAGGCGCTGACCGAAAAACGTTATGTTCTGGTAAGGGAGCGGGGTTCGAGTCCAGTTGGAAGCTGAGTATGTAAAAAATATTAAAAACATACCTTTTTTTTGCCGTAAAATAAGTTTAAACGTTTGAATTGAGTTTTTAAGGTTTAAGATTGTAAATTTGTAATCGAGTGTGACAAATGCAATGAAAATATTGCACGGAAAGTTTTATTATTGCAATTTAGTAAATTACATCATGCGATACTTAATTATGTCATGTTTATCAAATGAGCCAAGTGTTTTTAAAATATATCCATAGATGATAAACTTATAGATCGGACAAGAAATCTTACACGGACTGAAAGTGTTGTCAACCAAAGTTAAATTGTGACCTTGACCTTGAAGTGGGATTCTGGGTGTAACGTGCAACACATCGTCATGTTATGTTGGTCATTTGTAGCTAGTATTAACAAATTCATCTATGCATGACAAAGTTACAGGCTAGACACGAAATCTCAAACAGACTGAAAGTGTTGTCAAACAAACTCAAAGTGTGACCTTGACCTTTTAGGTACGGATGTGGGTCTTACTCGCGACACGACGTCATGTTATGTTGATCATTTGTATCAAGTATCAACAAAATCCAACTATGCATGCCAAAGTTAGACGCCGGACACAAAATACCGGACGGAAGGACGGACGGACAGACGGACGTTCCGTTGGAATTGATGTTGTGGGGTGCGGTTTTTATATGTTATTAAAACATCTTTATTTTCATAGAACAAAACCTATTTTCTTTCTTACCCTAATGTCATAAACCTTGTGATACAACCCTAATGACACTTAAAAAGAATGAAAAAAGGTGAAAAGAAAGCAAAAGTAAAATGTGTATAAAATGGAATTAACCCCACAATGCCATTCTGTACGCATATGGCACTTGTTGGGTGCACATTTTAACCCCACAAGTACCAACGCACCCCACAATGCCATTCTGTACTGGCAACGTAACCCACAACTCATCCCCGATACGTACGGACGTACGGACGGACGGACGGACGGCTTACTATATGGCATGGGCATAAAATCGGCGCGAAAGAACAGATATCAGGTTTATTCACTGGAGAAAGTGACACCATTTCCGGTCACAGACGTGTGTTTTATTACAACAAACTTAACGAACACTACGGAACACGTGGTTCATTACATATACGCTTAATGTCCCGAAAAACAAATGACTCGTCGTTAAAGTCATACTAAACAGTCAAGTTGAACACTTTTAAAGGGTTTTTTTTTTTTAAGATGTAGTCCGTCAACATTATTTGAAAGAAATAATTGAAACGTATTCGATTAATTTAATTATTTTAGAAAAAATTGCGAACATATTAATTTTAAAATCATATCATACAAAAGTAAATTTTCAGTGAAACATGCTTATGTGGAATTAAATATATTCACTTTACTGTGAATGGTACAGATTTCGTATTTAAAATGTCCTCTATGATTTGCCGCCCCTTAGCATTTTTAACAAAAAATAACGTCTGTCCTTACATTTTGACCATGTTTACCATATTTTTAACGCGGAATATTGACTTTTGAAAATAATATTAACGAGCCAATTTAGTTTCTGTCAGTGTCACAAAATATTGAAAAAAATGGAAAATCAATTATACCTCGTATCAAGCATTTCCGATGTCCTCCATCAAATATTTACGACGTCAATTTGACGTTCTTTTGATACGGCGAAAACCTATGGACACCACTAGTTATGTACATGTATACTGTATTCTCATAGTTTAGGTACAGTAATATCATTGGTTTTGATCCATTTAATATCCGCAGATAATCATGATTCCATTGCAGAAATTGATATTCCGATATTTGGCAATTTGTTGTAAAATAAATGATACGAAACACATGAATAAAACGTCATATTACATTTTATACAATTTTAACATTAATGTCGTGTTACGCTTAGATGTACCATTACCGTGCGCCACGTCAATGTCCTATATCTACTGATGAACGACTTCGTTTTTGTTCTACAAGTCGTTTTAATCACTTAAGTACACGAGTGCTTTTATTTGGTAAGAGAACATTTACCAGTGACACAAATACATTTATGTTTACACAGGTACAACAATTCATTAAAGACACGTTTTGTCAACAACTAACTCTTGGCATCAGATACCCAATTTCATGTAGACCTTTAAAAGTAATGCACAGGAACGATATTTTGACAGCACCTAAACAAAAACATGCCATGAATATTCTGTCTTTTTTATTATCTCTGACTTTTATTATTTTCTCTTTTTATTTATCTTTTCATTGCTTTGACTGTTGGTTTACATCCTATCGAATGTTATAATTGTCATTTTCATTCAAATGTTATTTGTATATTAAAAGGGGAGGGCCACAACTAATGTTGCTCGAACTTGCAGCCCACCCCTTTTGCTTATTATGTAAATCGTGCAATAAGATATGTTTAATCAAACCGAAAAACACGTAGACAAAGATTGAAAAAATATTTTTAAGACTAAATGTAGGCATATAGGATTGAGGACATTTGTAAACAATGACAATGTGGCAATAGTTTGAGAGATAGCGATGGCAATGTAAGTGAACTTACTGGTAACAAGAAGGAATGGTATTTTAAGGGGTGAAGGAAAGGTATGTAGTGACAGTAAGGTATGTAGTGTTGGTATGGTATGTAGTGATGGTATGACAGATTGTGGGAAAGGCCTGGTAGGTGGTAATCATAATGTGGATGGAGATAATACAAAAGGTGGTGATCACATTATGAATGCTGTTGGTACTTTAATTGTCGATGGTCACGCAGTATGATATGTAGTCAGATTCTGATTGACAATTGCTTGTAAAGTAGTGATGGTAGGTTAAATGGTGGCAGTTTGGTAGTTAGCAATCCAAACTTGAGTGGTGATGGTACAGAAAGCTGAGTATGGATAGTTGTGGTAATATTGTAGATGGTAATTACTTGGAAGGTGGTAGATGGCACTGTTGTAAGGATGACAATTTGGGTAGGGAATGTTTATTTGCTATAATGGTAGGGTAGGGCTTGATGGTATGACAGGTAACATGTAATGAGGTCATGGTAAGTTTTGGTAGAAGGATATGTGGTGACGGTATTGTGCGTGGTGATTGTACTGTGAGAACATAGTGATGGTGGGGTAAGGGTGGCAGTATAGTAGGTGGCGACGCTATTGTGAGTGATTACGGAATTGTATATTGTAATGGTAAGGTAGGTAGTGGCAGTTTGGTAAGTAATTACAGTACATTATGTGGTAGAAGTGACATCATGGTATATAACGATGTAAGTGGTAATAATGGGGAAGGTGGTGACTGTATTGTGGGTAGTGATGGTACATTTGCAGTGATGGTACATTAGTAGTGATGGTGGGGTAGGGGTGGCAGTATAGTAAGTGGCGACGCTATTGTGAGTGATTTCAGGATTGTATATTGTAATGGTAGGGTAGGTGGTGGCAGTTTGGTAAGTAATGACAGTACATTTTGTGGTAGAAGTGACATCATTGTATAATACGATGTCAGTGATAATAGTGGGGAAGGTGGTGACTGTATTGTGGGTAGTGATGGTACATTTGCAGTGATGGTACATTAGTAGTGATGGTGGGGTAGGGGTGGCAGTATAGTAGGTGGCGACGCTATTGTGAGTGATTATGAAATTGTATATTGTAATGGTAAGGTAGGTGGTGGCAGTTTGGTAAGTAATGACAGTACATTATGTGGTAGAAGTGACATCATTGTATATGAAGATGTCAGTGATAATAGTGGGGAAGGTGGTGACTGTATTGTGGGTAGTGATGGTACATTTGCAGTGATGGTACATTAGTAGTGATGGTGGGGTAGGGGTGGCAGTATAGTAGGTGGCGACGCTATTGTGAGTGATTACGAAATTGTATATTGTACTGGTAAGGTAGGTGGTGGCAGTTTGGTAAGTAATGACAGTACATTATGTGGTAGAAGTAACATCATGGTATATGACGATGTAAGTGATAATAATGGGGAAGGTGGTGACTGTATTGTGGGTAGTGATGGTACGTTTGCAGTGATGGTACATTAGAAGTGATGGTGGGGTAGGGGTGGCAGTATAGTAGGTGGCGACGCTATTGTGAGTGATTTCGGAATTGTATATTGTAAAGGTAGGGTAGGTGGTGGCAGTTTGGTAAGTAATGACAGAACATTATGTGGTAGAAGTGACATCATTGTATATGACGATGTCAGTGATAATAGTGGGGAAGGTGGTGACTGTATTGTGGGTAGTGATGGTACATTTGCAGTGATGGTACATTAGTAGTGATGGTGGGGTAGGGGTGGCAGTATAGTAGGTGGCGACGCTATTGTGAGTGATTACGGAATTGTATATTGTAATGGTAAGGTAGTGGCAGTTTGGTAAGTAATTACAGTACATTATGTGGTAGAAGTGACATCATGTATATGACGATGTCAGTGATAATAGTGGGGAAGGTGGTGACTGTATTGTGGGTATTGATGGTTCATTTGTAGTGATGGTACATTAGTAGTGATGGTATGGTAGGTGGTGGCAGTGTGATATGTAGTGATGGTACAGTCAGTGGTGATGGTATGGTAGGTGGTGGCAGTGTGATAGGTAGTGATGGTACAGTCAGTAGTGATGGTATGGTAGGTGGTGGCAGTGTGATAGGTAGTGATGGTACAGTCAGTGGTGATGGTAGGGTAGGTGGTGGAAGTGTGATAGGTAGTGATGGTACAGTCAGTGGTAATGGTAGGGTAGATGGTGGCAGTGTGATAGGTAGTGATGGTACAGTCAGTGGTGATGGTATGGTAGGTGGTGGAAGTGTGATAGGTAGTGATAGTACAGTCTGTGGTAATGGTAGGGTAGGTGGTGGAAGTGTGATAGGAAGTGATGGTACAGTCAGTGGTAATGGTAGGGTAGATTGGGCAGTGTGATAGGTAGTGATGATACAGTCAGTTGTGATTGTAGGGAAGGTGGTGGCAGTGTGATAGGTAGTGATGGTACAGTCAGTGGTAATGGTAGGGTAGGTGGTGGCAGTGTGATAGGTAGTGATAGTACAGTCAGTGGTGATGGTATGGTAGGTGGTGGAAGAGTGATAGGTAGTGATGGTACAGTCAGTGGTGATGGTATGGTAGGTGGTGGCAGTGTGATAGGTAGTGATGGTACAGTCAGTGGTGCCAGAACAGTAAGTGGTGATAACAGTCTGTTCATCTTTAGAGCTTTATTCCTGGAAACCGGAAGAGGTGTAAGCCTTTGAAATAGGGAAATAACAGGTGGTTGTCATGGGAATTTGGGATTGTTTTAAGGCATTATCAAACTGGAAAGTAAAGTGCAACAAGTAAAGATTATGTTAACAATCAACTGGCAGATATTACAATAATATTTCAGATCCAGAAATTTTGTATCCCTTATGCAAGAAAAAAGTCCGTCAAATATATTTTTTTCATACTGCTATTATTGTTTTTCGTCAGTTGGTAAACATGTTTGGATTAGGAAGAAGCCGAATTTTGGCCTCTGTTTAACAAGCCTTAAAGCAGCCCTTAGTTTATGCCTGTTTAGAATCAAACATAACTAGTACAATGGATAATAATATCCAAAAGTTTTCTTTGCTATTTTATGAACCCTATTTAACTAAAAAAATGATCCATAGGTGTCAATTTGGATAAAAATATGATAATATCTGGTTTAGAAAATAATTTTAAATACAAAAAGTAAACAAACTTTACATATATATATGTCTTAAGATTTATTTCAAAATTATTCTAATTCGAGTTAGAATTCTTTAGCGTCAAAAAATGTTGGATTATAAAAAGTTTTTTCCACTTCTTGTATAATTTCTGAAAACTGAGTTAAAATAATCTTACACCGAGCCTTCGATATCTACATTATGCAAATAAACAGTATGTATTCAGTTTATTAATTGTGTGTCTGTTTTGTAAAGTGGCACAACTCCCTGTTAATGTATGTTGTAAAGGGGCACAACTCCCTGTTAATACATGTTGTAAAGGGGCACAACTACCTGTTAATACATGTTGTAAAATGGCACAACTCCCTGTTAATGCATGTTGTAAAGGGGGCACAACTCCCTGTTGAAACATGTTGTACAGTGGCACAACTCCCTGTTAATGCATTTTGTAAAAGGGACACAACTCCCTTTTCATACATGTTGTAAAGTGGTATAGTTCCCTGTTAATATACGTTAATGCATATTGTAAAGAGATGCAACTCCTTGTTAATACATGTTGTTAACGAGCATAACTCTCAGTTCGTGTATGATATAAAGAAGCACAACTCCCGGTTAATGTATGTTGTAAAGTGGCACAGCTCCTTGTTAATGTATGTTGTTAAGAGGTACAACTCCCTGTAAATGCATGTTGTAAAGGGGCGTAACTTCATGTTTATGCATGCTGTAAAGGTTCACAACTGCCTGTTAATGCATGTTACAAAGTGGAACAACTCCCTGTTAATGCATGTTATACAGTGGCCAGCTCCTTGTTAATGTATGTTGTTAAGGAGCACAACTACCTGATAATGTATGTTGTAAAGTGGCACAACTCTCTGTTAATGCATGTTGTAAAGTGGCACAGCTCTCTGTTAATGCAAGTTGTAAAGTGGCACAGCTCTCTGTTTATGTATGTTGTAAAGTGGCACAGCTCCTTGTTAATGTATGTTGTTAAGGAGCACAACTCCCTGTTAATGCATGTTGTAAAGTGACACAGATCCCTGTTCACGCAAGATATAAAGTTGCACAAATCCCTGTTCATGTATGTTGTAAAGGAGCACAACTGCCGGTTAATGCATGTTGTAAAAGAGCACAGCTCCCTGTTAATGCATGTTGTAAAGTGACACAGCTGCCTGTTCAAGCATGTTGTAAAGTGGCACAGCTCCCTGTTAATGTATGTTGTTAAGTGGCGCAACTTCCTCTTTATGCATGTTGTAAAAGGGCGCAACTCCCTGTTAATGCATGCTGTAAAGGGGCACAACTCATTGTTGATATATGTTGTAAAGTGTCACAACTCCCTTTTAATACATGTTGTAAAGAGATGCAACCCCCTGTTAATGTATGTTGTTAAGAGGTACAACTCCCTGCTAATACATGTTGTAAAGTGGTACAGTTCCCTGTTAATATATGTTGTAAATGGACACATGTCCTTATCAATACATGTTGTAAAGTGGCACAACTCCCTGTTCACGCATGTTGCAAAGTGGCACAACTCCCTGTTAATGCATGTTGTAAAGAGGTGCAACTCCCTGTAAATGTATGTTGTAAAGGAGCAAAACTCTTTGTGAATGTATGTTGTAAAGTGGCACAGCTCCCTGTTAATTCATGTTGTAAAGGAACATAATTCCTTGTAAATGTATGTTGTAAAGAAGCACAACTCCCTGTTAATGTTTGTTGTATAGGAGCACAACTCCCTATTAATGTATGTTGTAAAGTGGGACAGCTCCCTGTTAATGTATGTTGTAAAGTGGCACAGCTCCCTGTTAACGCAAGATATAAAGTGGCACAAATCCCTGTTTATGCATGTTGTACAGGAGCACAACTCCCTGACAATGTATGTTGTAAAGGAGCACAGCTCCCTGTTAATGCATGTTGTAAAGGAGCACAACTCCCCGTTGATGTATGTTGATAAGAGGTACAACTCCCTGTTAATGCATGTTGTAAAGGGGGCGCAACTTCATGTTTATGCATGCTGTAAAGGTTCACAACTGCCTTTTAATGCATGTTACAAAGTGGAAAACTCTCTGTTCATGCATGGTATGAAGTGGCACAACTCCTAGTTAATATATGTTGTAAAGTGGCACAACTCCCTGTTAATGCATGTTGTAAAGAGATGCTCTTCCCTGTTAATACATGTTGTAAAAAAGGACACAACTCCCTGTTTATACATGTTGTAAAGTGGTACAGTTCCCTGTTAATATATGTTGTAAAGGGACACATCTCCTTATTAATACATGATGTTGTAAATTGGCACAGACTTCTCCCTGTTCACGCATGTTGCAAATTGGAACAACTCCCTGTTAATGCATGTTGTAAAGAGGCACAGCTCCCTGTTAATGTATGTTGTTAAGTGGCGCAACTTCCTCTTTATGCATGTTGTAAAAGGGCGCAACTCCCTGTTAATGCATGCTGTAAAGGGGCACAACTCATTGTTGATATATGTTGTAAAGTGTCACAACTCCCTTTTAATACATGTTGTAAAGAGATGCAACCCCCTGTTAATGTATGTTGTTAAGAGGTACAACTCCCTGCTAATACATGTTGTAAAGTGGTACAGTTCCCTGTTAATATATGTTGTAAAGGGACACATGTCCTTATCAATACATGTTGTAAAGTGGCACAACTCCCTGTTCACGCATGTTGCAAAGTGGCACAACTCCCTGTTAATGCATGTTGTAAAGAGGTGCAACTCCCTGTAAATGTATGTTGTAAAGGAGCAAAACTCTTTGTTAATGTATGTTGTAAAGTGGCACAGCTCCCTGTTAATTCATGTTGTAAAGGAGCATAATTCCTTGTAAATGTATGTTGTAAAGAAGCACAACTCCCTGTTAATGTTTGTTGTATAAGAGCACAACTCCCTATTAATGTATGTTGTAAAGTGGGACAGCTCCCTGTTAATGTATGTTGTAAAGTGGCACAGCTCCCTGTTAACGCAAGATATAAAGTGGCACAAATCCCTGTTTATGCATGTTGTACAGGAGCACAACTCCCTGACAATGTATGTTGTAAAGGAGCACAGCTCCCTGTCAATTCATGTTGTAAAGGGGCACAGCTTCCTGTCAATGCATGTTGTAAACGGGAACATCTCCCTGTTAATAAAAGTTATAAAGGAGCAAAACTCCCTGTTAATGTATGTTGTAAAAGAGCAAAACTCCCTGTTTATGCATGTTGCAAAGGAGCACAACTCCCTGTCAATGTATGTTGTAAAAGAGCCCAACTCCCTGTTAATGCATGTTGTAAAGTGTAAAGTGGCACAGCTCTCTATTAATGCAAGTTGTAAAGTGGCACAGCTCTCTGTTAATGCAAGTTGCAAAGTGGCACAGCTCCCTGTTTATGTATGTTGTAAAGTGACACAGCTCCTTGTTAATGTATGTTGTAAAGGAGCACAACTCCCAGTTAATTAATGGTGTAAAGGAGCAAAACTCCCTGTTAATGCATGTTGTAAAGAGATGCAAATCCCTGTTAATACATGTTGTAAAGTGACACAGCTCCCTGATCAAACATGTTGTCAAGTGGCACAAATCCCTGTTAATGTAGGTTGTAGAGGAGCACAGCTCCCTGTTAATGCATGTTGTAAAGTAGCACAGCTCCCTGTTAATGCATGTTGTAAAGTGACACAGCTCCCTGTTCACGCATGTTGTAAAGTGACACAATTCCTTGTTAATGCATGTTGTAAAGTGGCACAACTTCTTGTTAATATACGTAAAAGGATGCAACTTCCTGTTAATGCATGCTGTAAAGGTTACAACTTCCTGTTAATGCATGTTACAAAGTGGCACACTCCCTGTTAATGCATGTTATAAAGTGGCACAACTCCCTGTTAATATATGTTGTAAATTGCCACAACTCCGTATTTATGCATGTTGTAAAGAGATTGAACTCCCTGTTAATACATGTTGTAAAGTGACACAGCTCCCAGTTCACGCATATTGTAAAGTGGCACAACTCTTTGTTAATGCATGTTGTAAAGTGGCACAACTTCTTGTTAATATACGTAAAAGGGTGCAACTTCCTGTTAATGCATGCTGTAAAGGGGTACAACTTCCTGTTAATGCATGTTACAAAGTGGCACACTCCCTGTTAATGCATGTTATAAAGTGGCACAACTCCCTGTTAATATATGTTGTAAATTGCCACAACTCCCTGTTTATGCATGTTGTAAAGAGATTGAACTCCCTGTTAATACATGTTGTAAAATGACACAGCTCCCTGTTCAAACATGTTGTCAAGTTGCACAAATCCCTGTTAATGTATGTTGTAAAGGAGCACAGATCCCTGTTAATGCATGTTGTAAAGGGGCACAGCTCCCTGTTAATGCATGTTGTAAAGTGACACAGCTCCCTGTTTACGCATGTTGTAAACAGGCACATCTCCTTGTTAATGCATGTTGTAAAGTGGCACAGTTTCCTGTTAATGTATGTTGTAAAGGAGCACAACTCTCTGTTAATGCATGTTGTAAAGTGGCACATCTCCCTGTAGATACATGTTGTAAAGTGGTACAGTTCCCTGTTAATATATGTTGTAAATGTACACATCTCCGTGTTAATACATGTTGTAAAGAGGCACATCTCCTTGTTAATACATGTTGTAAAGGGACACATCTCCCTGTTAATATATGTTGTAAAGTGGTACAGTTCCCTGTTAATATATGTTGTCAAATGGTACAGTTCTCTGTTAATATATGTTGTAATGTGGTACAGTTCCCTTATAATACATGTTGTAAAGTGGCACAGTTTCCTGTTAATATATGTTGTAAACGGACACATCTCCTTGTTAATACATGTTGTAAAGGGACACATATCCCTGTTCACACATGTTGCAAAGTGGCACAACTCCCTGTTAATGCATGTTGTAAAGTGGCACAACTCCCTGTTAATGCATGCTGTAAAGGGGCACAACTCCCTGTTATTGCATGATGTGAAGGGGCACAACTCCCTGTTAATATATGTTGTAAAGTCGTACAGTTCCCTGTTAATATATGTTGTAAAGTGGTACAGTTACATGTTGTAAAGTGGCACAGTTCCCTGTTAATATATGTTGTAAAGGGACACATATCCTGGTTAATACATGTTGTAAAGGGACACATCTCCCTGTTCACACATGTTGCAAAGTGGCACAACTCCCTGTTAATGCATGTTGTAAAGTGGCACAACTCCCTGTTAATGCATGCTGTTAAGGGGCACAACTCCCTGTTATTGCATGATGTGAAGGGGCACAACTCCCTGTTAATATATGTTGTAAAGTCGTACAGTTCCCTGTTAATATATGTTGTAAAGTGGTACAGTTACATGTTGTAAAGTTGCACAGTTCCCTGTTAATATATGTTGTAAAGGGACACATCTCCTTGTTAATACATGTTGTAAAGTGGCACAGCTCCCAGTTCACACATGTTGCAAAGTGGCACAACTCCCTGTTAATGCATGTTGTAAAGTGGCACAACTCCCTGTTATCGCATGATGTGAAGGGGCACAACTCCCTGTTAATGCATGTTGTAAAGTGGCACAACTCACAACACTAAATATTTGTCAAAGAAATTAGTCTGAAACTGAGTGGGTCCTCGGTGGCCGAGTGATATAAGGACTTGTCTTTCATTGACAACTTCCTCTCGTGGCTGAGGTTGTTGGTTTGCGTCCCGCTTGGTCAAAAAACATAAGTAAGAAAGTTTGCTAGTTGCTTGTGTTTGTACGGTGGTTCAATGCAAATTCATTCTGATGTCTTCTGCCACCACCAATAATAATAATAATAATAATAATAATAATAATACTAATAATAATAATAATAATAATAATAATAATGATAATATTAATAATAATAATAATAGATGGATAAACCGTTCATTAAGATTAAGACTTTTGTTCAACGGAAAAAACACTTGTACGGGCCTCTCATTTAACATAAAGGAAGTGACGTCACTCGACTAATTTGATTGTGCAATCACTTTCGATAGGAACTTGAGAAGATGAGGTGGGTTTAAATTTTTCAGAGCAGAAAATAATTATATTATAACCTAATGATTATGATTTATTTATTACCTTCCATTATCCCTCCCGAAAGGTTCTGTTTTTCTCTGCTTATATTTTATAATTTAAGCACTGGTGAGAGCAATGTTACTTGGATCAATTCAAATGTTTGAACAAGTTCCCGTCATTGCTGGTGTAAATTGACAACGTTGGGAGAAAGACAATTTGTTCCTAACGATTCTCAACATCCGATGTCGGGGTCGGAAGTAAAAGTGCGCATCAATATATATTGTAAAAAACGAACACTAGCGACTGTTTTCTTCTGGATTTCCGGTGCCGGGGTCGAGACGATTTGCGAGTGTAAATAACAAGTGAATAAGTAATTTGTGATAATTCAGTCATTCTGTTTCTCTAACTTTGTCGGATATTTGACAGTTAAATTGGGCATTTGCTAAGTCAACATAGGTTATATCCGTTGTTGGGGTAACTAGTAACTTATTATTAATATTCTAGATATTTAAAAATATTCATTTTCTTAACCAGCCATGGCCATTCTTCATACCAACACATACATATATATCAAATAAAAACTAATAGAACACAATTCTTGTTCTTTTTGTATTCCTTTATGTAGTTGAATAATAATAATAATAATAATAATAATAATAATAATAATAATAATAATAATAATAATAATAATAATAATAATAATTATCATAATAATAATAATAATAATAATAACAATAATAATAACAAAGACTTTCATTAACGATAGAACTCATTTGAATAAATTCATGTACCATGAGGCCCTCAACACATTTACAAAGTACAACATTAATTTAATATAAAAAAAATTTATAAACACAAAAAAAAACAAAGAAGAAAACATTTTTGTGTTTACACATATCAATTTTGATGAGAGCTTCCCGATTTATTAGAGTTATTTAGAATATTTACTCTATTAAAACTGAATATACCATATATATGACCTGCCATGTGTTTACAACCCCATTCGGTGGATTGAAATCGTATAAAAGAGAAGATCAATTTACCGACCTAGAAGCAAAATTCCTGATGTAGAACATAAAAAGTTTAACGGATGCTATTCCTGATTATAGCTTTGAAAAGTGCTCGGCATTTGATCAATTATACGAAAGCTATAAAACTATTTTTAAGAAAGAATGTATGTATTTAACATGAGGCGTAGTTGTCGAAGAAGTACAAGTACGAGTACAAATGAATCACTAGGTGATAAAGATAAAGATGATAAATATAATAAAGATAAATAAAATAAAATAAAATAAAGAGAAAAAAATATAAAGATATTAAAGATAAAGACAACGGAAAAGATAAAAGACAAGTTTAAAAGATAAAAACATAATACAAAGATGAAGAAATAATAAATGAAGATAAATATAAAGAAAAATACAAAGATAGAGATAATGAAAGTAAAAATAAAATGCAAAGACAAAGATAAACATAGAAAAGAAAAAAAAAAGATTATAAAGATAAATATACCGATAAAGATAAAAGATAAAAATAATAAAGATAAAGTTAAAATACAAATATAAGATACAGATGAATACAGAGGTAAAAATAAAATATAAATATAAAGACAATAAAGATTATATAAAAGACAACGATAAAGATAAAAGACAAAGATAAAGATAAAAAGCAAAGAAATAAAAAATATAAAGATAAATATAAAATATAAAGATAAAATACGAAATAAATATATAAAAAAATAAAGATAAATAAAAAGATAATACAAAGATAAAGAAAAAATATAAAGGTAAATATAAAGATAAAGATAAAAGACAAAAATAAAGATAAAGATGATATTGATGCATTATTTATAATGATAAATATGTAACGCCATATCTGTCTTATGTGGTCCATTTTATATGTGTTATGTGCATTCTTTATAATATCATTTGCATTCATCATTATATTATGTAGATACTTTATTACATTATGTCGATACTTTTTTACATAATGTCGATACTTCATAACATTTTGTAGAAACTTTATTACATTATGTAGATACATCATTATTATATTGTGTAGTTACTTCATTACATTATGTATATACATTATTATATTCTGTGGATACTTCGTAACATTATGTAGATACGTCATTATATAGTGTAGATACTTTATTACATTATGTAGACTGTTTATTACATTATGTGGATAATTTAGTATATTCTGTAGATTCTTCATTACATTATGTAGATACTTTATTATATTCTGTAGATACTTCATTACATTATGTAGATACTTTATTATATTATGTAGAAACTTTATTACATTATGTAGACATTTTATTATATCTTGTCGAAACTTTATTATAGTATGTAGAAACTTTATTATATCTTGTCGAATGTTCATTATATTATGTGCATTATTTATTATATTATGTCGATACTTCCTTATGATGACAAGATCAGTCTGACTGGGTGATTTCTATATTGACACCGCTTTAAACAACCAGCTTCTTTGAGAGAAAGAATATTGAACATGGCAGAAGAGAAAATGGAAGTTGTTCATAAGTTGTTTTCATCCCTTCTTTTCTACGGGAAAAATAACAACACAGGAAGAGATATGGACACGCGCCGGCCGCAAGAAGAGATATGGACATGCACCACAGGAAGAGATATGGACACGCAACGCAGGAAGAGATATGGACACGCACCCCAGGATGAGACATGGGCACGCACCACAGGAAGAGACATGGGCTAACACCGCAGGAAGAGACATGGGCACGCACCGCAGGAAGAGACATGGACACGCACCAAAGAAAAAGACATGGACACGCACCGCAGGAAGAGATGTCGATACGCAACGCAGGAAGAGATATGGACACGCACCACAGAAAGAGATATGGACATGCACCGCAGGAAGAGACATGGGCACGCACCGCAGGAAGAGACATGGGCACACACCGCAGGAAGAGACATGGACACGCACCGCAGGAAGAGACATGGACACGCACTGAAGGAAGTGACACCGAAGGAAGAGACATGGACACGCACCGCAGGAAGAGATATTGACACGCACCGCAGGAAGAGATATGGACAAGTAACATAGAAAGACATATGGACACGCACCGCAGGAAGAGATATGGACACGAACTACGGGAAGAGATATTGACACGAAACACAGAAAGATATATGGACACGCACCGCAGGAAGACATATGGACACGCAGAACAGAAAGAGATATGAACACGCACTGCAGGAAGACATATGGCCACGCACAACAGGAAGAGATGTGGACACGCACAGCAGGAAGAGATATTGACACGCACAACTGCAAGAGTTGTGGACACGCACCGCAGGAAGCGATATTTTTTCCCGTAGAAAGGAAGCGATATGTCTATACAAGCTGAGATTTTTAAGAACAACTTCCATTTTCTCTTCCACCATGTTCAATATTCTTTTTTTATTAAATGAAACTTAGCTAAAACGAAAGTTAAGACTTCATAGAATATGTTTACAGATTTTTAATAATTTACGCCAGATGTCAAAAAACCCGCTATGAACGCTGCCAACTACTTTAAATTGATTTAAGTTATTTTTTATTCCTATTTGAAATGGCATATGACATATTTAAATGGTTTGAAAATATGAAAGCAGTACATGTAGTTACGTCACATTTGACAGATTACTTCTATAAAACAGTCTGAAATCGACCATCTTCTTTAATGCTGCACACAGGTTTTGAGGTTAATTTTGAGTATTCGTATGGTTTAGTTCAATTACCAATATGTACGCAAACAAAATCTTTGACTGCTGATGAAAATATATAAATATCTTTGTAATCACCATACATCAAGTTTGAAATGCAAAGGTTGTCTTTAGGAACGCTTTTCTCCAAAAACGCAAATAGAAATGACGAAATGAAGACAAGAGTATTTTGTGCAAATGGGGGTTATTATATTTTCTGTTAAATTGAGATAGTTAACTTAATATTTTGTAAAGCCAAACAGATGTAATCTAGTTGTATTTCCTTGAAAAGTACTGAACACTCCTCATCTATGAACGGACGGATCTTAAACAAGTTTGTACTGCTGATAAAGATGAACATATCGATTTTTAAACCATAATTATACTACAAACAAGAAATAGCACTGGTAAGTGCAGCATGCCCCCACAAATGATCTGTGAAAATGTTAATATATAAAATGCATATAAAATGAGTAATCTATATATATACTATCATATAAAATGAGTATCTCTACATTATCATATAAAAAAGTATATTTACATCATCATATAAAATGAGTATATTTACATTATCATATAAAATGAGTTTCTTTACATTATCATATAAAATTAGTATATTTACATTATCATATAAAATAAGTGTATCACATTATCATATAAAATGAGTTTCTTAACACTATCATATAAAGGGAGTATATTTACACTATCATATAAAAGGAGTTTCTTTACAATATCATATAAAAATGAGTATATTTACATTATCATATAAAATTAGTATCTTTACAATATCATATAAAATGAGTAGTTTTATACTAGCATATAAAATAAGCATATTTACAATATCTTCAAATACTTTTATATACTAATTCTTCCTCGTTATGAATGTACTTATTATAAATAAAGTCCCTCCTTTTCTGGTAGATAAATGATTAAACAGGCTGGTATGCATGCATGCAGGCAGACTGGCGGGAAAGCAGGTAGGCGTGTGTGCGTATAAATGAATGGATTTATTCGTGTCAGTTATTTCATGCTAATCATTTGTATGCAATTACTTAAATAATTTAAATGTCTCTACACATACTTTAAAAAGTAGTAGCCGAGGCAAACAACACAATCGGATATATAAAATGAAATGCACAAAGCAGCAATTACTATATATAGAACATACAAGTACCAGCCGACAATGCTCATGTAAGTACCAGCAGACAATAAAACTGAAAGTACCAACCGACAATGTCCATACAAGTACCAGCCGACAATACACATATAAGTTCCAGCCGACAATGCCCATGTAAGTATCAGCCGACAATGCCCATGTAAGTACCAGCCGACAATACACATGTAAGTACCAGCCGACAATGCCCATGTAAGTACCAGCCGACACTGCCCATGTAAATACCAGCCGACAATGCCTTTGTAAGTACCATCCGACAATGCCCATGTAAGTACCAGCTGACAATGCCCTTGTAAGTACCAGCCGACAATACCCATGTAAGTACCAGCCGACAATGTCCATGAAAGTCTTACTTCTCTAGCTGATATTCAAACGAACAATCATACAATACAAAACAGAATCTGTACAGAGAGCAGCAGATAGATACGTATTAAACATTATGATTTTATATAACCAGTATTGCCACCTAAATGATCCACACTCTGAAGTTTGGCAAAACCGTCAAAACAAATATTAAAAACAAAAACTAGTTTCTGTAGATCACCATTGATATCACTAGATTCCAGACAGACTTCAATTTTCGTGTTCCCTTTCCACGAACACTTGCTCATCAAACCTCATTCTATCTCAGAACTATTACAACATGTAATTGCCGTCCAAGTCATGTAAAGGCCTGTGTAAGTCACTCAGTCAGTCAGTCAGTCAGTCAGTCAGTCAGGCAGTCCGTTTTATTGTTGGTCTGGTCACAGTATAAATAGTATAAAACGCCATGCCCCATATTCATCTCAACGTGAACATTCACACATGTTCAAACTTCTATTTCCATTTACGGTATTTCTTCTGTCCAAGCTCAAAGTCTCTGTCAATTATTATGTTAACTTGCACAAGGTTTGTCTTTAGAACAATTCATAAACAAATATTATACATACATTTCCTAATGACGCAGTTATACAATTTTAGCTACAGTTAATACTGGCTCTGGTCATGTTTAAACAGAAATCACTAAGCTATTTTATGCTCAAATAGCCCTTTACTTCACATAGACGCCTTTGGACACCTCTTATATAGACGCCTTTGGACAACTGTAATATAGAAGGCTTTTGAATTATTTATATTAACTGACAGAGTGGAAAACAGTGCAGGAAGTATTCAGATTGCTCGTTACGAGCAATCTGAGCTCTTCCTGTACTGTTTTCAAAGGCTTTTTGTTATTGGTGTGAGAAAACGCGTATCTATATAGTAAAGGAATAATTTCAAATCCACATTTTTTGTCTATTTGTCAGCAGCGCCCACCATTTACACCAAGTGGTCGTTAGGCGTAACAACCATGTAGATGTTAAAGATTGTATCAATTATTTCCAAAATAAATTCGTTGCGGGTTAACCAAACCTTCCAAGGAAAACAAAAATACCATATACACGTACATGTGTGACTTTGAGCTTGTTTAAAACGTAATGGTTTATAAAGCTACAGTTCTGTGTTATATTTGACTATGATATATAATATCAGTTTAGTTTCATACAGTGTACAAGTATAGTTTTCAATTTTGACTCATGACAACGAATATCAAACGTACACTAATAAACAATGATAATAAGACACAATTGCATAGGCAGATAATCTAAAATTCATCAATATTTTGAGTACGAGAATCGAACTTAAACTCAGAAACTTTATTTTTTTTATAAAACAATAGTAGCATAGAATTATGGATCATAAAGTGTTCCTGTCACATTTTCTCTTAAATAATCATTAAAACTGCTGGATTCTACAAAAAGATATATTAATTTTCTTGTTTTGAGTTATTTGAATTTTAAATTTTTGACATTTTCATTCAGAGTCTAAATCTCAGAATCAATATACTGATGAAGTTAGGTCCTAAATTGCACTTGTCCGGAAGTTTCCGAGCAGTTAAAATTAATGTGGTCGTAATCGGAATAATGCTCTAGCAACAAAATTGGCTTGAGCGTTGTTTTAATAGATTTGATGGGTAAATGTATTCGTATATATCGGCTCTCAATCGAGTTGTGCAGAAATATCCAGCCGATCTCTATGGATATGCAGATGATCACAAGATTGCATTAAAAATTCAATCGGGAAATGCTCAAAACGAGACAACTGTTCTTCAACAACTTAACAGTTGCCTCAATGAAATCATACAATGGATGACAACCTTCAAACTGAAAATGAATCAGTCTAAAACTGAAATAATTATATATGGATCCCGACAATAGTTAGCGAAATTGAACATCACAAGTGTAAACGTTGGTGGGTGTGACGTAAAATGTGTCGATCATGTCAGAGACCTGGGTGTAATCATGACCAATATACTCAACTTTGACCATCACATCCAAAAAAAGTATCGGATAGCTCATTTGCAGTTACGAAATCTTCGAGCTATACGTTAACATCTCACACAAAAGTCAACTGAATCATTAGTGCATGGATTGGTTCATTCCCACATTGACTTCTGCAACGGTTTATTTACTAAAATTCCAGCCTATCAAATCAACAAACTACAGCGAGTCCAAAATCATGCCGCCAGAGTTGTCATGAATGCTTCCTATGATCAACCAAGTGTGGAACTACTAACAGAATTACACTGGCTTCCAGTTAAAGCTAGAGTCATGTTCAAAGTCTTAGTAATGGTTTTCCATGTCATCAATGGTACAGCTCCAGTATACCTGAGGGAAATGTTTGTACCTACTCGACTACGGTACAGACTACGATCACAAGGTGACATTAACTTTAACATACCTAGATGGCGAGCAAAACTAGCAGACAGATCAATGGCCGTTGTTGGTCCCAAATGGTGGAATAATATACCGAGTTATCTTAAAAACATTCAATCTGAATCCAGTTTTAGATCAAAACTGAAAACACATTTGTATAGTCAGTTTAATGAACAATGAGTGTGCTCTGGTTAAATACAAAATACTTGTAGCAATCTAAAACAGTATTGATATGTGTGTATATATGTATATATATATATATGTGTGTGTGTGTGTGTGTGTGTGTGTGTGTGTGTGTGTGTGTGTGTGTATTTATATGTGTATATATATATACATGTCTAAATTTAAGTTCTAGAATCCTGTTAATATATTGAATGTATATGTTTTAAATCTGTGTTATGTAATTGTGATGCGCAATATAATATTTTATAATTTTTGCGCTATATAAATGTCATGTATTTGTATTTATTTGTATAACTCCACTAAAACACGAAGGCGCTGCAATTATAAGCCGATTTGTCCGTCAATAACCGAGTAGTTACGAATGATGCGATCTTATCGAAACAACGCTCGGCCATTTCTGCTCTCGAAACAAAATTGACTTGAGCGTTATTCCAATTGATGTGATCGGTAAAAGTAAGTATTTGTAACTCCGATAATACGCGAAGCACGGCGCTGCGATTATAAGCGGATTCATCCGGACATAGCCGAATGATTACGTTTGGCTATTTCCGTGATGACCCGATTGTTGTTCTGAATGACGTGTAACATCACAAATAAAGTTCCAAACTCCGGATCTTTTGTTACTCACTAATTAGCAAGACTGCTGAAAAACTTGTATACATAAAATAACGATGATTATAACAATCATTATAATAATCATCATGATAATAAATATGTATATAAATAGCAACAATACCAAGAACACAACAACTCAAAATAGTAAGGTCTCTTTTATTTTCATCTGTTATGTATACACAGTTGGAAAAGAAAGTGTTCACTTTTAAGTTTAAAATATTTGCTTTTCTATCTATCGTACATGTATAATGTATTTACACCAACATGTAAGCAAGGATTCTAAAATTTGACTCAATATTTAAATTTTTTAAATTTAGCATAAAAAACAGTGTTCACTTTATTTTGCAACCGAGTATAAAATATTTCGGGGCTATAGATCTATATAAATATAATTATAACAGGTGAGATGCAACGGACTTACATAGAGATGGATCGGAAACTAGCATATCCATACCAAATGTTCAAGTTATAAAATAACACGTAAAGGATTATTTATTTGACAAATCATTCATTCAAATTAATAGGAAATCTCGTTCTAGTACATAAAAAGGAGCTGTATGTTACCTTTCTTATTTTATTGCTTTTCAATCATGCTTATTTTATATTTATAACATATCAGTTTAAGTTAAAATCTAAAGGGGTATTTTTTCTCATTTGTATGTGGTGGCATTGTACACACTACTTCACCAATTGTAAACATAAATTGCTGCAAATATCTCATTTTCTGTAGAGGCTATTATGCAAAGTAATACATTTTGCTTTGAATTTCTGAGTTAAACAGAAGATAACTGAAAACGAGATTTCGCGAGAAACTGTGTGAATACGTGAACTTGCACAAAACGAGAATGGGTTGCATATCCTTCTCTATATAAGTCCCCGGTGAACATAAATTAATATAAATATATAATAAGGGCACATCTTTAATGTATTTCTTCATGTCTGGAACCATCGGTGAGTCTCTAACATACAGCTCGTAATCAACCAATCAGAATTGTGATGTAGGTGTTGTCAGAAATGTAACTTGTGATAATCACTCTCTTCATTCTCAACTTCTTAACATACCAGGGTACAGTTGTAAATAGATCAGTAAGATAAACGCTTCGGTAGGTTAAATTTTCCAACTAACGTTTTTACCAATAGATTACATTTTTACAAAATATTTAAAATAATTCAAAAGGTCCATGTGATGCAAACAGAATATTTAAATACCCCTGTATAAAACAGACCCTTTATTTCGTTTCTATTTTTGATAAGGAAACATTTATAAATGGCCGAGCGGAAACCTTTTTACACTTTTGTGGTCAATGATGAAACAATCGTAGAATAAATTTCGATTTTAGTTTTAATTAGACCAACTGGAAAACAATCAAAATAAAAATCATCAAAAATGTTAAAATATTTTTTCGATATTTCAAAGCTAGCGTGACACCACCAGTTTTATACTTAAAAAGTCATGGTTAAAAGAAATTTCAATTTTTCAAAGCTGGCGTGACACCACCAGTTTTACACATATATAATTCAGTGTGTAGTAATTGAGTTTTATCTCCAAATGGTTATACGTTCATTTAGAGATAAATATGGATTTGATGCTGGAAATCAGAAAAAAATCGATGTTTACATTGACATGTGTCTGTTTAAATACATACTAACTTTACATATGGATTTATAGCTTTAAAATGGATTTTGATCTCAAAATTTTATAATTTGTGAATCCCCATCTTATAGAGTGTTAAGCTTACTGCTCTGTTTACAGCTGGGCCAGCATTTATTTATTTTAGCTTGATTGCGAAATAAGCTCAGGGTTTTTGTGAATCACTATCGAGTCCATTTCATGGATAGAACCGGAACTAAGTGTCATTAATGAGACGGCGTTCATGTCGAGTATGAGATCAAACCATTAACTTCTGCCGTGAGCGGCCAACACCTTATCAACTACACCAACATCCCACTTATCGTATAGATATTATATAAAATCAAATATAAGTTTCACTTCTCTTTCAAAAAATCGGTATGAAGTTTCGAGGACTGCAGCAAAGGTCCCTAGAAAAAATAACAACATCACAATATCATTTATATATTTAAATATGACATCAGCAATAAGGGAAAGTCCAGGCTCACTGTCCACGTAAAAAGACAATCGATTTTCAAACTTATTTTGAAAAAGAAAATCCACAAGAACAAATAAATATGCAGAATGGACCAAGAACCTTGACACCTATAGAACTGTAGAGATTGTATATACACTCTCTAACGCTAGCTTTTCGACCACACCCCCTTACGACACTCATGAATCAAAAAATGAAAGTACAGGTATTTGCTGATTGTTTAATATATACCAAGTCTAGCTAAAACGTTACCAACACAATATATATCAACATATAAACTGTCGAATGAGAGATGACAGACTGTCGTTCGGCAAATATAATGTCCAAATCAACAGTTTTCGAACGACAAATTTACAAAATATTTATATTTATATACTGTTTTGAAAATTCATTTGTTTCTGATATATTTTAATGTTGGTGGTCCTCGTTAAATATAAAGTTTCTATTCGGGAAAAAAATGTGTCAATATAGCACGGATGCCCAAGTTATATTTTACACAGTTTTACCAAACAGTTAGCCAAAAATAGACCGTAACAGGCTGTAAAATATAATGTATATATATGATAAATAAACGTCGACCAATATCGAACATGACATGCGTTTTATAATTATAAACTGACAGATAATTTACAGGTCCTTTCTGAGTTCTAATCTGCTGTGTTATTTAAACACTTACAATTATTCACTTTATTTTGCCTTTCTCAGCAAAGTGTCACTATTCATATCGTCATTAAATTATACAGTGGATATCGTGGATTCATTTATCAAAATACATCTTGCACATTGGTGTGTAACGTCGGCCTGTATTAAATACAGTATAAACATAAATGTACATTCAATATTTACGGTTATTGCGTTGGCCTCTCACATAAGAGGTCGCAGTTTCGATTCCATACTCGACCTGATGTTTTCGCATAACATACACACACACACATACGCCAACTACTGGTTCTACCTAAGAAATGGACTGGAGAACGAGTCGTTTAAGCCTAAAATTTAGGTAAAAAACATACACGTGGATGCTGTGAAAATATATTACTTACAGAGACGTAATCCCTCCAAATTTGCATAATATAATCCAATAGAATTGTATGAATATATATCCAAATATGAATGTAATCCAAATATGAATGCAATATGAGCACAATTTCACTTAATAAAAAGAATAACACAATTTGATTTGCACTGTTCAAACATTTTCTTAAACTGAAGAAACCCTTTATGGCCATGTGCTAATATTGAACATTGTTTGCATGAAGAAAGTGGGTATTCATTACCAGGTAAGTAAGACAGACACGTGATGTGTTGCAAAACAAGTGCAAATGAAGTTGAGTATATAATAAAATCAAATTATTTTAAACACACGAGGTTAAAAGGATGATGATTCCTTTCAAGATAATATGAAACTATGCTACATAATCGTAAACGTTTAAAAAAATATCTGCACTTTTACTTTACAACGCATATTTATGTCATTTCCCTGGGAATAATTTCGATACCACTCACAACGATTTCCACGTGTAATTACGGGATTACTTGCTCATACGGTGTTAGAATGATAAGTATTTTCTTGACCAATTTACACATAATCCCCACCCTCAATAACAGTTGCATGACTTTGTGATATTAACAGCCTTTGCTATAAATGACCATATACATGTATATATTTCTTACACGTGTGGATGTAATTTAACCAAAGCATGTATATGCGCCATTAAAACCTTTTCACGCGTAGTAATAGTCATTAAAATAAGGCATGTTCTGTCGAAATGGTGTTGCGTACAAGCGTTATTCGAAAATATGAAAGAAGGAATGAACGAACAAGCGGGTTAGAAGGCGGATGAATCAAATGACAAATGAAATCCTGAATAAATGGATGAATGAATGATTGAATTAATGAATGGGCGTACGAACAAACGAACGGACTAAATGAACTGGGGTTTTACGGTGTAACGAACGTTTTTATAACCACAACAGTAATGCATATTCCAGACTTACGCTCCATATATACATACAATTTAAAACATATTTATATGACAAAAAATCAACAATCGATGAATCTAGAACTTTCATACTTGCAGAGCTGTAAACTACACTACATTACACTAGAAATTGTCCGTATCTGTCTGGCAATAAGACATATACCCGGTCCCTGTTTCACCAACATGAACGTAAGCAAAGCAGCCAGGCGATCATGATTTTTGTCAGGTCCAAGTTAAACTGCATTTTGATTTCATTGATATGCATTACATAATAAATAAAATAACCAGTGAAACAGAAGCCTGTAAGTTATTGTTTTGTTCGTCCACCATTTTGGAAACACTGAACACGTAAAATTGGACATACTGTTGACCAGGGCTTGGTCCGGTTAGCTCTGTCGATAACGCGCCTGCCGATCAGTTCAGAAATCGCGAGTTCGAATCACCGTCCTGCCTAAGTCAGCGTTATAATTGATTGCCGTTCGTTTCACACTGCTGACTCGCCTAGAGGTTGCGGGTTCAATCCCCAGCTCGATCCGATGGCCTCAAAGACAAAAAAAAACAATCAAAACTAATTCCACCCAATAAGCGGATTCCAGATCCGAGTACTGGTTAAAATTCCAGGATCACAGGAAAGATTGGTTTCATTAACTAGTTACTTATTTCACCTCGAGGGCATAAATATTCAAACTATTTAACAAAACGTCAACTATAAGTAGTATCGGAGGAGTTATTTCCCTTATCGTACATATAAAATGACCATTGATCTAAAACACACATTTTCCAACCAATTACACTGAATATTTAAACATGTGGTAAACTGAGTTGTAGTTCAACATGCTTTGAATGTCTGTTTGAATATTCTGCGTAATTAATTGGAAACGGTGTTTAACAACAGAGCAACAGTCATCTTTTTGTGACAGCTGCAGTAATCCTATTTTTGCAGTCACACTTGTAACAATGGTGGTTTATTTAATCAAATTAAAGTACATGTATGGCAAAACAATGATAAAATAGGCGTAGCATGTTATAAAGGACTCATAGATTCTACAAAGCGACATTGGACCAACACGGGTCTATTTTAAACCCTGAAGTGGATTTTCGTCCCACTGTGGTCCAAGCCGATGTCTATTTATTATCTATTTATTTACATTTTCTTTTTATTTATTTATTCTCTTTGATTCCTCCGGTTACAGAGATTTTATGGTACACGGATACAATGCAAACATATGTACAAGGTGACAAATATAAAATTTGAAAACAAAAATACAAGAACATTAGCAAATTGTAGTAGGCAATAATGAATAATTGCACGTTCGCTCGCTTGCCGGTGGCCATACCCACCTACACACACACGCACACAGACACACACGCAGACACACACGCAGACACAGACACGCACACACTGACAGACACACACACACACAAATATGAATACACAAATTCATACAGAAGATAGTAAACATTCGCATACACTGACATGTAATGACAACATGCACTGGCATCAGATGAATGTATATACTATATAGTAATCAAATAATTGTTTCAATCCAAAGCATACATTTTGCAATATATTGAAATATGTCCAAGCAAAACCTTTCATGCACAGCAGTATTATCGAAGTCCTTTGATGCCTGTCCCAGCAAGCATCTCATCATATTTTCATTGTCAATGTTTATTAATTTGTGACTTATTCTGTTTCCGTAACTTAAAAACAAATGACAAATGAAATCCTGAATAAATGGATTAATTAATGAATGGGCGTACGAACAAACGAACGGACTAAATGAACTGGGGTTTTACGGTGTAACGAACGTTTTTATAACCACAACAGTAATGCATATTCCAGACTTACGCTCCATATATACATACAATTTAAAACATATTTATATGACAAAAAATCAACAATCGATGAATCTAGAACTTTCATACTTGCAGAGTTATAAACTACACTACACTACACAAGAAATTGTCCGTATCTGTCTGGCAATAAGACATACCCGGTTCCTGTTTCACCAACATGAACGTAAGCAAAGCAGCCAGGCGATCATGATTTTTGTCAGGTCCAAGTTAAACTGCATTTTGATTTCATTGATATGCATTACATAATAAATAAAATAACCAGTGAAACAGAAGCCTGTAAGTTATTGTTTTGTTCGTCCACCATTTTGGAAACACTGAACACGTAAAAATGGACATACTGTTGACCAGGGCTTGGCCCGGTTAGCTCTGTCGATAACGCGCCTGCCGATCAATTCAGAAATCGCGAGTTCGAATCACCGTCCTGCCACAGTCAGCGTTATAATTGATTGCCGTTCGTTTCACACCGCTGACTCGCCTGGAGGTTGCAGGTTCAATCCCCAGCTCGATCCGATGGCTTCAAACACAAAAAACAATCAATACTAATTCCACCCAATAAGCGGACTCCAGATCCGAGTACTGGTTAAAATTCCAGGATACCAGGAAAGATTGGTTTCATTAACTAGTTACTTATTTGACCTCGAGGGCATAAATATTCATACAAACTTTTTAATAAATAGTCAACTATAAGTAGTATCGGAGGAGTTATTTCCCTTATCGTACATAAAAAAAACTTTTGATCTAGTTAAGTTTCGTAAATAAACACATTTTCCAACCAATTACACTGAATATTTAAACATGTGGAAAACTGAGTTGTAGTTCAACATGCTTTGAATGTTTGTTTGAATATTCTGCGTAATTAATTGGAAACGGTGTTTAACAACAGAGCAATGGTCATCTTTTTGTGACAGCTGCAGTAATCCTATTCTTGCAGTTACATTTGTAACAATGGTGGTTTATTTAATCAAAATAAAGTACATGTATGGCAAAACAATGATAAAATAGGCGTAGCATGTTATAGAGGACTCATAGATTCTACAAAGCGACATTGCCATTTGTATACACCGTACATCCGTCCGTCCGTCCGTCCGTCCGTCCGTCCGTCCGTCCGTCCGTCCGAAAAGATTACTCGAAAAGTATCCAGGCAAGGTTTATGGAATGTTGCATGTTAATAGAGGGCAATAAGGAGACAATGCAGGCTTTTTTTTAGTCAGACAAAAATTTTGGTTGCTATGACAACACCATTAGTAAAATTACAGATACAATCTGGATCTTTTGGTAACACTAAAAGTATCGAAACTACGTTTGTGAAACTTAGCATGTGGATTGAAGTTTGAGGAGAACATGCACAGCATCTAATTACTTTTTTTTAATACTAGTTTAAATATCGAAATTATGAAAAGCTGGGTTTTCGACGACCACGTGGACAAGCACTTTGTTTTCCCAAACTAACGGTAACTTGTGGGGTTTATCGAGTAAAATTCCTATTTTAGTGCGTCCAGGAACGTAATATTAGTATAGTTATTTTATTCATCTAACTTTCGTTCTAAAAGCTGTCGTATATATTTGTAAAAAAAAAAAAAAAAAAAGTGTAAGTGTACATTGTTTACATAGCGCGTTGTTGTAAAGTAATGCTATGTAATGTTGTAAAGAAGGCGTCATTGAAGATTGGTTTATTTAATGAGTCACTGGTTAAATAAAGATTTATTGCTATTATTTATACTTCATAACATAACACATAACATATTCATAACCAAGTAAGATTAAAGCTGACAAGAGGAAAGACTGATCTCACATGTATTTTAGAAAAGGAGCAAAGTAGGTTTAATCGAAAACGCGGGATGATCCTCTGAAAAAGGCTTTCTTTATACAACCGATGTTTTAATATAAAGAATTTCTTTTTCGTATAACGGTAAACATGCCAAAAGCTCTTAAGAAGACCAGTAAATCAATCGCCGAGCAGGTGGATTCGAGGAGGGGCGCCCGACCGCGGCGCAATGTTCCTGTCCAAGCGGAACCACAAAATGAGCACATGGCTGGGCCTTCACATTTGAAAATGGCTCAAGAAGTGGACAGCATAACCCAGAAGTGGACATAGCCCGAACGATGGAGCAATCAGGTGATGGTTCATATAAGATAATCACAACATGCATGCATAATAATTTAACTGCACACGTTCCGCAGTCTGTTACAGCAAATATTTTGAACAATACGTTCATCGAACTGAGGCTTGTTCTCAACAAGCAAAATGCTGAGAACAAGCAAAAATACAAATAATTAATGGTGAGTTGATTTTAACTCAAAGGGAATTGACTGATAAAGGTATTGATACAACTGAAAGTTGGTCAAACGCTTTTATCATAATTATGATTATTCATCTAATGAAGCACCCTGATGAGACTCAGAACCTTTTACAATACCTGAGCAACATACGTTTAGCCGCGTCACGGCATATTGGCTGGCTGTCTTATGATAGACAGTTTCGGCTTAAAAAACGGCCATTACAACTATGAAATGGGACGAAATTGACCCAGAATTATGGCTACTTTGCATGCAGCCGTATTCCTACCAAAACCAACAATTAAATAAACCTGTGCAGGGGAAATGTTATTACTTCAATAAGAAAGGTTTTTGTACAAATAAATCATGCATGTTAACCACAATTGTATGATATATGTCGCGATGCTCACCCTGCTTTGACTTATAACAGCTCTTATATTTTTGTATCAAAATCGTTTCCTAGCACGTGTAAATTTTAATAGAAACATAAGGCAGTCCGTTCCTTTTAGGCAGCTGGTAACGAGGATAGAATTCAGGCAGGTCACACCCAGAATTTTTTTTGGCCAAACTCCTATTAATTTGGCACATTTAGAAAACAGTTTATCTGTTTATTCTAGTAAAAGTGACGCTGCATATCTGATAAATGGTTTTAAGTATGGTTTTATTACGCAATTCACTGGTCCGAGAAGTCCTATAATTTCTACGAATTTAATTTCTGCAAAATCGAATGAGCAAATTTTAAATGAAAAATTATACAATGATATGTTGTTAGGCCGAATTATAGGCCCCTTCGACAAACCTCCGATTCCAAATCTGAGACTAAATCCTGCGGGTCTAGTTCCCAAAAGCACAGGTGGTTGGGGACTGAAAACAAATATGTCAAAGGATGTAGTGTGAATGATTACATAGACACAGACTACAGCCATGTACCGTACTCTCAATTCAATAATGCAGTCTGCACGATACGCGATTTAGGAAATGCCGCATTTATGGCTCAAACGGATATTTCTTCAGCTTTCAATCTTTGTCCAACATGGCCAGGCGACTTTCAACTGCTGGGTATAAAGTCTGAGAATGGCTATTGGATTATAAAACAATGCTTCCCATTGGTGCATTTTGTTCTTGTTATGACTGCTGGGTATAAAGTCTGATAATGGCTGTTGGATTATAAAACAATGCTTCCCATGGGTGCATTTTGTTCTTGTTATGACTGCTGGGTATAAAGTCTGAGAATGGCTATTGGATTATAAAACAATGCTTCCCATGGGTGCATTTTGTTCTTGTTATGACTGCTGGGTATAAAGACTGAGAATGGCTATTGGATTATAAAACAATGCTTCCCATGGGTGCATTTTGTTCATGTTATATATTTAAGAAATTCGCAACATTTCTGCAGTGGCACTTAGTCTGCAGTCGTAGATCATTTGTTTGATGACTTTATTATGGCTGATAAAACATATGACGGGGGTACATTTCTTACACGCACGTTTAATAACATACATAGGTACTTAGGGGTACCATTAAATGCAGACAAGTGTGTGGGTCCGGTAACATGTATCACATACTTAGGTTAAGAAATAAATTCAATCAAGTAGGAAGTGAAGGTATCTGTGGAGAAAATTGAAAAGGCATATATACATACAATTTAAAACATATCTATATGACCAAAAAAACAACAAACGACGAATCTAGAACTTTCATACTTGCAGAGCCGTAACTTGGTTCTTCAGTAGCACACTAAACTACACTACACATTGTCCGTATCTGTCTGACAATAAGACATATACCCGGTCCCTGTTTCACCAACAAGAACGTAAGCAAAACAGCCAGGCGATCATGGTTTTTGTCAGGTCCAAGTTAAACTGCATTTTGATTTCATTGATATGCATTACATAATCAATAAAATAACAAGTGAAACAGAAGCCTGTACGTTATTGTTTTGTTCGTCCACCATCTTGAAAACACTGAACGCGTAAGAACGGACACACTGTTGACCAAGGCTTAGCCCGGTAAGTTCTGTCGATAACGCGTCTGCCGATCAATTCAGAAATCGCGAGTTCGAATCACCGTCCTGCCACAGTCAGCGTTATAATTAATTGCCGTTCGTTTCACATCGCTGATTCGCCTGGAGGTTGCAGGTTCAATCCCCAGCTCGATCCGATGGCCTCAAACACAAAAAACAATCAATACTAATTCCACCCAGTAAGCGGACTCGAGATCCGAGTACTGGTTAAAATTCCAGGATACCAGGAAAGATTGGTTTCATTAACTAGTTACTTATTAGGCCTCGATGGCATAAATATTTAAACAAACTATTTAACAAATAGTAAACTATAAGTAGTATCGAAGGAGTTATTTCCCTTATCGTACATAAAAAATGACCATTGATCTGGTAAAGGTTCGTAAATAAACACATTTTCCAACCAAACAAACTATTTAACAAATAGTCAACTACGTGTGTATTAGCAGTATCGGAGGAGTTATTTCCCTTATCGCACATAAAAAAATGACCATTGATCTAGTAAAGGTTCGTAAATAAACACATTTTCCAACCAATTGCACTGATTATTTAAACATGTCGTAAACTAAGTATTAGTTCATCAATGTTTTGAATGTTTGCTTGAATATTCAGCGTAACTAATTGGAAACGGTGTTTAACAACAGAACAATGGCCATCGTTTTGTGGGAGCTGCAGTCATCCAATTTTTCCAATCACACTTGAAACCCTCTGGTGGTTTATTTAATCAAAATAAAGTACATGTATGGCAAAACAATAATAAAATAGGCGTAGCATGTTATAAAGGATTCATAGATTTTACAAAGCGACATTGGACTGTTGTGTTTGTGGTATACACAGGAACGCATAATAATACTATTGAAGTAACGGAACTAAAATGAACGACACAAGGCGTGTGCTCAAACTAAGATGTTTAATGCTCAGTATCAAAGTAGCAAGTGATTCATGGTATGGAAACGCATGTAATTATAGAGGCAAATTATAAGAGTAGTTCTTATTCTAAGTAAAGGGAAGTAACTACAACATAGAATATGCTAAAGAGTAATCATGAGTTATGAACACATGCATAGATAATACAACATCTCCTTTCTTATGAAAATGAATGAGCAATTCTTGTGAATGAAATTCTTTGTATGTTATATTACAAATTACTATAAAAATAATTAATCCAACGCGTGTGGCAACATGTGGAGTTTAATTATGTCCGTAATGTCTCATTAGTTCCACTCAATTACTATGTCCAGATAACACTTAAACAGCGTGGTGGGAATCTGTCAGTTCTTGCAAATTAATAGCCACTGACTGTTGATTTAGCATTGCACTGAACTCTAAATGTGAGAGATTATCTAGTTTCACAAAGATTCTATTATTTTTGGCTTAACTGATCTGCCATATCTTGTCACATAAACATTTAGTTGTAAACATGAATTTGATGCATTTGCTGATAGTTCAGGTGGCGTAATGCTATTTTCACTGAGCTGGGAATTTACATTCTGGTAATCAGTGATCAGATTTTCTTCCTTCTCTGTATCTGGTGAATGAGATTCACAGGGGTTTGAGTTAGAATCTAATGGTGGTACATGTATGTCTGATTTCTGGTTTGTTTCTGCTGGGGGTGAAAGGGGGTATTGTGATGAGGTATTTGTTTTCAGTAAATGACGCCTGTTCCTACAGTATTCTCCACCTTCAGGTGTACGTACGGTATACGAACGATTGTTGTGTTTTTCTATCACAACTGCGGGTTTCCAAGTTCCGTGTTTAAAGTATATGTATGACAAAACAATAATAAAAGAGGCGTAGCATGTTATAAAGGACTCATAGATTCTACAAAGCGACATTGGACCAACACGGGTCTATTTTAAACCCTGAAGTGGATATTCGTCCCACTGTGGTCCAAGCCGATGTCTATTTATTATCTATTTATTTACATGTCTATGTATATAAAGATGTACTGTTTGTAAGTCAAATTTAAGGTATATTCTGTTCTGTTCTGTTCTCTTCTGTTCTGTTCTGTTCTGTTCTGTTCTGAAGTGCATCTAACCACTGAAGTCCTGGATTCAAGCCTAGGTCGCCCCTTCACTCTCCCTCTCCCTCTACACCCCGCCAAATTGTGAAACAGTTTGCCAAGTACTTGCAGAAGGACAGTGGTTCTACTCAGGTTCATTCTGAGGTCTTCCATCATCAATAAAACTTGTCACATATAACCTGTACTGTATTGGAAATTTGAAATAATTAAATATGATGAACGGAATATGCCATTTGTATATACCGTAACATCCGTCCGTCCGTCCGAAAAGATTACTCGAAAAGTATCCAGGCAAGGTTTGTGGAATGTTGCGTGTAAATAGAGGGCAATGAGGAGACAATGCAGGTTTTTTTAAGTCACACACAAATTGTGGTTGCTATGACAATAGCATTAGTAAAATTACAGAAACAATCTGGATCTTTTGTTAAAACTAAAAGTATCGAAGCTACGTTTGTGAAACTTAGTTTGAGGAAGCCATGCACATTTTATTACTTTTTCAGTCGGATAAAACTAGTGGTTGCCATGGCAACATTATTATTTGTAAACCGGTAGAGAGCTTATATATCTTGTGCAATACTCACGTGTCTTGTTATTTCTGATATAGAACTAACAAACAGACACCACACAATAAGTTTGCATTACCACTTTGGATCATCGCATGAAGCATGTCGCCGCTGCGGGACAATTTGCGGGAATCTAGTCTGCCAAATGTGTCTGCCGTTGTACTTAAGATAAGTCTGCAACTGTCTTCGAGTCCAGAACGTGTAAAATAATTGTGACCCATTCTTTCTTTATAATGTAATGATGAAATCTAGAGAAGACCAGACAGTTGGCCCGTTAGTCCACTTGAAGTAAAACAAAACTGTGCTTAATTCGGCCCAGAAGTTCAGACATGTCGTGTTATTAGAGTGACGTAATAACCAAGAATTTGTATAGAAAGATAGGAAACTTACAATTCCTGACTAAATGTTGATAAAATAGCACACGAATAATTAATTATATTGTTAATTAATCATTCATAATTTACAGGCAACTGATTTATTGTGCATAAAATGTACGCTGTATGTAATCTTAAATGTTTTAAAATGTTTCAATCACGAACAAAATCTTGAATTAAATCAGTATTAATCAGTTGACTTTCATTTTCAATATAATTCCTTGTTAAAAACTAATATTCTATTTTAGGTGAAGTACTACTTTTCTTTGATTGATTAAATATTTTGCGTCATTTTTATGCCACCGAGGACTCATTCACGATCAGTTACCCTAACCACTGTTTCTTTGGATCCTCAAAGGTTAACCAGTACTTGAGCACACCCTCTTTTCTTTGAAAAGCTGAAATTAGATTTGACTAATCGGTAAATATCATTATTTCAGTTTAATGACTTTGTTCATTTTCATAGTCTCCTTTAAAGGGACGAATGGATGCGTTTTTACTTTTTATTTTTTTTTTCTGAAAAAAAAATGATATCTACATAATGCAAAACTGAAACAAATTGAAATATCGCAGTATGTATGCCAACTTTAAATGACGCTGTCCAAGACGCTGTTCTCTATTGCTTCATCTAACTTCGTCTATCGACCACTGCGTCTAATGACCACTTCGTCTTTCGACCATTTAGTCTATCTATTGACCACTTTGTCTATCTATTGCCCACTTTGTCTATCAACAATTTCGTCTAGCAACCATTTCGTATATCGACCACTTCGTCTAACGACCACTCCGTCAAACGACCACTTCATCTAATGACCACTTTATCTAATGACCACTTCATCTAACGACCACCTCGTTTTTCGACCATTTCAGTCGACCACTTCGTTTATCGACCACTTCGTCTATCTATCAACCACTTCGTCTATCGACCACTTTGTCTATCAACCACTTCGTATAGCGACCATTTCGTCTAGCGGCCACTCCGTCTAACGACCATTTCGTCTATTGACCACTTCGTCTTACGACCGCTTCGTCTTACGACCACTTCGTCTATCGACCACTTCATATAGCAACCACTTCGTATAGCGACCACTAAGTCTAGCGGCCACGTCGTCTATCGACCACATTGTCTAACGTACATTTCGTCTATCGACCACTTCGTATAGCAACTATTTCATATTATCGACCACTTCGTCTAGCGGCCACGCCGTCTATCGACCACTTCGTCTAACGACCACTTCGTCTATCGACCACTTCGTCTAGCGACCACTTCGTCTAACGACCACTCCGTCAGACGACCACTTCATCTAATGACCACTTCATCTAAGTCCACTCAATCTTACGCCCAATGTTTTGACCCCAGCTCGGTCGAAACACGTTATGTGAGAAAGTTTGCCAGTTACTGGCGGAAGGACGGTGATTCTACTCAGATTCATTATAAGGTCTTCCTCCACTAATACCGCTGGATATGCTATCTATAACTTGTCAAGTGCTGAAAAAAGTTTTAAATTCTCCAATAAAATAAGTGTGCCCTCTTTATTGTACAGGAGACAATTCTCATAAAAACGGTTATTGCGTACTGTATGCTTATACGATGCTGAGCCAGTGTCAAGCGTAATGAAACGTTTAGCCGAACTGAACTATAATAACAACAAAATAAGACAAAACATTAGAATTAATATGATGTTCCAGATATTAATACTTGGGTATTATTTTGTCCCTAAGGTTCTATGTTCATAGCGTAAAGACGGACTTTTAAATGAAAACTATCAATTAGGTACATTTTATGTATAAATACGCATCCAATCGCAAAATAAAATGCTAGTAAGTTTATTGTTAGTTTCAAGTGAAATTCACAAATATTCAATTTTGTTTAAAAAAAATATGTGATAAAGTTTGCCTGTTGCTCTTGGAAAGACAGTCGTTCTATTTAGATTCATCATCAGGTCCTCCTCCACCAATAGAATTGGATCCACAACACAATCTTTAATTTATTATAATTGATTGAGAACTGTGCTAAACACAAATAATTCGATTATTAAGAAATTCCAAATTCTGTTCGTTCAAAACCAATACTATTTAGCCGACGAGAAGGCGAGACTTTGTTTCAACTAGTGTCAAATATCTAGATATTTGTTTTCTAAAATTGTTTCAGTCAGTAACATAATTCCATTTCATCTTTTTCTCCTTCTTCTTCATCTTTTTCTATTTCTTCTTCTTTCTCTTATTTCTCTTTTTCCTCTTTTTCTTCTATCTAGTTGTACTGCTTTCCCTTTTTTTCAAACTCGTATACCGATCATACAAAGGTGCATATTTACAAATGGTGACATGAAATACGAAAGTGTACAAAAATATGATTTAAAACAGGGTTTAACGAAACTTTCAACTCACCGTATAATATAACACGACCTGTTTAATATGGAAGGGCAACCAGGTCAAAATTCTAGTCCGCTTGTTACTTATTCTGTTGTTGTTAAATACAACTGCCTTTCTGTGTTTTTGTTAATCAAACCATACAATGCTGTAAGACCTGTGTTTTATTTAGTAATTTTAATTCTGCCATTGCTTTGTTCGTCATACTCGACAAAACAGTTGCGAAGTGCTTACTGTAACATGGTAATATGCGGTTTCTGTTTGCCATTTCGCTTTCCGCTTAACGCTTAATCGTATTCCGACAAACGTAATCCGACTGCGAAACTACAAGTACCTGTTCCTCCAAGTTTTGCTAGCTTTGCCTTTAAACGGTGTCGCGTTAAACATTTTGTCGGGAAAGCCTAAATGCAATCCGTGATCGGGCCTAAGGCCGCAATACCCGAAAAGAACCATGCTACGTCATTGATTTTTGCCGTTTTTATCCAGGCGCTTGCACCAATTTTCAAAGCATTTTATTTACGAAGATTATTGTTAGAGGGAAGTTAGGGGAAACCTTAATTTCAAAGGATCTATAACTTCAAAATGCGCTAATCATGGTAGCATGATGGTCTTCCTTCAATTCCGTACCCGTCCAAAAAGCATACGATGCACTGAGAGAATTTAAAATAAAAACAAAATTTTCAGTGTTCAAAGCCACAAAAAACATTGGTTCAAATGGTAGAAATTTGTTTATTTTTTCTGTTTATATATTTCTCTTAAAGTGAGTAGACTCTAGCCTGTGAGCACTGATACCCCTTTTTTATGGTTCTTGTACATGTCGTATGTGCGACTGAACATTTCTTAACAACAATAAACATATAAATATAGATCTATATATATACTTGATGGGAATGTGTTTATTCTCCTTGATATGAGGACATATCTTTTATTATGTATGTCTACCCCTCGTGAATATAGGGCCTATATTTATTTAAAAATGTCTTGTAAAAAGTCGTTCAGTCAGACCTCCACGTTGGAACTCGTTGGGAACCATCGTTACACTATATAACATGACGGAATGCAAAGTTTTCTGAAATAGATTGATGGATTGATTGATTGAATATTTAGCGTCATTGTTATGCAATCGATGGCTTACAGACGATCAGTTTACCTAACCACCATTTCTATATCAGGTGAGGTCCAATGGCTGATTGAATCAGTCAGTTGAGGTTCAATGGGGATTGTACCAGTAAATGGATCTCACAATGCAGAAAGTACTGTATCTTTCTATATCAGTTGAGGGCCAATGGCGGAGTAGACAAGTTAATGTATCTCACAATACAGAACGTACTGTACGAGGTATGTCCCAAAAGTAATAGGACGACCCTGTCATATTTGTATTTAGAGTGTCACATGCAAACCAACAGTATCAATGGATAGATCGACACATCAGCTATTGTTATAAAACATCAAATCAACTTTCAGTCACTGCTAAGTTCATGCTTACGGCACAATAGTAACGCGAGTTTGGAAGTACGGGGGACTTTGTAATAAGACGCCATTTAAAAAAAACAATATTGCCTTTAAAAGCAGACATCTTCCTCAATATCGTGCCAAATGTTATGAAATAACAGTGAACGTAATTTCAGATCAGGTACGAATGTCATTTAAAAATTCGACGTTATCGATAAACATTTAATTATTGTGCGCACTTTTAAAATAACAAGTGCGAATTTGAATGGTAAAGAAATTGGACGACGTCACGCTTAGAGTGGAAATTTGGAGTGTGGTAAAATTTTGTGTTGGGTGTGATATGACCCCACACTGAGGAGACTCTGGAGTTATTTCACACAACTCTTTAACATAATGCATATCATGGAATCTTATTTATTGGTGGTACAAAACGGGTTTTCAATGGTGAGACGAAAGAAACTGACCATTACCGATCTGGACGACCGAAATTTTGTGTGGTTTTCCTGTGATTCAAGTCAGATCTTTGTGAAAAGCGCTTTTAGTACACCCGGGCCATGTGCCGGAGTGTACATTCTGTGGTTAGGATCTACGAGTCATCATAGTATCGTGACATGTACCAGAAGTGGGTGCAGTACCACAAAAAATGTGTTTTGCACAGCGGTTTATACTTCGAAAAAAGAATGACTTTCATTTGAATGTCAATTTGACATCACACAAATAACGTCAATCTCCACCGTACTTTGTAACATATACATTTTGACTTGTCAAAATTAATGTTAAATAGTGGTGTACGATATTGAAATTTTGCATGCTTATAGTTTATATATCGAAAAGTATCCATGCCAAGTTTTGTTCGGATTGAAACACTAAAAGTCATATTTCTAAATGCGTCCTATTACTCTTAGGACATACCTCGTAGATGAGGTCCAGTGGCGGATTGCACCTGTAAATGGACGAAACAATGCAGAAAGTACTGTATCTTCCTATATCAGATGAGGTTAGATAGGGGACCGCACCAGTAAATGGATCTCACAATGCAGAAAGTACTGCATATTTCTATATCAGGTGAGATCCAATGGCGGATTGCACCAGTAGATGGATCTCACAATGCACAAAATCAAAATCGGATAATTTTATTATAATGATAATAATAATAATAATGATGATAATAATAATTATAATAATAATAATAATAATAATAATAATAATAATAATAATAATAATAATAATAATAATAATAATAATAATAATGATAATGATAATAATAAAAATAATGATAATGATAATAATAATAACAATATTTAGCATAATTGCTATGTCATCGAGGGATAACAGACAATTAGTTAAACTAACCACTGTTTTCTGGGATCCTGATAGGTTTACCAGTACTCGAACACACTCCATCTCCGTAGGTAATTAATATCTTCTCCACTTGAATCAGCGATGAAAGACGAATGATATTGAGACACTGTGTCTTATTTTGTGACGTATTTAATGAATCACGTGATTTCAATGTGATTTCAGTTTGATGCGTTATACAGGCTTACAAGTAGTAAACATTGTTTCATCTTAGAAAGGGTCCGAATGATGATGCGAAGGTCGTGTAGCAGTATTTAAGTGCTGTCTATTTTTAGTATGGAAATTTTGTTTCAAGTTTACTTCTCTGATTTATATAGCAATTGTGTCACGTTTTGATGGATTTGACATACTAAACATCTAACTTAAGGTACAACATTACGTCTAATATTCCTAAATATTACGATTATATCGGAACCAGTTCATAAAAATGGATCTGTAGCTGAAATAATCTTGCACCAGCATGCAGTTGATTGCAGCTGGATACCCTTTTATGAAAATGTAAAAAAATGGGGGTAAAATAAACTTTCATGGACCCCCCCCCCCCCCTAAAAAACAAAACAAAAAAAAAACACACAAAAAAAAACACACACACACACAAAAAAAACAAAAAAACAAAAACTGAAAAACAAAACAACAACAAAAAATGAAGAAAAAAAAAGAGCAAAAAATCTATATATCTGAGCTCCAGACCTGCAACTTTCAAATTGGTAGGAAATATTTTTTTATGTTTTCCTAATAAAACACTTTGTAAAATTTTTACCATTTAGGGCAGGCCAATTTTATCACCAGGGTCATGCTTTTGAACAAATTTGAGAAAGGACCACAAACTGACCCTATTTGTTAAACATCTAAGCTAAAGGTCTTGGTCTTGTACTACAAACTTAAACCTGTTAAAAACAGGTCAGGGCATTTCACTATACTTATTTAGGAATTGGAGCACTTATAAAGATCCGCTACACTATTGTCGCCCTTGATTACCCCTGATTGAGTACCCCTGATTGAGTACCCCTGATCTACTGATGTAGCAATACGGCTCATTTTTATGTCCCCGCCATTGAAGAAATGATGAAGACCCGTTAAGTGCTACCTCTGTCCGTTTAATCAAGGACATGTATAGAAGGATAGAAACCTTCTGACTAAATGTTTGTAAAACCACACACGATAATTCATTATTTGGCAAATTAATCATTCATAACACACAGGCAACTGATTTCTTAACATAGATTAAATTTGTATGTAATCTTAGATGTTTAAACATGTTTCGATCATGCAAAATGATCTTGAATTGAAGATTTTGAGGTTTGAAGGAAAATTTCTCGCAATTTGTCATTATTTTAGCTGCAATTTACAAATTTGGTAATCGGGTTCACTTCAACAATTTAACACACACATTGTTGGGAATGATATTGTTTTGATGAGAATTATATTCTGCAATGTAATAATTTTGATTTGTGTTCCTTGGGTGAATGGAATCTTAGATAATTGAAAACGAGATATTGTGAGATTTTGCGTGAATACGTGAGCGTT
Source organism: Panopea generosa (assembly GCA_029582155.1). Taxonomy (NCBI): domain Eukaryota; kingdom Metazoa; phylum Mollusca; class Bivalvia; order Adapedonta; family Hiatellidae; genus Panopea; species Panopea generosa. The sequence goes on along the minus strand of CM055909.1, from coordinate 34,678,050 downwards.
TACAAACTCTCAATCAGGTGCATTTCTTTCTCTATATCATTCCTAAGTTTAATGATGCGCGCACAAAATGACCTATTTATGTGTTGACGTGCCGTAAAACACCATTAATTCATTCATTAGTTTAATGGTTCGCCCGTTCCTCTGTCCAAAGTAAAACTATTTTCCGATCTATGTATTTAATCAATATTACCTAAGTACCTGTATAATTACTTTATAAAAAATCAGGTTAAGTTCGATATTTTTTTTTTCAACTTCGGTTAAATTTTACAGGAGTTATGGCCCCTTTTCGACTTAATTTTCGGTAAAAATGGTTACCGGTCAATAGCGAGGTCATTCACACAGACTGACACATTTTTAGTTCATGAATGTATATTGCAGTGATGTATTAAATCCTATTTTAGACATTGACCATATAACTTTTGATGATGATGGAATAACTATGTGCACTACTGTCTCAATTTGAACTTTGGTATCACATATCTTCCGAATCAGGTCTGTTAACCACCAATGAAAAAAGCAGGGAATTCTATGTGTCTCACAATTCATAGCAATTGAACGCTTAACTAAACTATGACGTCATTCAAACTTTCCCTGAAGCAACAGACCAATCAGCTATTACTATTTAACGGACTCAATCTGGAGAGTTGGGTTCGTTCTACAGACTAGGTATCACATAATCCTAGAATTATCAAAGTAATGGTTAATGTATGATTGCTTTCTATCGAAAATTGCAGATCTTATATCGCCGAGGATTTAGTATAACTCCTTATTTAAATGAGCTAACTCCTCCCTGGTCATACCAATACTTTATATATATATAAGGAATTAATTAAAAGTGAACAAATCATTCAGTAGTTTGCTGTCGTCGAGGATGTTCGCCTGTGATTTTTGTAAAAAGGAGTATAAACGTAAAGATAATATGCTTCGGCACAAGAAAATAATACATGGAGACGATAGTTCCGAGGAAGTGCTGGAGAAAGAACAACTTACCGACGAATCTAATACCGACGATTCAGATATAGAATCAGACTCGGATGAAAAGGAAGAAACAATTGACCCTTGGTACGACATGGTTGATTATGCATTTAAATCGCTTCAGCCCGAATTCGACAAAATAGCATCAGATTTTGTGAACGACGATGAACTGAATGAAAAGCAAGCAAGAAAAAAGGCATTCAACGAACTATTGCCGAAATACAGAAAGCTTCTTATCGATAAATATTTATTCAGGGTTTTATGGCTCGATTCGATGAGAAAAGATACCAGTCATACTGCTATCAAACGGACAGCCAGGCAACTGAAAGAAGAAGACGATTTCGAGCGTGAAGAGTCCTGGAAGTACGCAACTAAGCAATCGCTAAATTCGGATATAAACTTTTGTTATGATGATATTTTCTGTAGGAAAACATAATATTTTTATGTTATGTTGTTTGTAATTAGTAGTTATAGCATGTGTTATCTGAGATTATTTGCATATACATATAAAACGTTCAACTACATCTAATAGATTTGATGATAATTTAATAATAAAATAAATAGCAATAATGTGTTTTGTATAATAGTTCATTCATAAGGTAAATTTGTTATCAGCTTTCAAAACACGATACTGTTCAATCAATATGTGTTATATTCGAATAAAGAGTAAAAACTTCAGCACATTTTAGTTGAAATGAAATTCCTGTTGTTTATGCAGTGCTCTATCAATCCTCTCCCTCCCTCCCTCCCTCCCTCCCTCCCTCCCTCTCTCTCTCTCTCTCTCTCTCTCTCTCTCTCTCTCTCTCTCTCTCTCTCTCTCTCTCTCTCTCTCTCTCTCTCTCTCTCTCTCTCTCTCTCTCTCTCTCTCTCTCTCTCTCTCTCTCTCTCTCTCTCTCTCTCTCTCTCTCTCTCTCTCTCTCTCTCTCTCTCTCTCTCTCTCTCTCTCTCTCTCTCTCTCTCTCATTCGCTCAGTTGACTTTACCGCTTTCTCTTTTAATACTTCTATAGTAAGAAAATAAGTATATAGTATATTAAAGTGAAATGTACATCATACATTACAATACCATACATTACTTATAAATACAGCTTAAACAAAACTTGTTACGCTAAACTTCGTGGACCAGAGTAGCGCATCAATTAAAGGAATATAACATCACGTTTGAATGAAATGATAGCCAGCTTTGCGTAACAATATTATAGTGTTGTCATCACACGGTGGGTTCATATCATTATTAAACAAGAAGTATTATTTAAAAAAATGAGTTAGCTAAGAAGCATATATACTATGCCATTCTTTCTCCCAAAGATATACAAAATACGTGGTGTAGAAACAGGCCATTAAAGATATACAAACTACCTGGTGTGAATACGGGCCATTACAAGATATACAAAATACGTGGTGTTGATACTGGGCATTACACGATATACAAACTACGTGGTGTGAATACGGACCATTAAAAGATATACAAACTACGTGGTGTAGGTACTGGGCCATTACAAGATATACAAAATACGTGGTGTAGGTACTGGGCCATTACAAGATAAACAAAATACGTGGTGTAGGTACTGGGCCATTACAAGATATACAAAATACGTGGTGTGGATACGGGCAATTACAAGCTATACATAATACGTAGTGTAGATACAGGCCGTTACACGATATATAAACTACGTGGTGTGGATACGGGTCATTTACAAGAAATAAAAAATATGTGGTATGGATACGGGCCATTACAAGATATACAAAATACGTGGTGTGGATACAGGCCATTACAAGATATACAAACTACGTGGTGAGAATACCGGTCATTACAAGATATACAAACTACGTGGTGTGGATACAGACCATTACAAGATATACAAACTACGTTGTGTGGATACACACCATTACCAGATATACAAACTACGTGGTGAGAATACCGGTCATTACAAGATATACAAACTACGTGGTGTGGATACGGGCCATTACAAGACATATACAATATATGTCGTGTTGATACAGACCATAACAAAATATACAAAATACCTGGTGTGGAAACAGGCAATTTACAAGATAAACAAACTACGTGGTGTGGATAGAGACCATCACAAGATATACAAACTACGGGGTGTGGATACAAACCATTACAAGATATACAAACTACGTGGTGTGGATACAGACCGTTACAAAATATACGAACTACGTGGTGTGGGTACAAACCATTACAAGATATACAAACTACGTGGTGAGTATACAGGCCATTTACAAAATATATAAAATATGCAGTGTGGAAACAGACAATTACAAATTATACAAACTACGTGGTGTGGATACAGACCAATACAAGATGTACAAACTACGTTGTGATGTACGGGTCATTACAAGATATACTTACTGTGTGGTGTTGATACGGGTCATTACAAGATATACAAAATACGTGGTGTGGATACAGGCAATTTACAAGATATACAAACTACGTGGTGTGGATAGAGACCATTACAAGATATACAAACTACGTGGTGAGTATACAGGCCATTTACAAGAGATACAAAATACATAGAAACCACGTGGTGTGGATACGGGCCATTACATGATATACAAACTACGTGGTGTGGATACAGACCATAACAATATTTATGAATTACATGGTGTGAATATTGATCATTACAAGATATTCAAACTACGTGGCGCGGATACAGGTCGCTACAAGAAATACTAGATACGTGGTGTGGATACGGGCCATTACAAAATATACAAACTAAGTGGTGTGGATACAGGTCATTTACAATATATACAAAATATGTTGAAACCACGTAGTGTGGATACGGGCCATACCAAGATATACAAACCCCGTCGTGTTGATACAGACCATTACAAGATGAACAGATTACGTTGTGTGGATACAGACTATCATAAGATATACAAACTACGTAGTGTGGATACAGAACAATTACAAGATATACAAAATACATGATGTGGATACAGACCATTACAAGATATACAAATTACGTTGTGTAAATACCGGGCAATGCAAAATATACAAACTGCGTGGTGTAGATACAATACAGTCCATTACAAGAAATACAAACTACGTTGTGTGAATACAGTCCATTACAAGATATACAAACTAGGTGGTGTGAATACAGTCCATTACAAGATATACAAACTACGTTGTGTGAATACAGGCCATTACAAGATATACAAACTAGGTGGTGTGGATACAGGCCATTACAAGATATACAAACTAGGTGGTGTGAATACAGTCCATTACAAGATATACAAACTAGGTGGTGTGAATACAGTCCATTACAAGATATACAAACTAGGTGGTGTGAATACAGTCCATTACAAGATATACAAACTACGTTGTGTGAATACAGTCCATTACAAGATATACAAACTAGGTGGTGTGAATACAGGCCATTACAAGATATACAAACTAGGTGGTGTGAATACAGTCCATTACAAGATATACAAACTACGTTGTGTGAATACAGGCCATTACAAGATATACAAACTAGGTGGTGTGAATACAGTCCATTACAAGATATACAAACTAGGTGGTGTGAATACAGTCCATTACAAGATATACAAACTACGTTGTGTGAATACAGTCCATTACAAGATATACAAACTAGGTGGTGTGGATACAGGCCATTACAAGATATACAAACTACGTTGTGTGAATACAGTCCATTACAAGATATACAAACTAGGTGGTGTGAATACAGGCCATTACAAGATATACAAACTAGGTGGTGTGAATACAGTCCATTACAAGATATACAAACTACGTTGTGTGAATACAGGCCATTACAAGATATACAAACTAGGTGGTGTTGATACAGGCCATTACAAGATATACAAACTAGGTGGTGTGAATACAGTCCATTACAAGATATACAAACTAGGTGGTGTGAATACAGTCCATTACAAGATATACAAACTAGGTGGTGTGAATACAGTCCATTACAAGATATACAAACTACGTTGTGTGAATACAGTCCATTACAAGATATACAAACTAGGTGGTGTGAATACAGGCCATTACAAGATATACAAACTAGGTGGTGTGAATACAGGCCATTACAAGATATACAAACTAGGTGGTGTGAATACAGGCCATTACAAGATATACAAACTAGGTGGTGTGAACACAGGCCATTACAAGATATACAAACTAGGTGGTGTGGATACAGACCATTACAAGAAATACAAAATACGTGGTTCCGATACGGGCCATTACAAGATATATATAAACTACGTGGTGTGGATACAGGTCGCTACAAAATATACAAAATACGTGCTTCCGATACGGGCCATTACAAAATATACAAACGACGTGGTGTTGATACGGGTCATAACAAGATATTCAAAATACGTGGTGTAGATACAGGCAATTTACAAGATATTCAAACTACGTGGTGTGGATACGGGCTATTACAAGATATACAAACTACGTGGTGTTGATACGGGCTATTACAAGATATATAAACTACTTGGTGTGGACACAGGCAATTTACAAGATATACAAAGTACGTGGTGTTGATACCAACCATAACAAGATATACTTACTGTGTGGTGTTGAAACAGGCCATAACAAGATATACAAAATACGTGGTGTGGATACAGGCCATTACAAGATATACAAACTACGTGGTGTTGATACGGGCTATAACAAGATATATAAACTACTTGGTGTGGACACAGGCAATTTACAAGATATACAAAGTACGTGGTGTTGATACCAACCATAACAAGATATACTTACTGTGTGGTGTTGATACAGGCCATAACAAGATATACAAAATACGTGGTGTGGATACAGGCCATTACAAGATATACAAACTACGTGGTGAGTATACGGGTCATTACAAGATATACAAAATACGCAGTGTGTAAAAAGACCATCATAAGATATACAAACTACGTGGTGTAGATACATACCATTACAAGCTATACAAACTACATGGTGTGAATACAGGCCATTACAAGATAGAGAAATTACGTGGTGTAAATACAGGCCAATACAAAATATACAAACTACTTGATGTAGATACAATACGGGCCATTACAAAATATACAAAATACGTGGTGTGGATACAGACCATTACAAGATATTCATACTACGTGGCGTGGATACAGACCATTACAAGATATTCAAAATACGTTGTGTTGACAAAGGTCACTGCAAAGTATACAAAATACGTGGTTCCGATACGGGCCATTACAAGATGTATAATCTACGTGGTGTTGATGCAGCTCATTACAAAATATGCAAAATACGTGGTTCCGGTACGGGCCATTACAAGATATACAAACTACGTGGTGTGGATACAGGTAATTACAAGAAATACAAAATACATGGTTCCGATACAGGCCATTACAATATATATAAACTACGTGTTGTGGATACAGGTAATTACAAAATATACAAAATACGTGGTTCCGATACGGGCCATTGCAAGATATACAAACTACGTCGTGTAGATACAGCTCATTACAAAATATACAAAATACGTGGTTCCGATACGGGCCATTACAAGATATAAAAACTACGTGGTATTGATACAGGCAATTAGAAGAAATATAAAATACGTGGTTCCGAAACGGGCCATTACAAGATATATAAACTACGTGGTGTTGATACAGGTAATTACAAGAAGTACTAGATACGTGGTGTGGATACGGGCCATTACAAGATATACAAACTACATGGTGATGATACAGACCATTACAAGAGATACAAACTACGTGGTGTGGATACATACCATTACAATATATACAAACTACGTGGTGTGAATACAGGCAATTACATAATATACAAATTACGTGGTGTAAATACAGGTCAATACAAAATACACAAACTGCGTGATGTAAATTCAATACAGTCCATTACAAGAAATACAAACTACGTCGTGTGGATACAAGCCATTACAAGATATACAAACTACGTGGTGCTGATACGGGTCATTACAAGAAATTTTAGATACGTGTTGTGGATACGGGCCATTACAAGATAAACAAATACGTGGTGAGGATACAGGCCATAACACGATATACAAAATACGTGGTGTGGATACAGGTCATTACAAGATATACAAAATACGTGGTGTGGATTCAAGCAATTCACAAGAGATACAAACTACGTGGTGTGAATAGAGACCATTACAATATATACAAACTACGTGGTGTGAATACAGACCATTACAAGATATTAAAACTACGTGGTGAGGATACAGACCATTACAAGATATACAAACTACGACGTGAGGACACAGACCATTACAAGATATACAAACTACGTGGTGTGGATACATACCATTACAAGTTTTACAAACTACGTGGTGTGAATACAGGCCATTACAAGATATACAAACTACGTGGTGTGGATACGGGCCATTACAAGATATACAAACTACGTGGTGTGGATACATACCATTACAAGATATACAAACTACGTGGTGTGAATACGGGCCATTACAAGATATACAAATTACATGGTGTAAATACAGTCGAATACAAAATATACAAACTGCGTGATGTAGATACAATACAGTCCATTACAACAAAATACAAACTACGCTGTGTGGATACAGGTCATTACAAGAAATACTAGATACGTGGTGTGGATACGGGCCATTACAAAATATACTAACTACGTGGTGAGTGTACAGATCATTACAAGATATACAAAGTACGTGGTGAGTATACAGACCATAACAAGATATACAAACTACGTGGTGTGGATACAGGCCATTACAAGATATACAAACTACGTGGTGTTGATACAGGCAATTTACATGATATACAAACTACGTGGTGTGGATACAGGCCATTACAAGATATACAAACTACGTGGTGTTGATACGGGCCATAACAAGATATACAAAATACGTGGTGTGGATACAGGCAATTTACAAGATATACGAACTACGTGGTGTGGATAGAGACCATTACAAGATATACAAACTACGTGGTGTGGATACAGACCATTGCAAGATATTAAAACTACGTGGTGAGGATACAGACCATTACAAGATTAACACATTACGAGGTGTGGATATAGACTATCATAAGATATACAAGCTACGTGGTGAGTATACGGGTCATTTTAAGATATACAAACTACGTGGTGTGGATACAGGCCATTTACAAGATAAACAAAATATGTAGAAACCACGTGGTGTGGATACGGGCATTACCAAGATATACAAACCCCGTCGTGTAGATACAGACTATTACAAGATTAACAAATTACGAGGTGTGGATATAGACTATCATAAGATATACAAACTACGTGGTGTGGATACAGCAATTACAAGATATACAAAATACGTGATTTGGATACAGGTCATTTACAATATATACAAACTATATATGGTGTGGACATGAGCCATTAAAAGATATATAAACCACGTGGTGTGGATACACACCATTACAAGACATACAAACTACGTGGTGTGGATACATACCATTTCAATATATACAAACTACGTGGTGTGAATACAGGCCATTACAAGATATACAAACTACGTTGTGTTAATACAGTGCAATACAAACTATACAAACTGCGTGATGTAGATACAATACAGTCCATTACAAGAAATACAAACTACGTTGTGTGGATACAGGCCATTACAAGATATACAAACTACGTGGTGTGGATACAGGAAATTATAAGAAATACAAAATACGTGCTTCCGATACGGGCCATTACAAGATATATATAAACTACGTGGTGTGGATACAGATAATTACAAGAAATACAAAATACGTGGTTCCGATAAGGGCAATTACAAGATATACAAACTACGTGGTGAGGTTACAGTCCATTACAAGATATACAAACTACGTGGTGAGGATACGGGTCATTACAAGATATACAAACTACGTGGTGTGGATACGGGCCATTACAAGATATACAAAATACGTGGTGTAGATACAGGCCATTACAAGATATACAAACTACGTGGTGTGGATACAGACCATTACAAGATATACAAACTACGTGGTGCGGATACAGGTCAATACAAGAAATACAAACTACGTGTTGTGGATACAGGCCATAACAAGATATACAAACTGTGTGGTGTGGATACAGGCCATAACAAGATATACAAAATACGTGGTGTGGATACAGGCCATTACAAAAAATACAAACTACGCGGTGTTAATACGGGCTATAACAAGATATACAAACTACGTGGTGTGGACACAGGCAATTTACAAGATATACAAACTACGTGGTGTGGATACGGGCCATAACAAGATATACAAAATACGTGGTGAGGATACAGGCCATTACAAGATATACAAACTACGTGGTGTTGATACAGGCCATTACAAGATATACAAAATACGTGGTGTGGATACAGGCCATAACAAGATATACAAAATACGTGGTGAGGATGCAGGCCATTACAAGATATACAAACTACGTGGTGTTGATACAGACCATTACAAGATATACAAATTACGTGGTGTAAATACAGGCCAATACAAAATATACTAACTACGTGATGTAGATACAATTCATTACAGGATATACAATCTACGTGGTGTGAATACGTGCCATTATAAGATATACAAATTACGTTGTGTGGATACAGGCCATTGCAAAATATACAAACTACGTGGTGTGGATACAGACCATTACAAGATATTCAAAATACGTGGTGTTGACACAAGTCACTACAAAGTATACAAAATACATGGTTCCGATACGGGCCATTACAAAATATACAATCTACGTGGTGTTGATACAGCTCATAACAAAATATACAAAATAAGTGGTTCCGATACGGGCCATTACAAGATATACACACTACGTGGGGTGGATACACGTAATTAAAGAAATATAAAATACATGGTTCCGATACGGGACATTACAATATATATAAATTACGTGGTGTGGATACAGGTAATAACAAAATATACAAAAAAACGTGGTTCCGATACGGGTCATTACAAGATATACAAAATACGTGGTGACGATACGGACCATTACAAAATATACAAAACACGTGGTGTAATTACGGGCCATTACAAGATATACTGTGAAAATACGCGGTGTGGATACGGGCCATTACAAGATATATAAAATATGTGGTGTGGATACGAGCCATTACAAAATATACAAAACACGTGGTGTAGATACTGGGCATTACAAGATATACAAACTACGTGGTGTGGATACGGGTCATTACAAGATAAACAAAATAGGTGATGTAGATACAGACCATTACAAGATATATAAAATACAGACCATTACAGGATAAACAAACTACGTGGTGTAGATTGTGGATACATGCCATTACAAGATATACAAAATACGTGGTATAATTACGGGTCATTACAAGATATACAAACTACTTGGTGTGGATACGGGCCATTACAAGATACTTATACAAACTACCTGGTGTGGATATGGACCATTACAAAATATACAAAATACGTGGTGTGGATACAGGCAATTGAAACTACCTGATGTGGATATGGGCCATTACAAAATATACAAAATATGTTGTGTGGATACGGACCATTTAAAGATATACAAACTACGACGTGTGAATACGGGCATTACAAGATATACAAAATACGTGGTGTAGATACAGACCATTACAAGATATACAAACTACGTGGTGTGGATACAGGCCATTACAATATTTATAAATTACATGGTGTGGATACAGACCATAACAAGATATTCAAACTACTTGGCGCGGATAGAGACACGATATACAAAATTCGTGGTCACTACAAAATATACAAAATACGTGGTGTGGATACGGGCCATTACAAGATATACAAACTACGTGGTGTGAATACGGGTTATTACAAGATATACAAAATACGTGGTGTAGATACGGGCCATTACAAGATATACAAAATACTTGGTGTGGATACGGGCCATTACAAGATATACAAAATACGTGGTGTGGATACGGGTCATTACAAGATATACACACTACGTGGTGTGGATACGGGTCATTACAAGATATAAAAAATACGTGGTGTGGATACGGGCCATTACAAGATATACAAACTACGTGGTGTAGATACGGGTCGTTACAAGATATACAAACTACGTGGTGTAGAAACGGGCCATTACAAGATATACAAACTACGTGGTGTAGATACGGGTCATTACAAGATATACAAACTACGTGGTGTAGATACGGGCCATTACAAGATATACAAACTACGTGGTGTGGATACGGACCATTACAAGATATACAAACTACGTGGTGTAGATACGGGCCATTACAAGATATACAAACTACGTGGTGTGGATACGGACCATTACAAGATATACAAAATACGTGGTGTGGATACGGGCCATTACAAGATATACAAAATACGTGGTGTAGATACGGGCCATTACAAGATATACAAACTACGTGGTGTGGATACGGGTCATTACAAGATATACAAACTACGTGGTGTGGATACAGGCCATTACAAGATAAACAAAATACGTGATGTATATACAGGCTATTACAAGATATATAAAAACAGACCATTAGAAGACATACAAACTACGTGGTGTGGATACGGGCCATTACAAGATATACAAACTACGTGGTGTTGATACGGGGCATTACAAGATATACAAACTCCCTGGTGTAGATATTGGCCATTACAAAATATACAAACTACGTGGTGTGGATACAGGCCAATACAAAGTATACAAACTACGTTGTATAGATACAATACAGGCCATTTCAAGATATACAAACTACGTGGTGTGGATACAGACCTTAACAATATTGATGAATTACATGGTGTTGATACGGGTCATAACAAAATATACAAAACACTTGGTGTGGATACAGGCCACAGTGCGTGCGTGCGAGCGAGCGTGCGTGCGTGCGTGCGTGCGTGCGTGTTCCTCTACAAAAAGTCGTATTAATACATGGACTGTTTTAGAAAAAAGTATATAATGAAACGTAGAATCAAAGACAAATCTTAACTTAATTATGGATGCGCAACTAACAGTTAATCACCATATCAAAACTGAATAAAAACCGAGATAAAAACGAAATCTAGTAATTAATCCCAACACGTACCAGTAACACACCGCTACAATGATATAGATATCAATATCTGAAAACTGGATTAGTCATGATTCATTTTACGAAAATAAAATGTGTCTATATGTATGTGTAAAAAGTTTTAATGCTTTACCTGTTATGAAGTAACTTATTTTCCTTTTATTCGGTACCTACAACATGCTATTAAATAATAATTTATTGTCAGGAGATGGTCGACTACAATACTATAAAAGTAATGGTTATTTTGTCAGATGGTCGACTACAACACTATATAAGTAATCGTTATATTGTCTGGAGATGGTCGACCACTTTACTATATGAAGTAATCATTATATTGTCATGAGATGGTCGACTACTTTACTATATGAAGGAATGGTTATATTGTCAGGAGATGGTCGACTACTTAACTATATGAAGATATGGTTATATTGTCAGGAGATGGTCGACTACAGTACTATATGAAGTAATCGTTATATTGTCAGGAGACGATCGACTACTTTACTATATGAAGTAATCGTTATATTGTCAGGAGACGATCGACTACTTAACTATATGAACGAATCGTTATATTGTCAGGAGATGGTCGACTACAATACTATATGAAGTAATAGTTATATTGTCAGGAGATGGTCGACTACAATACTATATGAAGTAATAGTTATATTGTCAGAAGATGGTCGACTACAATACTATATGAAGTAATAGTTATATTGTCAGGAGATGGTCGACTTCTATAATATATGAAGTAATGGTTATATTATCACGAGATGGTCGACTACTTTACTATATGAAGTAATGGTTATATTGTCAGGAGATGGTCGACTACTATACTATATGCAGTAATGGTTATATTGTCAAGAGATTGTCGACTACTATACTATCTGAAGCAATTGTTATATTGTCAAAAGCTAGTCGACTACTTTACTGTATGAAGTAATAGTTATATTGTCGGGATATAGTCGACTACTATACTATATGAAGTAATGGTTGTACTGTCGTACTGTAGGACAACTATACTATAAGAAGTAATGGTTATATTGTCAGGAGATGGTCGACTTCTATAATATATGAAGTAATGGTTATATTGTCAAAAGCTAGTCGACTACTTTACTATATGAAGTAATAGTTATACTGTCGGGATATAGTCGACTATTATACTATACGCAGTAATGGTTATGTTGTCAGAAGCTTGTCGACTACTATACTATATGCAGTAATGATTATATTGTCAAGAGATTGTCGACTACTATACTATATGAAGCAATTGTTATATTGTCAGGAGCTAGTCGACTAATATACTTTATGAAGTAATGGTTATGTTGACAGGAGCTAGTCGACTACTAAACTATTTAAATAACGGCTATGTTGTCAGCAGTTAGTCGACTATTATACTATATGAAGTGATGGTTGTACTGTCGTACTGTAGGACTACTATACTATATGAAGTAATGGTTGTACTGTCGTACTGTAGGATTACTATACTATATGAAGTAATTATTATATTGTCAGGAGCTAGTCAACTACTATACTATATAAAGTAATGGTTGTACTGTCGTACTGTAGGACTACTATACTATATGAAGTAATGGTTGTACTATCGTACTGTAGGACTACTATACTATATGAAGTATTTATTATATTGTCAAGAGCTAGTCGACTACTATACTATATAAAGTAATGATTGTACTGTCGTACTGTAGTACTACTATACTATATGAAGTAATGATTGTACTGTCGTACTGTAGGACTACTATACTATATGAAGTAATTATTATATTGTCAGGAGCTAGTCAACTACTATACTATATAAAGTAATGGTTGTACTGTCGTACAGTAGTACTACTATACTATATGAAGTAATGGTTGTACTGTCGTACTGTAGGACTACTATACTATATGAAGTAATGGTTGTACTGTCGTACTGTAGGACTACTATACTATATGAAGTAATGGTTGTACTGTCGAACTGTAGGACTACTATACTATATGAAGTAATTATTATATTGTTAGGAGCTAGTCGACTACTATACTATATAAAGTAATGGTTGTACTGTCGTACTGTAGGACTACTATACTATATGAAGTAATGGTTGTACTGTCGTACTGTAGGACTACTATACTATATGAAGTAATTATTATATTGTCAGGAGCTAGTCGACTACTATACTATATAAAGTAATGATTGTACTGTCGTACTGTAGGACTACTATACTATATGAAGTAATGATTGTACTGTCGTACTGTAGGACTACTATACTATATGAAGTAATTATTATATTGTCAGGAGCTAGTCAACTACTATACTATATAAAGTAATGGTTGTACTGTCGTACTGTAGGACTACTATACTATATGAAGTAATGGTTGTACTGTCGTACTGTAAGATTACTATACTATATGAAGTAATTATTATATTGTCAGGAGCTAGTCAACTACTATACTATATAAAGTAATGGTTGTACTGTCGTACAGTAGTACTACTATACTATATGAAGTAATGGTTGTACTGTCGTACTGTAGGACTACTATACTATATGAAGTAATGGTTGTACTGTCGTACTGTAGGACTACTATACTATATGAAGTAATGGTTGTACTGTCGAACTGTAGGACTACTATACTATATGAAGTAATTATTATATTGTTAGGAGCTAGTCGACTACTATACTATATAAAGTAATGGTTGTACTGTCGTACTGTAGGACTACTATACTATATGAAGTAATGGTTGTACTGTCGTACTGTAGGACTACTATACTATATGAAGTAATTATTATATTGTCAGGAGCTAGTCGACTACTATACAATATGAAGTAATGGTTGTACTGTCGTACTGTAGGACTACTATACTTTATGAAGTAATGATTATGTTGACAGGAGCTAATCGACTAATCTACTATATGAAGTAATGGTTATATTGTCGATATTTAGTCGATATGTAGTCGACTGCTATACTATATGAAGTAATGGTTATGCTGTCGGGATAAGGTCGACAATTATACTATATGAAGTAATGATTATGTTGACAGGAGCTAATCGACTAATCTACTATATGAAATAATTGTTATGTTGTCATGAGATAGTCGCCTACTATACTATATGAAGTAATGGTTATACTGTCAGGATATAGTCGACTACTATACTATACGAAGTAATGGTTATATTGTCAGGATATAGTCGACTACTATACTATATGAAGTAATGGTTATGTTGACAGGAGTTAATCGACTAATCTACTATATGAAGTAATGATTATGTGACAGGAGCTAATCCACTAATCTACTATATGAAATAATGGTTATATTGTCAGGAGATAGTCGCCTACTATACTATATGAAGTAATGGTTATACTGTCAGGATATAGTCGACTACTATACTATAAGAAGTAATGGTTTTATTGTCAGGAAATAGTCGACTACTATACTATACTATATGAAGTAATGGTTATGTTGTCAGGAGCTAATCGACTAATCTACTATATGAAATAATGGTTATGTTGTCAGGAAATAGTCGCCTACTTTACTATATGAAGTAATGGTTATACTGTCAGGATATAGTCGACTACTATACTATAAGAAGTGATGGTTATATTGTCGGGATATAGTCGACTACTATACTATATGAAGTAATGGTTGTACTGTCGTACTGTAGGACTACTATACTATAAGAAGTAATGGTTATATTGTCGGGATTTAGTCGACTACTATACTATATGAAGTAATGGTTATGTTGTCAGGAGCGTGTCGACCACTATACTATATGAAGTAATGGTTATGTTGTCAGGAACTAGTCGACTAATTTGCTATAGGAAGTAATAGTTATATGATATATATATATATATTATAGAAGATCGTCGACTACTATACTTTATGTAATGGTTATGTTATCAGGAGCTAGTCGGCTACTATAATACATGAAGTAATGGTTATGTTGTCAGGAGCTATTCGACTACAATAATATATGAAGTAATGGTTATACTGTCATGAGGTCGTCGACTGCTATACTATATGAAGTAATGATTTTGTTTTCAGGAGCTAGTCGACTACTACACTGTATGAAGTAATGGTTATACTGTTGGGATATAGTCAATTACTATATTATATGAAATAATGGTTGTACTGTCAGGATATAGTCGACTATTATACTGTATGAAGTTATGGTTATACTGTTGGGATATAGTCAACTACTATATTATATGAAGTAATGGTTGTTCTGTTAGGATATAGTCGACTACTTTACTGTATAAAGTTATGGTTATACTGTTGGGATATAGTCAACTACTATATTATATGTAGTAATGGTTGTACTGTTAGAATATAGTCGACTACTATTCTATATGAAGTAATGGTTGTACTGTCGGGATATAGTCGACTACTATTCTATATGAAGTAATGGTTGTACTGTCGGGATATAGTCGACTACTATTCTATATAAAGTAATGGTTCTGTTGTCAGGAAATGATATGTTAAGATAAACTGAAGTTATAATGAAGAAAATGTTATCCCATATCAAATACTTATGATATCGATATCAGAACAAGTTATTGTGCGGGAACCACTTGTCTATTTAAGTAACGTTTACATTGCCCTTGGCCCAACTGAAGTTAAAACTTGAACAACCCCGCAAAAAATTTCAAACGGTAACAATTTTAATGTAACATATGTCGCCGGCACGACGGTTATCTACGTCCATGTATGAGATGTGTCCGTGTAAATCATTGAAACATTGACATGTTATTTAATACAATGGCGTCAGTAATGCATTTGCAGTCATTGCATACACTATACAGAGATAAAAGGAGATCGCCAAGGTCAATCTGATCATCGGATTTCTCCGTTGGAATGACGTAACAAAATATCCCGAAATATTAACAAAATGTTATGTAATACAAAAGTAATTGCAATACATTTAACATGAAAGATAATGCATTTAAAATGAATGCATGAACTATAAAATATAAAAAAATAAAAGGACGCCGTCAAGGCAACCAGAAGATGATTGTATTCTGTCTGCAGTCTTCATTTTCTGATAGCCGAGCCCGATTAAGCTCAGTCGGTGACGCGTCTGACTATCACTCCAAGGTTCTCGAGTTCGAATCCCCGCTCGGCCAAAGTCTCCGTGATGATTGATATACGACATTGTGTCTCATTATTATTCACTGCTGATTCAAATGGGAAAGCTATAAATAACTTGTGGAGATGGGGCGTGCTCGAGTATTGGTTAACCTTTCAGGATCTCAGAAAACAGTGGTTAGGTTAACTGATCGTCTGTTAGCCCTCGATGGCAGAAAATGACTCTTAATATTCTATCAAGCGTCTTCTGATCAACTTGCGATATAATCTTCAGCATTATGAATCTTGACCTTGTAGCCACTTTGGGTTAACCCTTTACTTCATACAGACGCCTTTGGACACCTCTAATATAGAAGGCTTTGGAGAACTTTTGAATTACTTGGTGAATTATGTTTATATTAACTGACAGAGTGGGAAAAAGTGCAGGAAGTGTTCACATTGCTTGTTACGAGCAATCTGAACTCTTCCTGCACTGTTTTCAAAGGCCTTCTGTGATTGGTTCGGGAAAACGCGTATCTGTGGAGTAAAAGGTTAAACCATCGTTGTTTATACGCTATATCCCGATAGGCTTACAGTTTTAAAACGAAATGTTAAACATAAAACTTGGGAAACATTTACATGTATTTCATATACGTATATAATTTATTTTCATAAGATGGCCAGACATAATACACAACTCAGATAAATAAATAAATATAAAGGATACACTGCAGTCGTTCAATTAGATTTTAACCTAAAGGGACACACTGCAGTCGTTAAATTAGATTTTAGCTGAAAGACACACTGCAGTCGTTCAATTAGATTTTAACCTAAAGGGACACACTGCAGTCGTTAAATTAGATTTTAGCTGAAAGACACACTGCAGTCGTTCAATGAGATTTTAACTGAAAGGACACACTGCAGTCGTTCAGTTAGATTTGAACTGAAAGATACACACTGCAGTCGTATAGTCAGATTTTAACTTAAAGGGACACACTGGAGTCGTATAATTTAGTGGTATACTCAGTTTTTAACATAATCCCTGAACTTTTTAGGTTACAAGTTTACACGAAGGTTCAACAAAATACTTTATCTGATGGGTTTTTAAACTTGCAAATTGTGTTGCTCCGGATTACATGGGCGAGAATTTAAATTTTTTTTATCACTTGGATTACCTCCCTTCTGTTACCAATGTACGTTTTACTTAGTGGTTGAATTGGTGAAACATTGTCACTTAGATTACACATATTACAAAATGCGATAGCTGAAGAGTGATTCCAACACCAAAGCTTTTAAAGTGAAATTTTCAAACTGGAAAAAGTTAATTCTCATTTACGGGTCTCTCATAGTTTGTTAATTTGGGAAGTCGCCTTCATGTTTGAATGTATTGTTCTTCTAAGATATTTAGGTAAGATTTTGTAGACTTAAAATCAATCTAAACTTAAGAGTACTTGGATTGGTGAAATATTAACACTTGTATTACTTCCCTTCTGTCAACAGTGCAACTTTGTTTAATTCATTGTTGGATTGGTGAAACATTAAAACTTGGGTTATCTCCCACTTGTTTTACGTAGTTGTTGGATTTGTGAAACATTGTCACTTGGATTACAACCTTTCTTTCACCAATGTAAGATTTACTTTAACTTAGTTGGATTGGCAAAAGTTCAGAACTTATAAGAACCCTGTGGTGAAACATTACCATTTTGATTATCTCCCTTCTACGAACCACGTTAGTTTGATTTATTTCATTTTTGGATTTTTTTATTTATTTTAGCTCGATTGCAATGAAAGCTCAGAGGTTAATGAACCTTTTGACGAAACCATTTTGATTATCTCTCTTTCGTTTTGATTGCTTAGTTGCTTAGTTGCTAAGTTAGTTGAACTTTGTTGTTGGATGACTGTCAGTCTGTCAACAGTGTAAGTTTGTTGAACTTTGTTGTTGGATGACTGCCAGTCTGTCAACAGTGAAAGTTTGTTGAACTTTGTTGTTGGATGACTGCCAGTCTGTCAACAGTGGAAGTTTGTTGGACTTTGTTGTTGGATGACTGCCAGTCTGTCAACAGTGTAAGTTTGTTAAACTTTGTTGTTGGATGACTGTCAATCTGTCTCGTTGTTGGATGACTGTCAGTCTGTCAACAGTGTCAATTTGTTGAACTTTGTTGTTGGATGACTGCCAGTCTGTCAACAGTGTAAATTTGTTGAACTTTGTTGTTTGATGACTGTCAGTCTGTCAACAGTGAAAGTTTGTTGAACTCTGTTATTGGATGACTGTCACTCTGTCAACAGTGTAAGTTTGTTGAACTCTGTTGTTTGATGACTGTCAGTCTGTCAACAGTGTAAGTTTGTTGAACTTTGTTATTGGATGACTGTCACTCTGTCAACAGTGTAAGTTTGTTGAACTTTATTGTTTGATGACTGCCAGTCTGTTAACAGTGAAAGTTTGTTGAACTCTGTTGTTTGATGACTGTCAGTCTGTCAACAGTGTAAGTTTGTTGAACTCTGTTGTTTGATGACTGTCAGTCTGTCAACAGTGAAAGTTTGTTGAACTCTGTTGTTTGATGACTGTCAGTCTGTCAACAGTGAAAGTTTGTTGAACTTTGTTGTTGGGTGACTGTCAGTCTGTCAACAGTGAAAGTTTGTTGAACTTTGTTGTTGGATGACTGTCAGTCTGTCAACAGTGAAAGTTTGTTGAACTTTGTTGTTGGGTGACTGTCAGTCTGTCAACAGTGTAAGTTTGTTGAACTCTGTTGTTGGATGACTGCCAGTCTGTCAACAGTGTAAGTTTGTTGAACTTTGTTGTTGGATGATTGCCAGTCTGTCAACAGTGTAAGTTTGTTGAACTTTGTTGTTGGATGACTGCCAGTCTGTCAACAGTGTAAGTTTGTTGAAGTTTGTTGTTGGATGACTGCCAGTCTGTCAACAGTGTAAGTTTGTTGAACTTTGTTGTTTGATGACTGTCAGTCTGTCAACAGTGTAAGTTTGTTGAAGTTTGTTGTTGGATGACTGCCAGTCTGTCAACAGTGTAAGTTTGTTGAACTTTGTTGTTGGATGACTGCCAGTCTGTCAACAGTGTAAGTTTGTTGAAGTTTGTTGTTGGATGACTGCCAGTCTGTCAACAGTGTAAGTTTGTTAAACTTTGTTGTTGGATGACTGTCAGTCTGTCAACAGTGTAATTCTGTTGAGCTTTGTTGTTGGGTGACTGTCAGTCTGTCAACAGTGTAAGTTATTTGAACTTTGTTGTTGGATGACTGTCAGTCTGTCAACAGTGTAAGTTTGTTGAACTTTGTTGTTGGATGACTGTCAGTCTGTCAACAGTGAAAGTTTGTTGAACTGTTTTGTTGGGTGACTGCCAGTCTGTCAACAGTGTAAGTTTGTTGAAATTTGTTGTTGGGTGACTGCCAGTCTGTCAACAGTGTAAGTTTGTTGAAGTTTGTTGTTGGATGACTGCCAGTCTGTCAACAGTGTAAGTTTGTTGAACTTTGTTGTTTGATGACTGTCAGTCTGTCAACAGTGTAAGTTTGTTGAAGTTTGTTGTTGGATGACTGCCAGTCTGTCAACAGTGTAAGTTTGTTGAACTTTGTTGTTGGATGACTGCCAGTCTGTCAACAGTGTAAGTTTGTTGAAGTTTGTTGTTGGATGACTGCCAGTCTGTCAACAGTGTAAGTTTGTTAAACTTTGTTGTTGGATGACTGTCAGTCTGTCAACAGTGTAATTCTGTTGAGCTTTGTTGTTGGGTGACTGTCAGTCTGTCAACAGTGTAAGTTATTTGAACTTTGTTGTTGGATGACTGTCAGTCTGTCAACAGTGTAAGTTTGTTGAACTTTGTTGTTGGATGACTGTCAGTCTGTCAACAGTGAAAGTTTGTTGAACTGTTTTGTTGGGTGACTGCCAGTCTGTCAACAGTGTAAGTTTGTTGAAATTTGTTGTTGGGTGACTGCCAGTCTGTCAACAGTGTAAGTTTGTTGAACTTTGTTGTTTGATGACTGTCAGTCTGTCAACAGTGTAAGTTTGTTGAAGTTTGTTGTTGGATGACTGCCAGTCTGTCAACAGTGTAAGTTTGTTGAACTTTGTTGTTGGATGACTGCCAGTCTGTCAACAGTGTAAGTTTGTTGAAGTTTGTTGTTGGATGACTGCCAGTCTGTCAACAGTGTAAGTTTGTTAAACTTTGTTGTTGGATGACTGTCAGTCTGTCAACAGTGTAATTCTGTTGAGCTTTGTTGTTGGGTGACTGTCAGTCTGTCAACAGTGTAAGTTATTTGAACTTTGTTGTTGGATGACTGTCAGTCTGTCAACAGTGTAAGTTTGTTGAACTTTGTTGTTGGATGACTGTCAGTCTGTCAACAGTGAAAGTTTGTTGAACTGTTTTGTTGGGTGACTGCCAGTCTGTCAACAGTGTAAGTTTGTTGAAATTTGTTGTTGGGTGACTGCCAGTCTGTCAACAGTGTAAGTTTGTTGAGCTTTGTTGTTGGGCGACTGTCAGTCTGTCAACAGTGTAAGTTTGTTGAACTTTGTTGTTGGATGACTGTCAGTCTGTCAACAGTGAAAGTTTGTTGAACTTTGTTGTTGGATGACTGCCAGTCTGTCAACAGTGTAAATTTGTTGAACTTTGTTGTTGAATGACTGCCAGTCTGTTAACAGTGTCAGTTTGTTGAGCTTTGTTGTTGGATGACTGCCAGTCTGTCAACAGTGTCAGTTTGTTGAACTTTGTTGTTGGATGACTGTCAGTCTGTCAACAGTGTAAGTTTGTTGAGCTTTCTTGTTGGATGACTGCCAGTCTGTCAACAGTGTAAGTCTGTTGAGCTTTGTTGTTGGGTGACTGCCAGTCTGTCAACAGTGTAAGTCTGTTGAGCTTTGTTGTTGGATGACTGTCAGTCTGTCAACAGTTTAAGTCTGTTGAACTTTGTTGTTGGATGACTGTCAGTCTGTCAACAGTGTAAGTTTGTTAAACTTCGTTGATGACTGTCAGTCTGTCAACAGTGTAAGTTTGTTGAACTTTGTTGTTGGATGACTGTCAGTCTGTCAACAGTGTAAGTTTGTTAAACTTTGTTGTTGGATGACTGTCAATCTGTCTCGTTGTTGGATGACTGTCAGTCTGTCAACAGTGTAAATTTGTTGAACTTTGTTGTTGGATGACTGCCAGTCTGTCAACAGTGTAAATTTGTTGAACTTTGTTGTTGGATGACTGCCAGTCTGTCAACAGTGTAAGTTTGTTGAACTTTGGTGTTGGATGACTGCCAGTCTGTCAACAGTGTAAGTTTGTTGAACTTTGTTGTTTGATGACTGTCAGTCTGTCAACAGTGAAAGTTTGTTGAACTTTGTTATTGGATGACTGTCACTCTGTCAACAGTGTAAGTTTGTTGAACTCTGTTGTTTGATGACTGTCAGTCTGTCAACAGTGTAAGTTTGTTGAACTTTGTTATTGGATGACTGTCACTCTGTTAACAGTGTAAGTTTGTTGAACTTTGTTGTTTGATGACTGCCAGTCTGTTAACAGTGAAAGTTTGTTGAACTCTGTTGTTTGATGACTGTCAGTCTGTCAACAGTGTAAGTTTGTTGAACTCTGTTGTTGGATGACTGCCAGTCTGTCAACAGTGTAAGTTTGTTGAACTTTGTTGTTGGATGACTGCCAGTCTGTCAACAGTGTAAGTTTGTTGAAGTTTGTTGTTGGATGACTGCCAGTCTGTCAACAGTGTAAGTTTGTTAAACTTTGTTGTTGGATGACTGTCAGTCTGTCAACAGTGTAATTCTGTTGAGCTTTGTTGTTGGGTGACTGTCAGTCTGTCAACAGTGTAAGTTATTTGAACTTTGTTGTTGGATGACTGTCAGTCTGTCAACAGTGTAAGTTTGTTGAAATTTGTTGTTGGATGACTGTCAGTCTGTCAACAGTGAAAGTTTGTTGAACTGTTTTGTTGGGTGACTGCCAGTCTGTCAACAGTGTAAGTTTGTTGAAATTTGTTGTTGGGTGACTGCCAGTCTGTCAACAGTGTAAGTTTGTTGAGCTTTGTTGTTGGGCGACTGTCAGTCTGTCAACAGTGTAAGTTTGTTGAACTTTGTTGTTGAATGACTGCCAGTCTGTCAACAGTGTAAGTTTGTTGTTGGATGACTGTCAGTCTGTCAACAGTGTAAGTCTGTTGAACTTTGATGTTGGATGATTGTCAGTCTGTCAACAGTGTAAGTCTGTTGAACTTTGTTGTTGGATGACTGTCAGTCGGTCAACAGTGAAAGTCTGTTGAACTTTGTTGTTGGATGACTGTCAGTCTGTCAACAGTGAAAGTCTGTTGAACTTTGTTGTTGGATGACTGCCAGTCTGTCAACAGTGAAAGTTTGTTGAACTTTGTTGTTGGATGACTGCCAGTCTGTCAACAGTGTAAGTTTGTTGAACTTTGTTGTTGGGTGACTGTCAGTCTGTCAACAGTGTAAGTCTGTTGAACTTTGTTGTTGGATGACTGTCAGTCTGTCAACAGTGTAAGTCTGTTGAGCTTTGTTGTTGGGTGACTGCCAGTCTGTCAACAGTGTAAGTCTGTTGAGCTTTGTTGTTGGGTGACTGCCAGTCTGTCAACAGTGTAAGTCTGTTGAGCTTTGTTGTTGGATGACTGTCAGTCTGTCAACAGTGTAAGTCTGTTGAACTTTGTTGTTGGATGACTGTCAGTCTGTCAACAGTGAAAGTTTGTTGAACTTTGTTGTTGGATGACTGTCAGTCTGTCAACAGTGAATGTTTGTTGAACTTTGTTGTTGGGTGGACTGTCAGTCTGTCAACAGTGTAAGTTTGTTGAGCTTTGTTGTTGGGTGACTGCCAGTCTGTCAAGAGTGTAAGTTTGTTGAGCTTTGTTGTTAGGTGACTGCCAGTCAGTCAACAGTGTAAGTTTGTTGAACTTTGTTGTTGGATGACTTCCAGTCTGTCAACAGTGTAAGTTTGTTGAACATTGTTGTTGGATGACTGTCAGTCTGTCAACAGTGTAAGTTTGTTGAACTTTGTTGTTGGATGACTGCCAGTCTGTCAACAGTGTAAGTTT
This sequence comes from Panopea generosa, assembly GCA_029582155.1. NCBI lineage: Eukaryota > Metazoa > Mollusca > Bivalvia > Adapedonta > Hiatellidae > Panopea > Panopea generosa. The sequence goes on along the minus strand of CM055909.1, from coordinate 34,653,974 downwards.
GTTGAACTTTGTTGTTGGATGACTGCCAGTCTGTCAACAGTTTGTTGTTGGATGACTGCCAGTCTGTCAACAGTGAAAGTTTGTTGAGCTTTGTTGTTGGGTGACTGTCAGTCTGTCAACAGTGTAAGTTTGTTGAACTTTGTTGTTGGATGACTGTCAGTCTGGCAACAGTGAAAGTTTGTTGAACTGTTTTGTTGGGTGACTGTCAGTCTGTCAACAGTGTAAGTCTGTTGAACTTTGTTGTTGGGTGACTGTCAGTCTGTCCACAGTGTAAGTCTGTTGAGCATTGTTGTTGGGTGACTGCCAGTCTGTCAACAGTGTAAGTCTGTTGAGCTTTGTTGTTGGGTGACTGCCAGTCTGTCAACAGTGTAAGTCTGTTGAGCTTTGTTGTTGGATGACTGTCAGTCTGTCAACAGTGTAAGTCTGTTGAACTTTGTTGTTGGATGACTGTCAGTCTGTCAACAGTGAAAGTTTGTTGAACTTTGTTGTTGGGTGGACTGTCAGTCTGTCAACAGTGTAAGTTTGTTGAGCTTTGTTGTTGGGTGACTGCCAGTCTGTCAACAGTGTAAGTTTGTTGAGCTTTGTTGTTAGGTGACTGTCAGTCTGTCAACAGTGTAAGTTTGTTGAACTTTGTTGTTGGATGACTTCCAGTCTGTCAACAGTGTAAGTTTGTTGAACTTTGTTGTTGGATGACTGCCAGTCTGTCAACAGTGTAAGTTTGTTGAACTTTGTTGTTGGATGACTGCCAGTCTGTCAACAGTGTAAGTTTGTTGAACTTTGTTGTTGGATGACTGCCAGTCTGTCAACAGTTTGTTGTTGGATGACTGCCAGTCTGTCAACAGTGTAAGTCTGTTGAGCTTTGTTGTTGGGTGACTGCCAGTCTGTCAACAGTGTAAGTTTGTTGAACTTTGTTGATGGATGACTGCCAGTCTGTCAACAGTGTAAGTTTGTTGAACTTTGTTGTTGGATGACTGTCAGTCTGTCAACAGTGAAAGTTTGTTGAACTTTGTTGTTGGATGACTGTCAGTCTGTCAACAGTGTAAGTTTGTTGAACTTTGTTGTTGGATGACTGCCAGTCTGTCAACAGTGAAAGTTTGTTGAACTTTGTTGTTGGATGACTGCCAGTCTGTCAACAGTGAAAGTTTGTTGAACTTTGTTGTTGGATGACTGCCAGTCTGTCAACAGTGTAAGTTTGTTGAACTTTGTTGTTGGATGACTGCCAGTCTGTCAACAGTGAAAGTGTGTTGAACTTTGTTGTTGGATGACTGCCAGTCTGTCAACAGTGTAAGTTTGTTGAACTTTGTTGTTGGATGACTGCCAGTCTGTCAACAGTGAAAGTTTGTTGAACTTTGTTGTTGGATGACTGCCAGTCTGTCAACAGTGTAAGTTTGTTGAACTTTGTTGTTGGATGACTGCCAGTCTGTCAACAGTGTAAGTTTGTTGAACTTTGTTGTTGGATGACTGCCAGTCTGTCAACAGTGAAAGTTTGTTGAACTTTGTTGTTGGATGACTGTCAGTCTGTCAACAGTGAAAGTTTGTTGAACTTTGTTGTTGGATGACTGTCAGTCTGTCAACAGTGTAAATTTGTTGAACTTTGTTGTTGGATGACTGCCAGTCGCTCAACAGTGAATGTTTGTTGAACTTTGTTGTTGGATGACTGTCAGTCTGTCAACAGTGTAAGTTTGTTGAACTTTGTTGTTGGATGACTGCCAGTCTGTCAACAGTGAAAGTTTGTTGAACTTTGTTGTTGGATGACTGCCAGTCTGTCAACAGTGAAAGTTTGTTGAACTTTGTTGTTGGATGACTGCCAGTCTTTCAACAGTGTCAGTTTGTTGAGCTTTGTTTTTGGGTGACTGTCAGTCTGTCAACAGTGTAAGTTTGTTGAGCTTTGTTGTTGGGTGACTGCCAGTCTGTCAACAGTGTAAGTCTGTTGAACTTTGTTGTTGGGTGACTGCCAGTCTGTCAACAGTGTAAGTTTGTTGAGCTTTGTTGTTGGATGACTGCCAGTCTGTCAACAGTGTAAGTCTGTTGAACTTTGTTGTTGGATGACTGCCAGTCTGTCAACAGTGAAAGTCTGTTGAACTTTGTTGTTGGATGACTGTCAGTCTGTCAACAGTGAAAGTCTGTTGAACTTTGTTGTTGGATGACTGCCAGTCTGTCAACAGTGAAAGTTTGTTGAACTTTGTTGTTGGATGACTGCCAGTCTGTCAACAGTGTAAGTTTGTTGAACTTTGTTGTTGGATGACTGCCAGTCTGTCAACAGTGTAAGTTTGTTGAACTTTGTTGTTGGATGACTGCCAGTCTGTCAACAGTGAAAGTTTGTTGAACTTTGTTGTTGGATGACTGCCAGTCTGTCAACAGTGTAAGTTTGTTGAACTTTGTTGTTGGATGACTGCCAGTCTGTCAACAGTGTAAGTTTGTTGAACTTTGTTGTTGGATGACTGTCAACAGTGTAAGTCTGTTGAACTTTGTTGTTGGGTGACTGCCAGTCTGTCAACAGTGTAAGTTTGTTGAGCTTTGTTGTTGGATGACTGCCAGTCTGTCAACAGTGTAAGTCTGTTGAACTTTGTTGTTGGGTGACTGTCAGTCTGTCAACAGTGAAAGTTTGTTGAACTTTGTTGTTGGATGACTGTCAGTCTGTCAACAGTGTAAGTTTTTTGAGCTTTGTTGTTGGGTGACTGCCAGTCTGTCAACAGTGTAAGTTTGTTGAGCTTTGTTGTTGGATGACTGCCAGTCTGTCAACAGTGTAAGTCTGTTGAACTTTGTTGTTGGGTGACTGTCAGTCTGTCAACAGTGAAAGTTTGTTGAACTTTGTTGTTGGATGACTGTCAGTCTGTCAACAGTGTAAGTTTGTTGAACTTTGTTGTTGGATGACTGTCAGTCTGTCAACAGTGAAAGTTTGTTGAACTTTGTTGTTGGATGACTGCCAGTCTGTCAACAGTGTAAGTTTGTTGAACTTTGTTGTTGGATGACTGCCAGTCTGTCAACAGTGTAAGTTTGTTGAACTTTGTTGTTGGATGACTGTCAGTCTGTCAACAGTGTAAGTTTGTTGAGTTTGTTGTTGGGTGACTGCCAGTCTGTCAACAGTGTAAGTCTGTTGAACTTTGTTGTTGGGTGACTGCCAGTCTGTCAACAGTGTAAGTTTGTTGAGCTTTGTTGTTGGATGACTGCCAGTCTGTCAACAGTGTAAGTCTGTTGAACTTTGTTGTTGGGTGACTGTCAGTCTGTCAACAGTGAAAGTTTGTTGAACTTTGTTGTTGGATGACTGTCAGTCTGTCAGTCTGTCAACAGTGTAAGTTTTTTGAGCTTTGTTGTTGGGTGACTGCCAGTCTGTCAACAGTGTAAGTCTGTTGAACTTTGTTGTTGGGTGACTGCCAGTCTGTCAACAGTGTAAGTTTGTTGAACTTTGTTGTTGGATGACTGCCAGTCTGTTCACAGTGTAAGTCTGTTGAACTTTGTTGTTGGGTGACTGTCAGTCTGTCAACAGTGAAAGTTTGTTGAACTTTGTTGTTGGATGACTGCCAGTCTGTCAACAGTGTAAGTTTGTTGAACTTTGTTGTTGGATGACTGTCAGTCTGTCAACAGTGAAAGTTTGTTGAACTTTGTTGTTGGATGACTGCCAGTCTGTCAACAGTGAAAGTTTGTTAAACTTTGTTGTTAGATGACTGTCAGTCTGTCAACAGTGAAAGTTTGTTGAGCTTTGTTGTTGGATGACTGTCAGTCTGTCAACAGTGCAAGTTTGTTGAGCTTTGTTGTTGGATGACTGTCAGTCTGTCAACAGTGTAAGTTTGTTGAGCTTTGTTGTTGGATGATTGCCAGTCTGTCAACAGTGTAAGTCTGTTGAACTTTGTTGTTGGGTGACTGCCAGTCTGTCAACAGTGTAAGTCTGTTGAACTTTGTTGTTGGATGACTGTCAGTCTGTCAACAGTGAAAGTTTGTTGAACTTTGTTCTTGGATGACTGCCAGTCTGTCAACAGTGTAAGTTTGTTGAGCTTTGTTGTTGGATGACTGTCAGTCTGTCAACAGTGTAAGTCTGTTGAACTTTGTTGTTGGATGACTGTCACTCTGTCAACAGTGAAAGTCTGTTGAACTTTGTTGTTGGATGACTGTCAGTCTGTCAACAGTGTAAGTTTGTTGAACTTTGTTGTTGGATGACTGCTAGTCTGTCAACAGTGTAAGTTTGTTGAACTTCGTTGTTGGATGACTGCCAGTCTGTCAACAGTGTAAGTTTGTTGAGCTTTGTTGTTGGGCGACTGTCAGTCTGTCAACAGTGTAAGTTTGTTGAACTTTGTTGTTGGATGACTGCCAGTCTGTCAGCAGTGTAAGTTTGTTGAACTTTGTTGTTGGATGACTGCCAGTCTGTCAGCAGTGTAAAATTGTTGAACTTTGTTGTTGGGTGACTGTCAGTCTGTCAACAGTGTAAGTTTGTTAAACTTCGTTGTTGGATGACTGCCAGTCTGTCAGCAGTGTAAGTTTGTTGAACTTTGTTGTTGGATGACTGCCAGTCTGTCAACAGTGTAAGTTTGTTGAGCATGATGTAATATAAAGAATTCACATAATACATATAAAATGGACCACATAAGACAGCTATGGCGTTCCATAGACAAACGTTCACTGTTACTCCTTCTCCAGGTAAATGCCGTTCAGGTGTACACATTTCTTGTGGCGTTTAACATGCCAGACCCCATTAAATGTCGATATAATATAATGTTTTATGTGTTCTGTGTCAGTACTTCAACAGTGTCAAATTTTATCCCTCTGAGCTCCCTTTCAGTTCAGAAAAACCCGTAAAGTCCATTGACACTAAATCAGCCGAGTACACTGGATGTGGTAGAATTTCAGACCCCAACAGATCGAACATTAATGCGTGACTACATCGAGTCATGTAACATTTTTAATGTGTGAATGATTTTTCGCTAAAAACGGCATCAACCCGATTTATTTTTTTCTTGTTTAAGCCCAACGGATAAAAGGTCTCACTACACAGTTGAATTGTGTTCTTTGTTCTATATAAAATAAGATCTAGAATTTCCATTGTTAAGTATGAATGAATGAACAGGGTTTTACGGCGTACCAACACATTATAGGTTATTCGACACCAACAGGAAGGAAGATTCCAGGTTCACTCTACATGTACAAAAACAAAAAAATAACATACAGATTAAAAAAAATAAATCAACAAATGAATATGCAGAATGAACCTAGAACTATGATACCTGCAGAACTGCAGTTTTTCAGCAAATTCTATTGCATTACTCATTTTGTCGCTTCTTACGACATGCATAAGCCACAGTGATCCTATTCTTGCCATCACTCATGGCTCCCTGGAACCACACCGGGGTTGATGATTTAACCACAATAATGAACAAAACAAAAATGATAAAATGAACATGACACCAATTCGGAGGATTCCTACCCCTCTGCAGAGATCGACAGTGATTCTATTCTTAGCCGGATTCACACGGGCTCCATTGTTAAGAATCCACATAAAAAAAAATTAAAGTATTTTGTTTCATGGCAGGAATGTATACCCACATAAAATGCACAATACCTGGTAAGTTGCCGAGCTTGTTTGTTTTTAAAGAGGATGCAGTGACACCCTGAGATTCCTCAAATGCTCATAAATACATGCATATGTTGAAATCCTATAAATGTATTTTTTTTTAACACCAGTGATGTCTTATTGCAGTATATGCTATGCCAAACTTTGCTCTACTCATCTGAAGCAAGAAATCACCACTATGAACCATTTTTAAAATATTTCAAAACCAAATTACATGATTGGACCATTTTCTAAAGCGTAAGAATCGTGTTACCGTGCGAAAAAGGGGGCGTATCTGTGTAGTGAGACGTTGAAGCTTGTTGTTACAACTGACTGGAAATAACGTAAGAATGTCATTTTCGCAGTATACAGAGTAAGAAGAGCGATAGACTCGAGTATATCAGCCTTTAAAAACAATATTAGAAAGTCTCCTAAAAAACCTCCAAATAATTAATCAGAAAGGAACAGATAGTTATCAATTTTGCATGCTAGAATCAGAAGTAACTGCAGTAAATTGAATAGTGATATGTATTTACACCATTTAAAGAATAATCCCTTCTGTACTTGTGGATATCTGACTGAAGATGCTGAGCACGACTTTTTTAAATGTGACTTATATGTAGCTTCAACAACTGAGTTTAGTAAGTTTAAGGTTAATATTATATGGCAACTCTAATTTTGTATACGAAGGTTAAACTAAAATATTTAAAGCTGTACAATAGCTTATTAAATCTTCAAAACGATTAAAATCCGAGTACTGATTAAGAAATGTTCATAAAAATTATTGTTATATCCGAAAAGAAAAAAAAGGTTTTTAATAATTATTATCAAATTTGATATCTAGACTATGTAAACAGTTATTTTAATGACAACATTGTCAGTGGCCTCCATCCACAAACATTTGAAATCATATATGAAACACAGACATCCAGTATTGTAGTAACATGAATGTTACTTTGAAAAAAATATCAGAGAAAAATTATTCCGTGCCAGTTACGCTTCTTAATTGGACTTTTTGTAATTATATTCAATGTGGGTATGAATTTGATATATTATACAAATATGTGTTGCTTTATTGCATATACTATGTGTTATAAAATGATAGTGCCCGGATGTAATTTGTCAGTTATTGAAAAAAGTTAAGAATTGCAATATTCGTAAGAATTAACATACTATGTAAAGTATGTTAATTCCTTTTCAGGTAAAGGGAGCATTTCACGTAAGACAAACCCCAGTTACAAGAATGGTACTAGTTACCGGTAGTATTGAAGATTAATCAAAATGGAAGTTTCTGAAAGAAAAGGAAAAGAAATTGAAGACTATAATAATGAACACTCTGAGGAGATATCGCAATTTTTGTGTCAGCCATGTGACGAGGACGGACAACAGCTACCAATCGCTGGATTTTGTGTAGATTGCTGCGAATACTTGTGTGAAGAACGTTTCAAGGTTCACCGCCGGGCAAGGTCATCTAGAAATCACATTTTACAAGATAAGGCAACAATGCCAAGAAAGAAAACCCACAGGAAAGCATCGAATATGAATGGCGACATATGTAATGAGCATAAAGATGAGGTAATCAAATTTCACTGTAGGTCACACAACCATTTTGGATGCGCCACCTGTATTGCTGTTGGCCATCAAAAGTGTGAGGGCGTCATCTATGTCAAAAAGAATATGAAGAGTTATCCAAGAAACTTACCGATGTTAAAGAACAAATTGTCGATAATGAAATAAATATAGAAGAAAATGTTAAATGTATTGAACAGTACTACTCTGATGCAATAGTAAACATAGGACAGTTTAGGAATGAAATAAATGACTAACTGGACTAACTTGAACATGATATAACTGAAAAGGCGAAAACGATCAAAGACGAAGATCAAGCAATGATGACCTCATTATTGACCAAATTGGATGACAAGAGAAGTGAAATAATTTCTACGATCACAGAAATCAATGCATTACACCAGTTACAAAGAAATCTGAAAGTCTTTGGTGTAATCGATAAAACCGAAAATGAAGTAACGATACTGGAGAACACATTGGCTCAAATGCAGAACGAGAATGCGACGAGAAGATACGTATTTGAACCTAGCAAGCAATTAAAAGAGTTGTTGGACAATTTGAAGTCATTCGGGAACCTTTGCGTAATGAATCGATCCAGTGATGAAACAGGTACACCACCGATAACAGCAGGGGGATGCCAAACATCTCAGACAAAGAAACAGCAACATCAGCAGCATCAGCAGCATCAGCAGCAAATCGGTACACCACAAACAGAGTCTGCCACTGACAGCAAATTGACACAAACAGAGTCTGCCACTGACAGCAAATTGACACAAACAGAATACTCAGTGGATAGTAAATCAACACAAGCACAAGCATGCCAGTATACAAGACCTGATAGGCTCCGAGTTGCGACGCCCGCTTCTGAATTGAATGTTAAAACATCTCATGATGAATGTGACACATATGTTATCGTAGGAATGGCACTGCTGCCTGGCAACCAACTCGTCGTTTTGGATTACAATAACAAAAAAAAAAACATAAACACGACACAAAACACGATAAATGCTGATTTACAACTATGGTCTGCGCAATGTCGCGTTACAATGATCAACGACAGTGAAGTTGCTGTGACTGTTCCCATTTGGCAGAGCATAATAAAGTTACTGTCAGTGGAATCACTTCATATGTTCGAATATCGGGATATAAAAGTAAACGGTACGTGTTATGGTATAACACATCATGATGGGACATTTATAGTGACATTTGTGTACCCGGGGAAAGTGGAAATAATCAACATGCATGGTGATGTGTTGAAGAGCGTAGTGGACGACGCCAGTGGAACACGACTGTTTACTCAGCCGCAGCACATAGCCATCAACCCAGAAAAGACGGCCGTGTATGTGTCTGACCAGGCCAAGAACTCAGTGACATGTATGTCATTGGACGGCAAGGTGAGGGCGGTATACATGGATGATAATTTAAACAACCCAGGTCTGGTTGCAGACAGGCATTGGGCAGTGTATGTGTGTGGAGGCAAATTTAACGACATCCACCAGATTACTGCTGACTGTACCAAAATACAGATACTGCTGGGTCAGCAACATGGAATTTTAAACCCATACTCCATCACTTACTGTGACAAAGACGACAGATTGTATGTAACGTTAGAAAATGTGAAAACATTTCAGTTGAAATAAGATTTAACTGACATTGATATAAAACAATGTTGTGCTTGTAGAGTGCTATAGTTTATATCGTTATGGCACCACAAATATCGTCTTGTATAATCTAAAATGCCTTTACATAGATATTCTGTTAGGTTACAGCGAAGACATGGAAAAGTTAATAATGACAACAGTACCGCAAGCGGGTGCATTTGTTCGTATTTAAGTCCATTAAGTAGGTCATGGCCAAGATGATCAGTTGACAAAATCTATAGTATTTTTTGAAAAACAAAAAACGATTTAGGGGCTAAAATATGGATTGTTAGGTAACTTAGCTATATAAAATATTCGAATAACATAGTATGTATGTATCTATGAAATTTAATCACCATAACATAGGTAGTTTGTTCAGAAACAGAGATAAGGCTGAGCTAAACATAGAACTAAAACAAGATAATGCAAGAGTTGGTATTAACTTATTCCATTAAGAAGGCCAATGTCGGTGTTGTAATCTTTCTAACATGATAGTTATCAAGTTTACAGAATCAATACCTATAACTGAAAAACACAACAGATTTAATTTTTTAATATATATATTAAAATTCCAAACCCGTGCTGAACAAAAAAACGTCAACTTAAGCTTTATAGCACAAATTATAGACATTTAAGTAATTTAGCTATACACATTATTTGTATAACATGAAATTAATTGTTTATGAAAATTAGTCACTGTAACATAAGTCGCTTATTCAAAAACAGAGTAAAGGCTGAGATTATCAAAAAACTTTAACCAGACAATGAAAGTATTAACTAGGTTCATTGAGTAGGTCAAGGTCAATGATGTAAACAATTTTAACATTTCTTCGTTGCACAGAATCAATACCTATTACCGTATTATTGACAAAGAAAACAAAAATCAACCCCGAGCTGAACCGAGGGTTTTAGAGCCAAAAGTATGGATATTTAGGTTACTTCGCTATGTACATTGTTTGTATATTTTAACATGAAATGAATGTGTTTATGAAGTTTAGTCACTATAACATTGGTAAATGTATTTTTTTCTGAAACAGTGAAAAAGATGAGCTAAACATAAAACTTAAACCGGACGGTGACGACGACAATGACGACACCGACGCTTGGATCATGGAAATAGCTCTTCAACTATTTTCCCCCAAAATGACGAGCTAATAATAATATTAATAATGGAACTACAAATATAAAATGTGAATGAAAATATTAACACGATAAAAATAATAACAATTATTCAGGTAATAAATAATACAAGTAAACCTAGTTGAACAAACCTAAAAAAAGGTAATATAAATGCTAATAAACTAATGATTACTATAATTGTTTGTATCGCTGTTAATATATTAAAATTAGAAATTACAAATATAGCTAATTCAATAAAAAAAATCCCGAATAAATAAGAATAGTATCAATTATGACGACAAAAGTATTTCTCTTTTGTAAAAAGAACACTCGAGTTATATATTTATGACATTTATGAATTCTGTTAAGTGAGTGTTACTTTTTACTATCCCATTTACAAAAGCCATGAACTCCAGTTAAGAAAAACAACACAAAGCAGCAAAACAGTGACTCCAACTGATCAATATACCAAACTTCAAAATAAACACAAAATGAACATAAAACACAAATTCACCCACCGCGGCATATACTATAACATATTATATATTATGGGTAACATAGACCATCCGTATTTCTAAATGTCATAGCAATACAGTGTATAGTATAACTATCATTGAAGTGTAACAATAAATGTATCAAATCTAAAAAAAAACACCACAGAATTACTATATCACATCTATAGAACAACTACAGTATCACCATATCAAACCAATAAAAACACTACAGAATTACTATATCACATCTATAGAACCACTACAGTATCACAATATCAAACCTACAAAAAAACTACAGAATTACTATATCACATCTATAGAACCACTACAGAATCACAATATCAAATATATATAAAAAAAAACACTACAGAATTACTATATCACATTTATAGAACAACTACAGTATCACCATATCACATCTTTAGAACCATTACAGTATCACTATATCAAACCTACAAAAACACTACAGTATCACCATATCAAACCTAAAAAAACACTACAGAATTACCATATCACATCTATAGAACCACTACAGTATCACCATATCAAACTTAAAAAAGCACTACAGATATACTATATCACATTTATAGAACCACGACAGTATCACCACATCACAACTATAAAACCATCACAGTATCACTATATTACATCTATAAAACCACTACAAAATACTATTTCACATTTGTAAAACCACTACAGTATCACCACATCACACCTATAAAACCACTACAGTATCACCATATCATATCTGTAGAACCACTACAGTATCACCATATCACACCTATAAAACCACTACAGAATTACTATATCATATTTCTAAAACCACTACAGTATCACCATATCAAACCACAACTCACCTATAAAACAACTGCAGAACTACTATATCACATTTGTAGAACCACTACAGTATCAATTTACCACACCTATAAAACAACTACAAAATTACTATATCACATTTGTAGAACCACTACAGTATCACCATATCAAACCTATAAAACCACTACAGAATTACTATTTCACATCTGTAGAACCACTACAGTATCACCATATCACAACTATAAAACCACTACAGAATTACTATATCACATCTGTAGAACCACTACAGTATCACCATATCATCCATATAGAACCACTACAGAATGATTAGAACATATCTGTAGAACCACTACAGTATCACCATAACACACCTTTAAAACCACTACATAATTACTATATCCTATCTGTAGAACCATTACAGTATCACCATATCACATCTATAGAACCACTACAATATCACTACAACACACCTATAAAACCACAACAGAGTTTCTATATCACATCTGTAGAACAACTACAGTATCACCATATCACATCTGTAGAACCACTTCGGTATCACTACAACACACCTATAAAACCACTACAGAATTACTTTATCACATCTGTAAAACCTCTACAGTATCACCATATCACATCTATAAAACCACTACAGAATTACTATTTCACATATATAGAACCACTAAAATATCACCATATCAAACCTATAAAACCACTACAGAATTACTATTTCACATTTGTAGAACCACTACAGGGTCACCATATCACACCTATAAAACCACTACATAATTACTATATCACATCTGTAGAATCACTACAGTATCACCATATCACACCTATAAAACCACTACAGAATTACTATATCACATATGTAGAACCACTACAGTATCACCATATCACATCTGTAGAACCACTACAGAAACGCTATATCACAACTATAAAACCACTACATAATTACTATATTACATCTGTAGAACCACTACAGTATCATCATATTACACTTATAAAACCACTACAGAATTACTACATCACATCTATAAAACCACTACAGTATCACCATATCAAACATATAAAACCACTACAATATTAATATATCACATCTGAAGAACCACTACAGAATTACTATATCATATTTGTAAAACCACTACAGTATCACCATATCGATCCTATAAAATCACTACAGAATTAATATATCACATCTGTAGAACCACTACAGTTTCATCGTATCACACCTATAAAACCACTACAGAATTACTATATCACATATGTAGAACCACTACAGTATCACCATATCACATCTGTAGAACCACTACAGAAACGCTATATCACAACTATAAAACCACTACATAATTACTATATTACATCTGTAGAACCACTACAGTATCATCATATTACACTTATAAAACCACTACAGAATTACTACATCACATCTATAAAACCACTACAGTATCACCATATCAAACATATAAAACCACTACAATATTAATATATCACATCTGAAGAACCACTACAGAATTACTATATCATATTTGTAAAACCACTACAGTATCACCATATCGATCCTATAAAATCACTACAGAATTAATATATCACATCTGTAGAACCACTACAGTTTCATCGTATCACCCCTATAAAATCACTACAGAATTACTATTTCACATCTATAGAACCACTACAGTATCACCATATCAAATCTAAAAAACACTACAGAATTACCATATCACAGCTATATAACAACTACAGTATCACCATATCAAACCAACAAAAACACTACAGAATTACTATATCACATCTATAGAACCAACACAGTATCACCATATCAAATATAAAAAAAACACTACAGAATTACTATATCACATTTATAGAACAACTACCGTATCACAATATCAAACCTACAAAAACACTACCGAATTACCATATCACATCTATAGAACCACTACAGTATCACCAAATCAAACCTAAAAAAGCACTACAGAAATGCTATATCACATTTATAGAACCACTACAGTATCACCACATCACAACTATAAAACCACTACAGTATCACCATATTACATCTATAAAACCACTACAAAACACTATTTCACATTTGTAGAACCCCTACAGTATCACCATATCACACCTATAAAACCACTACACTATCACCATATCATATCTGTAGAACCACTACAGTATCACCATATCACACCTATAAAACCACTACAGAATTACTATATCAGATCTGCAAAACCACTACAGTATCACCATATCACATATATAGAACCACTACAGAATTACTATATCAGATCTGCAGAACCACTACAGTATCACCACATCACACATATAAAACCACTACATAATTACTATATCACATCTGTAGAACCACTACAGTGTCACCATATCACATCTGTAGAACCTCTACAATATCACCATAACACACCTTTACAACCACTACAGAATTACTGTATCACATCTGTAGAACGACTACAGTACCGCCACATCACACCTATAAAACCACTACAGAACTATTACTATATCACGTCTGTAGAACCACTACAGTATCGCCACATCACACCTATAAAACCACTACAGAACTATTACTATATCACGTCTGTATAACCACTACAATATCGCCATATCACATCTATAAAACAACAACAGAATTACTATATGAGATCAATACAAAATAACTATATCACATCTGTAGAGCCACTTCAGTAACGCACCTATAAATCCGCTACAATATTACTGAATAACATCTTTAAAACAACTAAAATATCACCGCCTATTCCACATCAATACAACAATCTATTGAACGTATTACAGTTATAGACTTATAGAGATTACAACTGATCGTGTATTTCTCCTTTATTTGCTCTATAAAGACACTCCTATAAAATAAAACCCTAAAAGTTGACGGATAAGACCTATTTTCACGTCAAGAACAACATGCCTTACATTTGGAAATGCCAGCGAAATTTAATGGTCAGAATTGCAGAGAAATTTGATAATCATAGTTACAGAGAAATGTGATAATCAGAGATGCCGAGAAATTTGATGATCAAAGATGCCGAGAAATATGATGATTTACCATTTTCTTGTGATTTACTTCTTTTTCCACTGAAATCTATTTCTCCCCCATTAAGACCAAGGATTCTTCCGGTGTAACATGGATCAGAAAAAAAGTAAGATGCTTTTTGAAATTTCAGTCATGGGTTATAATTCGACATCTCCTATACCGTAAACTGTCAATTTTCCCCACCCTCAAATATTGAGAGGTGAGACTTTTTGCTATGAAGATCCACTTGTCACTTTTAAAAGGGGGTAGGGGTGACTCTTTCAAAGAAAATTTATATTTCTTATGTACAATCACTATTAGGCACCAGCCCCCATTAGCTCAGTCGGTAGAGAACGATACCCTACAACCCTAAAACGACTAACACTCTTCTGGGGGCATTACTGTATATGGGAAACCGGTGGCGATGTAAGATAAGCTTATATACAAAATCAACTGTTGACAGTGCGAAGGTCGGAGGTCAGGCGAGTCAGTTCATACACTAATCGCTGATTTTCCATTTGAACTCTTTCCGGTTTATATAAAATGTAAATGTTTCTAAGCTGTATTTTTGATAGCAAACAAAGATAAAATACTAAAAACACAGCATGGAAAAAAGAAAGGAGAGTACACTTGAATAAAAAGATGTGGTCCAGTGCAGTTTGCTTACTTTTTTCTTGTCCTTTTTCTTTTAATATTCTGTGCAAAATCTTTGACTTTAAGTATACAAACATTGCGACAATACGGCTCAGTGTTGGTATTATTGCTGGTTCTCAATGTTGATATTATTGCTCGTTCTCAATGATGATATTATTACTGGTTCTCGGTGTTGATATTATTAATGGTTCTCAGTGTTGATATTATCACTGGTTCTCAGTGTTGGTATTATTACTGATTCTCAGTGTTAATACTATTGTTGGTTCTTAGTGTTGGCATTATTGCTGGTTCTAATTGCTGGTTCTCAATGTTGATATTATTGCCGGTTCCCAATATTGATATTATTACTGGTTCTTAGTGTTGATATTATTGCTGGTTCTAAGTGTTGGCGTTATTGCTGGTTCTCAGTGTAAATACTATTGTTGGTTCTCAGTGTTGGCATTATTGCCGGTTCTCAGTGTTGACATTATTGCTGATTCTCAGTGTTGGATTATTGCTGATTCTCAGTGTTGACATTATTGCTGATTCTCAGTGTTGGATTATTGCTGATTCTCAGTGTTGACACTATTGCTGATTATTGCTGGTTCTCAGTGTTGATATTATTGCTGGTTCTCAGTGTTGATATCATTGCTGGTTCTCATGGAACACATTCACTGTGGCTTGATAATAGAGTATTATTTTTTTTTAAAAACGGTATATGCTATTGGACGCGAGATATGTTGCATTATTCAGTGTGTTTCATGAACTAAGTAAAATACCCGTGTATGTTGTTTTCTATTCACGTTTTATTACTATACATCCAATATCACTTTAATCTATAAAATGATCCGGCCATAGACCCTATCTTACTATAGCTTTTCGATAGCTCTATATAGTAAATAATAGAAAGGTAGGACACTTCAAAAATACCAAAATCACTGAATCCATGACCCATGACCGATTTTAATGAAGTAACGTTATAACGTCAGTAGAAAATAATAATCTAAACATATATATCATGTAATAACAACTTACAGATAAGTCGTTTTTTATCTATTATATTTTACGTTCTGGAAATATTCCAACAATTGCTCTGCTTGGTTAATTCCGGGTTGTGCGGTGCGAATATCTTATATAATTTTGATTGGTTATAAGGTATTGTGTGACAAATGGCGGAAACAGGTTTCGGTCTTTCAGTACACACGCCATAATGTCAAATGATATTTGAAAATTGCAACACAATAACTATCTAATTGTTTTAAACCAATGGTATATAAATTAGCATTGTTTCCTGTTCATTATATAACATCTTTAATACATTCTTACCAAATTGCAAACCTTCGAAATGCAAGGTTTAAATTTTGGCTATCATACAATGACGACATATTCACTCCTTGTCAGTCCCGGATGTGTATAAGCAGCGTTAAAGGTGTTGAGGCAGCCGTCAAGGTGTTGCATGAGAAAAACACAGCCTCCACATATGCCTAAGTCATGTATGTACGTGACCTTAACACAAGGTGTTGTATGAGAAACTAACAGCATCCAAGGTGTTGAGGGAGCCGTCAAGGTGTTGCATGAGAAAAACACAGCCTCCATATATGCCTAAGTCATGTATGTACGTGACCTTAACATTTGAGACAGCTGTCAAGGTGTTGCGTGAGAAAATCACAGCCTCCACATATGCCTAAGTCATGTATGTACGTGACATTAACATTTCAGACAGCCGTCAAGGTGTTGCATGAGAAAAACACAGCCTCCACATATGCCTAAGTTATGTATGTACGTGACCTGAACATATGAGACAGCCGCCAAGGTGTTGCATAAAAAAAACACAGCATCCACATATGCCTCAGTCATGTATGTACGTGACCTTAACATATGAGACAGCCGCCAAGGTGTTGCATAAGAAAAACACAGCCTTCACATATGCCTAAGTCATGTATGTACGTGACATTAACATTTCAGACAGCCGTCAAGGTGTTGCATGAGAAAAACACAGCATCCACATATGCTTAAGTCATGTATGTACGTGACCTTAACATATGAGACAGCCGCCAAGGTGTTGCATGAGAAAAACAAAGACTTCACATATGCCTAAGCCATGTATGTACCTGACAATAACATTTCAGACAGCCGTCAAGGTGTTGCATGAGAAAAACATAGCCTCAACATATACCTAAGTCATGTATGTACGTGACCTGAACATTTGAGACAGCCGCCAAGGTGTTGCATAAGAAAAACACAGCCTCCACATATGCCTAAGTCATGTATGTACGTGACCTTAATATTTGAGATAGACGTCAAGGTGTTGCGTGAGAAAAACACAGCCTTCACATATGCCTAAGTCATGTATGTACGTGACCTGAACATTTGAGACAGCCGTCAAGGTGTTGCATGAGAAAAACACAGCCTCCACATATGCCTAAGTTATGTATGTACGTGACATTAATATTTCAGACAGCCGTCAAGGTGTTGCATGAGAAAAACACAGCCTCCACATATGCCTAAGTCATGTATGTACGTGACCTTAAAATTTGAGGTAGCCGTCAAAGTGTTGCATGAGAAAAACACAGCCTTCACATATGCCTAAGTCATGTATGTACGTGACATTAACATTTCAGACAGCTGTCAAAGTGTTGCATGAGAAAAACACAGCCTCCACATATGCCTAAGTCATGTATGTACGTGACCTTAATATTTGAGGTAGACGACAAGGTGTTGCGTGAGAAAAACACAGCCTCCACATATGCCTAAGTTATGTATGTACGTGACCTGAACATTTGAGACAGCCGTCAAAGTGTTGCATGAGAAAAACACAACCTCCACATATGCCAAAGTTATGTATGTACGTGACCTTAATATTTGAGGTAGACGACAAGGTGTTGCGTGAGAAAAACACAGCCTCCACATATGCCTAAGTCATGTATGTACGTGACCTGAACATTTGAGACAGCCGTCAAAGTGTTGCATGAGAAAAACACAACCTCCACATATGCCTAAGTTATGTATGTACGTGACCTTAACATTTCAGACAGCCGTCAATGTGTTGCATGAGAAAGACACAGCCTCCATATATGCCTAAGTCATGTATGTGCTTGACCTTTACATATGAGACAGCCGCCAAGGTGTTGCATGAGAAAAACACAGCCTCCACATATGCCTAAATCATGTATGTACGTTACCTTAACATTTGAGACAGCCGTCAAGGTGTTGCATGAGAAAAACACAGCCTCCACATATGCCTAAGTCATGTATGTACGTGACCTTAACATTTGAGGCAGCCGTCAAGGTGTTGCATGAGAAAAACACAGCCTCTACATATGCCTAAGTCATGTATGTACGTGACCTTAACATTTGAGGCAGCCGTCAATGTGTTGCATGAGAAATAGACAGCCTCCACATATGCCTAAGTCATGTATGTATGTGACATTAACATTTGAGGCAGCCGTCAAGGTGTTGCATGAGAAAAACACAGCTTACACATACATATGCCTAAGTCATGTATGTACGTGACCTTAACATTTGATGTAGCCGTAAAAATGTTGCATGAGAAAAACACAGCCTCCACAACGTGTTGCATAAGAATAACAGCTTCCACATATGCCTTAGTCATGTATGTACGTGACCTTAACATTTGACGTAGCCGTCAAGGTGTTGCATGAGAAAAACACAGCCTCCACATATGCCTAAGTCATGTATGTACGTGACCTTAATATTTGAGGTAGACGACAAGGTGTTGCGTGAGAAAAACACAGCCTCCACATATGCCTAAGTCATGTATGTACGTGACCTGAACATTTGAGACAGCCGTCAAAGTGTTGCATGAGAAAAACACAGCCTCCACATATGCCTAAGTTATGTATGTACGTGACATTAACATTTCAGACAGCCGTCAAGGTGTTGCATGAGAAAAACACAGCCTCCACATATGCCTAAGTCATGTATGTACGTGACCTGAACATTTGAGACAGCCGTCAAAGTGTTGCATGAGAAAAACACAGCCTCCACATATGCTTAAGTTATGTATGTACGTGACATTAACATTTCAGACAGCCGTCAAGGTGTTGCATGAGAAAAACACAGCCTCCATATATGCCTAAGTCATGTATGTACTTGACCTTTACATATGAGACAGCCGCCAAGGTGTTGCATAAGAAAAACACAGCCTCCACATATGCCTAAATCATGTATGTACGTTACCTTAACATTTGAGACAGCCGTTAAGGTGTTGCATGAGAAAAACACAGCCTCCACATATGCCTAAGTCATGTATGTACGTGACCTTAACATTTGAGGCAGCCGTCAAGGTGTTGCATGAGAAAAACACAGCCTCCACATATGCCTAAGTCATGTATGTACGTGACCTTAACATTTGAGGCAGCCGTCAATGTGTTGCATGAGAAATAGACAGCCTCCACATATGCCTAAGTCATGTATGTACGTGACATTAACATTTGAGGCAGCCGTCAAGGTGTTGCATGAGAAAAACACAGCTTCCACATACATATGCCTAAGTCATGTATGTACGTGACCTTAACATTTGATGTAGCCGTAAAAATGTTGCATGAGAAAAACACAGCCTCCACAACGTGTTGCATAAGAATAACAGCTTCCACATATGCCTTAGTCATGTATGTACGTGACCTTAACATTTGACGTAGCCGTCAATGTGTTGCATGAGAAAAACACAGCCTCCACATATGCCTAAGTCATGTATGTACGTGACCTTAATATTTGAGGTAGACGACAAGGTGTTGCGTGAGAAAAACACAGCCTCCACATATGCCTAAGTCATGTATGTACGTGACCTGAACATTTGAGACAGCCGTCAAAGTGTTGCATGAGAAAAACACAGCCTCCACATATGCCTAAGTTATGTATGTACGTGACATTAACATTTCAGACAGCCGTCAAGGTGTTGCATGAGAAAAACACAGCCTCCACATATGCCTAAGTCATGTATGTACTTGACCTTAACATATGAGACAGCCGCCAAGGTGTTGCATAAGAAAAACACAGCCTCCACATATGCCTAAATCATGTATGTACGTTACCTTAACATTTGAGACAGCCGTCAAGGTGTTGCATGAGAAAAACACAGCCTCCACATATGCCTAAGTCATGTATGTACGTGACCTTAACATTTGAGGCAGCCGTCAAGGTGTTGCATGAGAAAAACACAGCCTCCACATATGCCTAAGTCATGTATGTACGTGACCTTAACATTTGAGGCAGCCGTCAAGGTGTTGCATGAGAAAAACACAGCACGTACATACATATGCCTAAGTCATGTATGTACGTGACCTTAACATCTGAGGTAGCCGTCAAGGTGTTGCATGAGAAAAACACAGCCTCCACATATGCTTAAGTCATGTATGTACGTGACCTTAACATTTGAGACAGTCGTCAAGGTGTTGCATGAGAAAAACACAGCCGCCACATATGCCTAAGTCATGTATGTACGTGACTTTAACATTTAAGGCAGCCGTCAAGGTGTTGCATGAGAAAAACACAGCACGTACATACATATGCCTAAGTCATGTATGTACGTGACCTTAACATCTGAGGTAGCCGTCAAGGTGTTGCATGAGAAAAACACAGCCTCCACATATGCTTAAGTCATGTATGTACGTGACCTTAACATTTGAGACAGTCGTCAATGTGTTGCATGAGAAAAACACAGCCGCCACATATGCCTAAGTCATGTATGTACGTGACTTTAACATTTAAAGCAGCCGTCAAGGTGTTGCATGAGAAAAACACAGCCTCCATATATGCCTAAGTCATGTATGTATGTAACCTTAACATCTGAGGTAGCCGTCAAGGTGTAGCATGATAGACAAAGGATGATGACTGATATACTCATAGGAGCCATACTTATATCTTAAACGACACCACTATATACAAAGGATGAGGACTGATGTACTCACAGGAGCCCTCATTATAACTAAAACGGCATCACTTTAGACAAAGGATGATGACTGATATAATCACAGGAGCTTTTCTTATACCTTAAACGACAGCACTATAGACAAAAGATGATGACTGATAAACTCACAGGAGCCCTCCTTATATCTAAAACGGCATCACTATAGACAAAGGATGATGACTGATATACTCACAGGAGCTCTTCTTATACCTTAAACGACAACACTACTGACAAAGGATGATGACTGATATACTCACAGTAACCCTCATTATACCTTAAACGACACCACTATAGACAAAGGATGATGACGGATATACTCACAGGAGCCCCCATTATACCTTAAACGACACCACTATAGGTAAAGGATGATGACTAATATACTCACAGGAGCCCTCCTTATATCTAAAACGGCATCACTATAGACAAAGGATGATGACTGATATACTCACAGGAGCTCTTCTTATACCTTAAACGACACCACTAAAGATAATTGATAGTGACAAATATACTAACAGGAGCTCTTGTTAAACCTTAAACGACACCACTTTAGGCAAAGGATGATGACTGATATACTCACAGGAGCCCTCCTTATACCTTAAACGACACCCTTATAGGCAAAGGATGATGACTATTATAATCACAGGAGCCCTCCTTATACCTTAAACGACATCACTATAGACAAAGGATGATGACTGATATACTCACAGGAGCTCTTCTTATACCTTAAACGACACCACTATAGACAAAAAATGGTGACTGATATACTCACAGGAGCCCTCCTTATACCTTAAACGACATCACTATAGACAAAGGATGATGACTGATATACTCACAGGAGCCCTCCTTATACCTTAAACGACACCATTAAAGGCAAAGGACGATGACTGATATACTCACAGGAGCCCTCCTTATACCTTAAATGACACCATTATGGGCAAAGGATAATGACTGATATACTCACAGGAGCCCTCCTTATACCTTAAACGACACCACTATAGGCAAAGAATGGTGACTGATATACTCACAGGAGCCCTCCTTATATCTTAAACGACACCATTATAGGCAAAGGATAATGACTGATATACTCACAGGAGCCCTCCTTATACCTTAAACGACACCAATATAGGCAAAGGATGATGACTGATATACTCACAAGAGCCCTCCTTATACCTTAAACGACACCACTATAGGCAAAGGACGATGACTGATATACTCACAGTAGCCCTCCTTATACCTTAAACGACACCACTATAGACAAAGGATAATGACTGATATATTCACAGGAGCCCTCCTTATATCTTAAACGACACTATTATAGGCAAAGGATAATGACTGATATACGCACAGGAGCCCTCCTTATACCTTAAACGACACCACTATAGGCAAAGGACGATGACTGATATACTCACAGTAGCCCTCCTTATACCTTAAACGACACCACTATAGACAAAGGATAATGACTGATATACTCACAGGAGCCCTCCTTATATCTTAAACGACACTATTATAGGCAAAGGATGATGACTGATATAATCACAGGAGCCCTCCTTATACCTTAAACGACACCACTATAGGCAAAGGACGATGACTGATCTACTCACAGTAGCCCTCCTTATACCTTAAACGACACCACTATAGACAAAGGATAATGACTGATATACTCACAGGAGCCCTCCTTATATCTTAAACGACACTATTATAGGCAAAGGATAATGACTGATATACGCACAGGAGCCCTCTTTATACATTAAACGACACCACTATAGGCAAAGGACGATGACTGATATACTCACAGTAGCCCTCCTTATACCTTAAACGACATCACTACAGACAAAGGATAATGACCGATATACTCACAGGAGGCCTCCTTATATTTTAAACGACACTATTATAGGCAAAGGATAATGACTGATATACTCACAGGAGCCCTCTTTATACATTAAACAACACCAGTATAGGCAAAGGATGATGACTGATATACTCACAGGAGCCCTCCTTATACCTTAAACGACACCACTATAGGCAAAGGACGATGACTGATATACTCACAGGAGCCCTCCTTATACCTTAAACGACACCATTATAGGCAAAGGATAATGACTGATATACTCACAGGAGCCCTCCTTATACCTTAAACGACATCACTATAGGCAAAGGACGATGACTGATATACTCACAGGAGCCCTCCTTATACCTTAAACGACACCATTATAGGCAAAGGATAATGACTGATATACTCACAGGAGCCCTCCTTATACCTTAAACGACATCACTATAGACAAAAAATGGTGACTGATATACTCACAGGAGCTCTTTTTATACCTTAAACGACACCACTATAGACAAAGGATAGTGGCTGAAATACTCACAGGAACCCTCCTTTCACCTTAAACGACACCACTATAGGCAAAGTATGATGACTGATATACTCACAGGAGCCCTCATTATACCTTTATCGACACCACTATAGACTAAGGATGATGACTGATATACTCACAGTAGCCATCATTATACCTTAAACGACAACACTATAGAGAAAGGATAGTGGCTGATATACTCACAGGAGCTGTCCTTATACCTTAAACGGCACCACTATAGACAAAGGACAGGGACGGATATACTCACAGGAGCTCTTCTTATACCTTAAACGACACCACTTTAGACAAAGGATAATGACTTATATACTCACAGGAGCCCTCCTTATACCTTAAACGACACCACTATTGACAAAGGGTAGTGACTGATATACTCACATGAGCTCTTCTTATACCTTAAGCGACACCACTTTAGACAAAGGATGATGAATGATATACTCACAGGAGCCTTCCTTATACCTTAATCGACACCATTATATGCAAAGGATAATGACTGATATACTGACAGGAGCCCTCATTATACCTTAAACGAAATCTCTATAGACAAAGGATAGTGGCTGATGTACTCACAGGAGCCCTCCTTATACCTTAAACGACATCACTATAGACAAAGAATGGTGACTGATATACTCACAGGGGCCCTCCTTATACCTTAAACGACATCACTATAGACAAAGGATAGTGGCTGATATACTCACAGGAGCTCTTCTTATACCTTAAGCGACACCACTATAGACAAAGGATAGTGGCTGATATACTCACAGGAGCCCTCCTTATACCTTAAACGACATCACTATAGACAAAGGATAGTGGCTGATATACTCACAGGAGCCCTCCTTATACCTTAAACGACACCACTATAGACAAAGGATAGTGGCTGATATACTCACAGGAGCCCTCCTTATACCTTAAACGACACCACTAAAACAAAGGATAGTGGCTGATATACTCACAGGAGTCCTCCTTATACCTTAAACGACATCACTTTAGACAAAAAATGGTGACTGATATACTCACAGGAGCCCTTCTTATACCTTAAACGACATCACTGTAGACAAAGGATAGTGACTTATATACTCACAGGAGCCCTTCTTATACCTTAAGCGACACCATTATATGCAAATGATAATGACTGATATACTCACAGGAGCCCTCCATTTACCTTAAACGACACCACTATAGACAAAGGATAGTGGCTGATATACTCACAGGAGCCCTCCTTATACCTTAAACGACATCACTATAGACAAAAAAATGGTGACTGATATACTCACAGGAGCTCTTCTTATACATTAAACGACGCCACTATAGACAAAGGATAGTGGCTGATATACTCACAGGAGCCCTCCTTATTCCTTAAACGAAACCACTATAGACAAAGGATGATGACTAATATACTCACAGGAGCTTTCCTTATACCTTAAACGACACCACTATAGACAAAGGATGATGACTGATATACTCACAGGAGCCCTCCTTATACCTTAAACGACATCACTATAGACAAAGGATGATGACTGATATACTCACAGGAGCCCTCCTTATACCTTAAACGACACCACTATAGACAAAGGATGATGACTGATATACGCACAGGAGCCCTCCGTATACCTTAAACGACACCACTATAGACAAAGGATGATGACTGATATACGCACAGGAGCCCTCCTTATACCTTAAACGACACCACTATATACAAAGGATGATGACTGATATACGCACAGGAGCCCCCCTTATACCTTAAACGGCCTTTGGTATGGACAGGAAATATTTCCATTTACTGACGCAACTTAATTGACATTGAGTAGAAACTTATATTATAACAAAAATTTTTTGATGTATCGTACACAGTTGGACAGACCAAGCCTTTGTCATTAACACAAATATGACGATGCGCCTCTTTATGCTCTTAGATAGCAAAAATAACTACTACTGACGGGAGTGTACTAATAAACACGAACATGCCAAACACTTATTGCCTGTATCTGAATGAACCGATAAAATAAAAATCCGTGACCCTTTCTCTCATTCTCTTCAAAAAATATATGTTTTAATTGAAATATTCTAAATAAACTATTGTGATTTCTTTTCTTATTTAATGAATAGCTGGCCAAATTGAAATTGGTTCTGAATAAAATGATAACTTACAAAATGCTGCTCTTGAGACATTAGATGCTGTGTAAGATATAACCCGTTATTTTATACTTCAAATTCCTCTTCATTATCATGATAGTAAACTTCGACTAGTGTATCTAACTTACTCTTTTTATCAATGAAATTAAATGTATATTTGGTTTTGTATACCCAATTTAAAAAAAAAAAATTGTGTATTGTGTATCGATTGAAAAATATTTGTGGTGATAATGTGCAGGTATAATTTTATGGAATGCGTTCTTCTAAAGAGAACTCCGATTGCCCCCTCATAACAAACAGCATCCATTTCATTTTTATAAAGTATGAATGTGTTTTATCACATAATTTACGGTAAAATCCGTTTCACTAATCTTCGTAAGATTTACAAATTTCGTACGAACAAACGGTGACATCTAGGAACGTGTTATTTGCGGAGTGTTTTTGCAGATTTAAGAAAGAATACTTTTCATAAGGCTTACAAAAGATCGGATATAAGTAAGCGACACACTAAATGCATTCCTAACTTTATTTTCATAACTTGAATTTTGCACTAAGACGTTCGTAAACTTACGAACGTTAGTGAAACGGACCCAGAAGTTTAATAAACCTGTGATCACTGTTTTATTACCATATCACTCTATAAAACAACAACACAGTATTACCATATCACTCTATAAAACAACAACAGTATTACCATATCACTCTATAAAACAACAACAGTATTACCATATCACTCTATATAACAACAACAGTATTACCATATCACTCTATATAACAACAGTATTACCATATCACTCTATAAAACAACAACAGTATTACCATATCACTCTATAAAACAACAACAGTATTACCATATCACTCTATATAACAACAGTATTACCATATCACTCTATATAACAACAGTATTACCATATCACTCTATAAAACAACAACAGTATTACCATATCACTCTATATAACAACAGTATTATCATATCACTCTATATAACAACAATATTACCATATCACTCTATATAACATCAATATTACCAAATCACTCTATATAACAACAGTATTACCATATCACTCTATAAAACAACAACAGTATTACCATATCACTCTATAAAACAACAATATTACCATATCACTCTATATAACAACAATATTACCATATCACTCTATAAAACAACAACAGTATTACCATATCACTCTATAAAACAAAAACAGTATTACCATATCACTCTATATAACAACAGTATTACCATATCACTCTATAAAACAACAACAGTATTATCATATCACTCTATAAAACAAAAACAGTATTACCATATCACTCTATAAAACAAAAACAGTATTAACATATCACTCTATATAACAACAGTATTACCATATCACTCTATAAAACAACAACACAGTATTACCATATCACTCTATAAAACAACAACAGTATAACCATATCACTCTATAAAACATCAACAGTATTACCATATCACTCTATAAAACAACAATATTACCATATCACTCTATATAACAACAATATTACCATATCACTCTATAAAACAACAACAGTATTACCATATCACTCTATAAAACAACAATATTACCATATCACTCTATATAACAACAATATTACCATATCACTCTATAAAACAACAACAGTATTACCATATCACTCTATAAAACAAAAACAGTATTACCATATCACTCTATATAACAACAGTATTACCATATCACTCTATAAACCAACAACAGTATTACCATATCACTCTATAAAACAAAAACAGTATTACCATATCACTCTATATAACAACAGTATTACCATATCACTCTATAAAACAACAACACAGACTTACCATATCACTCTATAAAACAACAACAGTATTACCATATCACTCTATAAAACATCAACAGTATTACCATATCACTCTATAAAACAACAACACAGTATTACCATATCATTCTTTAAAACAACAACACAGTATTACCATATCACTCTATAAAACAACAACAGTATTACCATATCACTCTATAAAACATCAACAGTATTACCATATCACTCTATAAAACAACAACAGTATTACCATATCACTCTATAAAACAACAACAGTATTACCATATCACTCTATAAAACAACAACAGTATTACCATATCACTCCATAAAACATCAACAGTATTACCATATCACTCTATAAAACAACAACAGTATTACCATATACTTTCTATAAAAGAACTACAGTATTACCATCACATCTTTAAACCAACTACATTATCACCTACAGAAAAAAAACACATAAAAACAATCCAGTAAATAACGAGATAGCAAATCTATGTGTATCCACATACACATCGATATGCATACGAAAGTATATGTGGAAAATATTATTCTTGTATATAAATACCACCAAAATATTGTTATCAAATACATGCCTTTTGTTATATTGTTATCAAATACATGTCTTATGTTTGATATGTGAGACATTGCTACCAAACATAAAAACATATTATGTAATTTGTTTGATATGTTAGGTATTGTTATAACACATATTATTTTGTTCGGAAATGCTATGCAAACTTATATTTAGAAGGGAGGTAACCAAAACGGCGATATTACACCAGTGATAGGATAATCTGACCGCTAAGTGAATTTAAAATATATAACACGTTCGATAGAAGGGAGGTAATCCAAACGGCACTAATTGACCAATGTGAATTAGTTTATCCTTAGATAACATTTTATAGATAAAATAGATGACAGGCCATTATAGCAGCAGTCTTTAACCACTAAGTTTTCTAAATAATAATGTTGTCTCCCGGCTCTGAAATGAAGGAAATGGTAGGAAAACTACAATTGATTATGCAGGAAAACATGGATCAACATGTCACATACATGTTAAACTGGCTATAGAAGGTGCGATGTAAGTGATGAAGAATTCTGTAATTTTGAATAAGCACGTTAATGGTAACAGTGAAAACGTGCATTCGTTCACTAAGGTTGAAGCGTCTGGGGCAGTAAATACATTGAAGCTCTGCAGGGTTTATGTTATACAACTAGAACTGAGACATTTTAATAAAAAGCAGGCTAGTCATTCTGTTATTGTATCTGTTTAATCTAAGGGCAATGACAATAAACTGGACGGTTTCTAAAAAGCATTTTCCATTTATCAGTATGAAACCTGGCCGTTAATATTGTGCTTCCAGAAATACAGGTTCGATATGTAAGTATGACTATACAGTGCATCGACTGCCATATTTCAACTTATCAACAAACCACTTTTCACCATAAACGATGTCCAGGTTGCTTAATGTGAATGTAATATCACAGCCGTCTTAAAATTCAGATTCCTTAAAATTGCTTGAATGCAATATTTTCTGTTATATAAAATTATGTTATAAACCTTATCCACGAGCATAGATATAAAAGGAATATAAAAATGAGTATATTTCATCAATCAGTGTGATACGGGCACATACAGCATCTTCTATATCGAACAGGAGTTACGTGAGAGTTTGCCAAATTGTCAAAGTTCAACGTGAAGTTAATGTGGAGTGTAATAAATGTCATTAAACATGTTTTGTGACAAATTGTACACTAATCAAAAACTGTTTAACGTAACCAAGACCAATAACAAACCTCTTGATAAGACAGCAGTATAAATGCAGTACAGACATTGGGTGTATGTTTTTATATCTGTCATAGTGTGTGCATAACCAGCTGTAAGGAGATACACGTATGTCAGCAGTTCGGCTAGCTCAGTTGGTAGAGTATTCGCCCTGTAAACAAAAATATCTGGACTGACTGCATGTCTTCGTAGTTTTGAAATATTTCCACCTGACATGGGGGTGTGACGTATATATACTCCAGGAAAAATTCAAATGATTCTCTTGTCTCTATAGAATTCACACTTGTGGGGAAATACTAGTATGTCAGTGTGTACGTAACCGCAAAAAGAGAAACATATGTCAGCAGCTCGGTTAGCTCAGTCGATAGACCAAAATAGACATGCGCTCTTTACAAAATGCTAGTCGACATGGTCAGCTACCACCATTACGTTTTCCATAGACTTACATTATAACGTTTGACCAAATTTTCACATTTTCTAACATTGGCGGACCAAAAAGTCCTATATCATATTAAAGTACTGTCCTAGACTCAAATAAAAATGTCCCCAAAATGGGGTCAAAAGTACCACTTTTACCACTTTTTGCCCCCTGAAGTTGGGTACCCCCACTTTCAGCATGAAAAAAATTTTTTTTCACCAATTTTACTTTCCATGCAGTTTCCTTGATAAAATGAATTTAGTCAGTCACAGAAACATAATTCTATTTTTTTATTGACACAAACATAATAAACTTATATTTTATTGTGATCATTTGCCAGTTTCACATTTTCATCCAACCAGAATTAAGCTTACTATAAAAATATATGCCCTGAGCATCCCTATACTTTTTTCAGCCAATCAGAGAGCTTTTCAGCCAATCAGAGAGCTCGTCTCAATGGTGGTAGCTGACCTAAATTTAGGTCAGCTACCCCCATTGCGTTTTCCATAGACTTACATTATAACGTTTGACCAAATTTTCACATTTTCTAACATTGGCGGACCAAAAAGTCCTATATCATATTAAAGTACTGTCCTAGACTCAAATAAAAATGTCCCCAAAATGGGGTCAAAAGTACCACTTTTTACCACTGAAAAATATATGCCCTGAGCATCCTATACTTTTTCAGCCAATCAGAGAGCATGTCTCAATGGTGGTAGCTGACCACATGCAGTGTCAATGATAGACAGTATAACGTGTCACATTGATTAAAGTGTTTGCTGGACGAGGGGGTGGATCGGTTATTCAATTTGTCAAAGTTTATTAAATCGAGGAATAAATGAAACTATTAATTGAGTCGTGGAAAGATGTAAAGCGTTTTGGACCATTGCACAATGTTTTCACCAGGAAGTCTAGTTCTCCAGAAATAACGAACAGTTACGAATGACGTGAGCCGAGACTCGCACAGATTAAGGTAATAGTAATTTGAAAACTTTATTTTGTAACCGGATTCTTAATACAATGATATCCCAGTCGGACACGTCAACATTCAAAGGAAAGTTTTACAAACTCAGCATTAAATAATCCGCTTATTGACCTTATGACCTTAAATAAGGTTACTGGGAGAGTATATAGCTAAACTATCACTCACGGCCTCAGGTCGGGTGTTGGTGCACTTTTTAATCACTTCATACATGAAAGAAAATGACAACTAATGAAAAGTATTTATCAGTTAATAACATGTACCTCGTTGAAGAATGTATGTGCAGGCGCTTTTTGTCCGCTTGACGCTTTTTGTCCGCAACGCTTTTTATCCGCAGAAAAAATAGAAAAACGTCGACTTTTGTCCGCATGACGACTTTTATCCGCAGAAAATTTAGAAAAATGACGCCTTTTGTCCGCATGATGCCTTTTGTCCGCATGATGCCTTTTGTTTGCAGAAAAAAATAGAAAAATGACGCCTTTTGTCCGCATGATGCCTTTTGTCCGCAGAAAGTTTAAAAAAATGACGCCTTTTGTCCGCATGATGCCTTTTGTCCGCAGAAAAAATAGAAAAATGTCCGCATGACGCCTTTTATCCGCAGAAATTTTAGAAAAATGACGCCTTTTGTCCGCATGACGCCTTTTATCCGCAGAAATTTTAGAAAAATGACGCCTTGTGTCCGCATGACGCCTTTTGTCCGCAGAAAATTAAAAAAAACGTCGACTTTTGTCCGCATGACGCCTTCTATCCGATTGTTGTAGTACAGTTTCATTTTAAAAATGTTTGGGTTACAGTGAGGCAGGGTAGACCGCGTAAAGTGAAACACGGGGTAAGCAGAAACAAGGACAGTAACTGATATATAGAGTAATATTCCTATTTAATCCATTTGGCGAAGAATAGATAGGCACCATCATTATTAGTGATCAACAAAATTGGAATGTTGGCAGATGAAGAGTGCTAACGATATTTATTAAGAAACAATAGTTTTCGTTTCGTCAATAGTGTTTTCACTGTTTTAGCTGTACAAGCGTTAAGTATCAATTATATGGAATACAGTTATCTTTAATTTTAGTCTACACGAATTAAATCTGCATATCTGCAAGATGATAAATATTTTGTTCAATCTAATGTCACAGATAATTTGTGGTCGAGGCAAGTTAGAGCAAGGTGGTGGAGGCATATTGTAACAGTATTTCAACTCAGTAAATATACTCCATTTATTTTTTTCATATTCATGTAATAAACTTAAACAGTTGTAGATGTATTTCAATCGTAAGCACGTTATATACATGTAAATGCATGTTCTAAGCGCATGTTGATCTACAGAAATCTAGACTTTGGTGACACAACTATCCAGTTCTAGCGACCAATAGTGAATGCATTTTATTTAAAACATTCTGAAGGACAGATGGAAGATGGAAGATGTTCATATAAAGGCAAATTTCAAAAGAGATCGTGCTTTTATTATATCAATTTTACGGCTTTTATTGGTGGTTGTAAATGTAAAATTGAAAATACAAGCAGTTAGAAGTTAGTTTGATATTCGTTTTTCTATCTTTTGCTATTTAAAGGAGAAACTCTTCAAATTGGAGGTTAGGGTTAGGATTAGGGCTTGAATTAGGGTAAGGGTTAGCGTTAGATTCATGATGAATATCGAATACCAAAGACAAATATCAAACTAACTTAACTCTACCGAAGAAAAACACTACATTATCTTCAGATCGTCAGTTTCTGGATGACCATGGGATTTATTTACAAAATAAAAGGATTATAAGTATATGAAAAATGTATAGTTATGTTGTTTTAACTTGGATATGTCAATTAAAAATATAAACTCTATTCCCCTCAATAACGTTAGTGTCTCCATAGTAACTAGTTTCCTTTAAGAATTTCCAGACTTTTAAGTTCATTATTCCCTTTGCACTTACTCGTATAATATTTCTGATTGACTTGACATGGACGTAAATTGACTGCTTTGTGGTCCTTGTTTTAATTTTACATGAACTATGTATGCTCAATTTAAACAAAATTATATTTCCATTAAGTGTTTGTTTAATAATTTGAAGAAATGTTCTTTTCAAATAGTGAATGCTAGATGTACACTTGTTTTTAAATATTTGGGAATAATCGAGAGCGCTGTCCTTCCGACAGCTTTTTTTACATTTACCTCGGTTTCGTTTTATTTATGTATAACAGATAATTTGGTAATTTTTGCTATTTGTTTCCATGGTAAGATCACGGGGGTTGACATGCGTACAAAGTTTCGTGAAGTTACCTTGATCGGTTCTGGAGTTATGACCTGGAAGCTGCAAATCTTATAACTATGGCTATTTGTTTCCATGGTAACATAAAAAAAGAAAACTACCTCAAGTTACTTTGAATGGTTTTGTAATTATGCTTCCCCCCCCCCCCCCACCACCCCCTCCCAATTTTTTGCGTGGCATATAGTAATTGCAGCGTCCGTACGTCATTCCGTCCGGTATTTCGTGTCCGGCCTGTAACTTTGTCATGTATAGATGGATTGTGTTAATACTTGCTACAAATGATCAACATAGCATGACGACGTGTCGCGAGTAAGTCTCACAACCGTACCTCAAAGGTCAAGGTCACACTTTGAGTTTGTTTCATAACACTTGGAGTCTGGGTGAGATTTCGTGTCCGGCCTGTAACTTTTTCGCGCAGAAATGGATTTTATAAATACTTGCTACAAATGATCAACATAACATGACGACGTGTGGCGAGTAAGACCCACACCCGAACCTCAAAGGTCAAGATCACACTTTGAGAGTTTGTTTGACAACACTTTGAGTCTGTGTGAGATTTCGTGTCCGGCCTTTAACTTTGTCATGAATAGATGGATTTTGTTAAAACTTGCTACAAATGATCAACATAAAATGACGCGCATTACAACGAGACTCCAACTTCAAATGTCAAGGTCACAATTTAACTTTGTTTGATGACACTTTCAGTCTGATTGAGATTTCATGTCCGGTATGTAACTTTGTCACCTATGGATAAATTTCAATAACACTTGGCTCAATTCATCAGCATGGCATGATGACATGTCACATGTAAGACCCACATACATACTTCAAAGGTCAAGGTCACACTTTGAGTTTATTTGACAACACTTTGAATCTGTGTGAGATTTCGTGTCCTGCCTGTAACTTTGGCATGAATAGATGGATTTTATAAATACTTGCTACAAATGATCAACATAACATGATGACGTGTTACGTGCAACACCCAGACTCCCACTTCAAACGTCAAGGTCACAATTTAACGTTGTTTGACAACACTTTCAGTCTGTTTGACACTCCGTGTCTAGTCTGTAACTTTGTCATCTATGGATAAATTTCAAAAACACTTGGCTCAGTTAATCAACATGGCATTATTAAGTGTCGCATGTAAGACCCAGAACTTTCCTCATATGTCAAGGTCACACTTTCAATTTGTATGATATTGCGTGTCTGGTCTGTAACTTTGTCTTTAACTTGGCTCAATTGATCAAGATGACATGGCGACGTGTCTCACGTAAGACCTAGACCCGTACCTCAAAGGTCAAGGTCACACTTTGAGTTTGTATGACACCCTCCTGTAACTTTATCATACATAGATGGATTTCAAAAACACTTGGCTCAATTTATCAATTGATCAACATGACATGACGACGTGTCACGTTAAGACCCAGAACCTTACCTCAAGGTCAGACTTTCAGTTTGTTTGATATTTCATGTCTGTTCTGTAACTTTGTCTTACATGGAGGGATTTTAAAATAGCTTCCCACAAGTGATCAGCACGTCATGATGATGTGTCACCTGTATATGCCTGTAGAAATACCCAGAGGTTTACATCAGATGTCAAAGTTACACAACGGTCAAGGTCACGCTTTAATGTAAAAAAAAACACCATGAAATTGCGTGTCTAGTCTGAAACGTCAGTCCATTACTCTTGATATTCATGGATACATTGCTACGTATTATAACATATATTTTTATTTTCACAGACAATTTGGGGGGCATGCGACACTTACCAGTGAATTTCTTGTTTTTACTACTATTTGTTTTTACTTGGTAACAGAAAAATATGTTGAACATGAAAACTCCCTCATAGCAAAAGGCACTACTACAACTCAAGGTTGACATGTATACAAAGTTTCGTGATGTTTTCTTGAACGGTTTACAGTTTCGTGATATTATCTTGAACGGTTTTAGAGTTGTGCTCCGGAAAAGGTGAATTTCGTCATTTCAGCTATTTGTTTCAGAGTAACAGAAAAAAAATGTTGACAGTAAAAACTCCCTCATAGCAAAACGCACTACTAAGCCTCCAGGTTGACATGTGTACAAAGTTTCGTAAATTTACCTTGAATGGCTTTGTAGCTGTACTCCGGAAACATAAAAGTTTGTAATTTGGCTATTTTTTTTTCATAGCAACAGAAAAAATATTGAAAATTATCTCCCTCATAGCACTTGTATCCTAAGCAAAATTCTGAAATGTTTCGTCATTCGTTTACTTATTAAGACTCTTGTTTGTGGAACTCTATTCCATCATATATAGAAAATGCAAATTATATTAATTAGTTTATATTAATATGTTGGGGGCTTCAAGAAAGATTGATTTCAAATGAGTTCTCTCGTTAATAAAAGTCTTTATATTATTATTATTATTATTATTGTTGTTGTTTTTTATTACATAAGGCACTTCTAGACCTACTGGCTGGCATGTGCACAACGTTTAGTAAAGTTACCTTGAGAAAATTTGGAGTTGTACTCCGGAAATGCTTTCGGACGCACGGACACACGGACGCACGCACGGAGGTGCCCATTTTAATATCTCCCGCTAAATTGCGCTTAAAGCAAACGAGATTACGATGTTTGAAATATGCATGTCAGCTAAAAACGAATAATTAAATTAAGAAAGTTGTAGCTCGAAGCACATTTTCAAAATTATATTAATAATGTTTTTTTGTCAACTATACCAGCATAAATAAATGTTAATACATGTATTTCGTTCCAATTCATCAATTTCTTCGTGGGGGCGGGGGAGGGGGTGGGGGGTTCTAACGGAAAATCACATATGAACAATTTCTTTGGCTGATATTTACCAAAGATCTTCGCCGCTTGCTGAAGACAAACGACGTGTTGAATATGATCAAGACTACGAGAATCTAAAAATATAATTACACCGCTTATGTCGCCTGACTATCAATCAAGGGGTCGTGAGTTTGAATTCCCGCCCGGCAATAGTTTCCGCAAGGACTGATATACAGCATCCCCCGACCGGCAACAGTCTCCGTGATGATTGATATACGACATTGTGTCTCATTATCATTCGTCTCTCACCACTGATTCAAGTGGGAAAGTTATTAGTTACTTGCGGAGATGGGGTGTGCTCGAGTACTGGTTAATCCCAGGAAACAGTGGTTAGGTTAACTGATCGTCTGTTAGCCCTCGATGGCATAAAAATGACGCTAAATATTCAATCAATCAATCAATGATATACAGCATTACGTCTAAGTATCGTTTGTCTCTCGCCACTGATTTTAGTGAGAATGTTATCAGACACTTGCGGAGATTGGTATTTTCGAGTAATGATCGTCTGTTAGCCATGAATGACATACAATTGCGCTTTATAGTCAAACAAACAAGCTAAAGTGCACCGATGGCGATCCACTAAAAATATTTATAAAAACGGTTATTTCTTACAAGTCAAACGGAAGGATATGAAAATTCTCTCCAAAAACATTTGCTAAGTTCAATGATGCGCTGAAATTTTATTTCGTAATATTAATTGTTTAACTTTAGGCACCGTTTGCAATTTACTGTGGAGGAAACCGGGACAAGTCGGAATAAAAATTGCATTTGTCACAATGTATACATATTTGTTTTACATACATTCACGTATTATACGCACATCATAAATATCTTGCTTCTCTTGCCATTTAAGTTTAACGATTTTATACTAATATAATTGGTTGTAAATGACACAAATGGCGAACTGAAATATTCCAATTTGCCCAAGCATTGGGGATAGTTGGAACATCGCTTGTTTTATAGTAAATTATAACCCAAATTAAATTTGAAAAAAAGACCTGAGACTATTAAACAACATATTATTCAAACAGATTTTATACAAAACATTTTAAGATTGAGATCAGTTTGTTACATTCTAGCATATACCTGAAGTAAATTTTATTTTATCCACGAAAATGTTAGACACTTTACAGCAGATAAATAGGGTTCATTCGTGTTCGCTCCTTAGCTCCCACGTGATTGGCTAGGCACAATTGTTCTAAGGCTTTTTTTTATTTTACAAATATCCGAACTATTACGGTATGTAACTACTGTCACAGTGTTAGTTTGGGACAAATATCGAATAATACGTGTTGGTGTAAGAGTCCACACAATATGAAAAAAAAAGCTCTCTCTTATGTATATAAAATGAGAATTATAATTCAGACATTTATTACTGGATTTAGCCAGTTCTAAAACTCGTCTGAGATATTATGGTTGTATAACTACTGTATATGTTTGGTTAAGGTCAAGTGAAAAAAATACGAGTGTAAGGGTGCATATAATGTCAGAAAATACTTTGAATACCAATATAATATTAATACAAGGCCAATAGACCGTTCGGTCAGTTCAAGAATTGTCCGAGATCAGCGCCAGTTTAGTAAATATCCAGGGCAAAATATGGTTGCTAGAGCTGCACATAAGGTCAGATAGAGCAATATATGACAATTCAAGGGCCGAAAACCATACATAAATGATTTAATTTGGCCATTTCAAGAATGTTAATGAGATATAATCATTATCAAATAAATATTGTGCAGCTTTGGTGAAGTGAAGATTAATTGAAAACTACGGTTGCTAGAGTATACATTCTAATGTAATTATTGACAATTCAAGGGCCATAACTAATATTATCTTATTTCTCCTGTTAAAAATGCAAGCACGTTACTTGCCGTCTCGGTCACGTCTCTGTGGTTCATCAGACATAAAAATATAATTTGATATTGTTAGATCGGACAGCTTTTAAGACAAAAAATAGTGTGTTTAATGTTATATTCTAACTATGGATTTTTTCGATAATGGAAACAGTGATCGGCCTACTTAATTGACATATCCAAGTTATAACAACATAACTATACCTTTTTCATAAACTTATAATCAGTGATCGGCCTACTTAATTGACATATCCAAGTTAAAACAACATAACTATACCTTTTTCATATACTTATAATCCTTTTATTTTGTAAATAAATCCCATGGTCATCCAGAAACTGACGATCTGAAGATAATATAGTATTTTCTTCGGTAGAGTTAAGTTAGTTTGATATTCGTCTTTGATATTCGATACTCATCATGAATCTAACGCTAACCCTAACCCTAATTCAAGCCCTAACCCTAACCTCAAATTTGAAGAGTTTCTCATTTAAATAGCAAAGATAGAAAAACGAATATCAAACTAACTTCTAACTGCTTGTAATTTCAATTTTACAACCACCAATAAAAGCCGTAAAATTGCTATAATAAAAGCACGATCTCTTTTGAAATATGCCTTTATATGAACATCTTCCATCTTTAATCTGTCCTTCAAAATGTTTTAAATAAAATGCATTAACTTTTGTTAATTTATCTCCACCATGACAATGCTAACATACTAAACTTTTGTGCCCTCACGTTTAACAATTACTAGTAACTGAGACTGAGACAAGTATACATGCTCTGATAAACGATGAACGTATGGCTCAGACAAATATGTGTACCCTGATACACAATGGACGTGTGGCTTAGAAAAATGTGTGTTCCCTCATAAACGATGAACGTATGGCTCAAACAAATATGCGTACCCTGATACACACTGGGCGTGTGGCTTAGAAAAATGTGTGTTCCCTCATAAACGATGAACGTATGGCTCAGACAAATATGTGTACCCTCATAAACAATGAAGGTATGGCTCAGACAAATATATGTACTCTCATAAACAATGAAGGTATGGCTCAGACAAATGTGTGTACCCTCATAAACAATGAAGGTATGGCTAAGACAAATATATGTACCCTCATAAACGATGAACGTATGGCTCAGACAAATATGTGTACCCTGATACACAATGGACATGTGGCTCAGACAAATATATGTACCCTCATAAACAATGAAGGTATGGCTCAGACAAATATGTGTACCCTCATAAACAATGAAGGTATGGCTCAAACAAATGTGTGTACCCTGATACACAATGAAGGTATGGCTCAGACAAATATATGTACCCTCATAAACAATGAAGGTATGGCTCAGACAAATATGTGTACCCTGATACACAATGGACGTGTGGCTCAGACAAATATGTGTTCCCTCATAAACAATGAAAGTATGGCTCAGACAAATATGTGTACCCTCATAAACGATGAACGTATGGCTCAAACAAATATGTGTACCCTGATACACAATGGACGTGTGGCTTAGAAAAATGTGTGTTCCCTCATAAACGATGAACGTATGGCTCAGACAAATATATGTACCCTCATAAACAATGAAGGTATGGCTCAGACAAATATATGTACCCTCATAAACAATGAAGGTATGGCTCAAACAAATATGCATACCCTGATACACAATGGACGTTTGGCTTAGAAAAATGTGTGTTCCCTCATAAACAATGAACGTATGGCTCAGACAAATATGTGTACCCTGAAACACAATGGACGTGTGGCTTAGAAAAATGTGTGTTCCCTCATAAACTATGAACGTATGGCTCAGACAAATATGTGTACCCTGATACACAATGAAGGTATGGCTCAGACAAATATATGTACCCTCATAAACAATGAAGGTATGGCTCAGACAAATATGTGTACCCTGATACACAATGGACGTGTGGCTCAGACAAATATGTGTTCCCTCATAAACAATGAAAGTATGGCTCAGACAAATATGTGTACCCTCATAAACGATGAACGTATGGCTCAAACAAATATGTGTACCCTGATACACAATGGACGTGTGGCTTAGAAAAATGTGTGTTCCCTCATAAACGATGAACGTATGGCTCAGACAAATATATGTACCCTCATAAACAATGAAGGTATGGCTCAGACAAATATATGTACCCTCATAAACAATGAAGGTATGGCTCAAACAAATATGCATACCCTGATACACAATGGACGTTTGGCTTAGAAAAATGTGTGTTCCCTCATAAACAATGAACGTATGGCTCAGACAAATATGTGTACCCTGAAACACAATGGACGTGTGGCTTAGAAAAATGTGTGTTCCCTCATAAACTATGAACGTATGGCTCAGACAAATATGTGTACCCTGATACACAATGGACGTGTGGCTTAGAAAAATGTGTGTTCCCTCATAAACAATGAACGTATGGCTCAAACAAATATGTGTACCCTGATACACAATGGACGTGTGGCTTAGAAAAATGTGTGTTCCCTCATAAACAATGAACGTATGGCTCAGACAAATATGTGTACCCTGATACACAATGGACGTGTGGCTTAGAAAAATGTGTGTTCCCTCATAAACGATGAACGTATGGCTCAGACAAATATGTGTACCCTGATACACAATGGACGTGTGGCTTAGAAAAATGTGTGTTCCCTCATAAACAATGATCGTATGGCACAGACAAATATGTGAACTCTGATACACAATGGACGTGTGGCTTAGAAAAATGTGTTTTCCCTTATAAACAATGAACATATGGCTCAAACAAATATGCGTTCCCTGATACACAATGGACGTGTGGCTTAGAAAAATGTGTGTTCCCTCATAAACAATGAACGTATGGCTCAAACAAATATGCTTACCCTGATACACAATGGACATGTGGCTTAGAAAAATGTGTGTTCCCTCATAAACGATGAACGTATGGCTCAAACAAATATGCGTACCCTGATACACAATGAACGTGTGGCTTAGAAAAATGTGTGTTCCCTCATAAACAATGAACGTATGGCTCAAGCAAATATGCGTACCCTAATACACAATGAAATTGTGGCTAAGAAAATGTGTGTATCCTGTTAAACGATGAACGTGTGACTGAGACAAATATGCGTGCAAAGATAAACAATGAAAGCGTGGCTTAGAAAAATGTGTATACACTGATAAACGATGAACTTGTGGCTGAGACAAATATGCGTACCCTGATAAACGATGAGCTTGTGGTTCAGACAAATGTGTGTACCCTGAGTAACGATGAATGTTTGGCTCATACAAATATATGTGCCATGATAAACGATGAACGTGTTACTGAGACAAAAAATATTCTTGCCCGAATGAACGTATGGCTTAGACAAATATGCGTCCCTGATAAACAATGAAAGTGTGGCTTAGAAAAAATGTGTGTACCCTGATAAACGATAAACGTGTGGCATAGACACATATGCGTGCCCACATAAACAATGACATTTTGGTATAGAAAAATGTGTGTACCCTGATTAACGATGAACGTGTGGCTCAGAAAATAAACCTGTATCCTGATAAACGATAAACGTGTAACTAAGACAAATATGTGTACCCTGATAAATGATGAATATGTGGTTGACACATATATGCGTGCACTGATAAACGATGAGTTTGTGGTTCAGACAAATATATGTGTACATATGTGTACCCTGATTAACGTTGAAAATGTAGCTTAGAAAAATGTGTGTACCCTGATAAACGATGAAGATGTGGCTGACACATATATGCGTACCCTGAAAAACAATGAACGTATGGCTCAGACAAATACGTGTACCCTGATAAACAATGAAAGTGTTGCTTAAAAAAATGTGTGTACCCTAATAAACGATGAATGGTTGGCTCAGACAAATAAATGTACCATGATTTATGATAGACGTGTGACTAAGACAAATATGTGTATCCTGATAAAAAAATGAAAGTATTGTATAGTAAAATCTGTGGTACCCTGATAAACAACGCACGTGTGGCTTAGAAAAATGTGTGTACCCTTATAAACAATGAACGTATGGCTCAGACGAATATGTATACCCTGTTAAACAATGAAAGTGTGGCTTAGAAAAATGTGTGTACCCTGATAAACGATGAACGTGTGACTGAGACAAATATGCGTGCCCAAATAATTAATGAAAGTGTGACTGAGACAAATGTGTGTACCCTGATAAACATTTAAAGAGAAAAATGTGTGTACACTGATAAACGATGAACGTGTGGCTCAGACAAATATGTGTATCCTGATAAACAATGAACGTATGGCTTAGAAACATGTGTGTACACTGATAAACTATGAACGTGTGGCTCAGACAAATATGTGTATCCTGATAAACAATGAAAGTGTGGCTTAGAAAAATGTGTGTACACTGATCAACGATGTATGTTTGGCTCAGACAAATATATGTAGCCTGATAAACGACGAAAGTGTGGCTTAGAAAAATGTGTGTACCCTGATCAACGATGTATGTTTGGCTCAGACAAATATATGTAGCCTGATTAACGATGTACGTGTGGCTCAGAAAAATATATGTATCCAGATAAACGATGAAAGTGTGGCTTAGAAAAATGTGTGTACCCTGATAAACGATGAATTTATGGCTCAGGCAAATAAATGTACCCTGATTAACGTGTGGCTCAGAAAAAATATTTGTATCCTGATAAACGATAGACGTTTGGCTAAGACAAATATGTATGTCCTGATAAACGATGAAGATGTAGCGAAGACAAATATGCGTGCCCTCATAAAAAATGAAGGTGTGGTATAGAAAAATGTGTGTACCCTGATAAATAAT
This sequence comes from Panopea generosa, assembly GCA_029582155.1. Taxonomy (NCBI): domain Eukaryota; kingdom Metazoa; phylum Mollusca; class Bivalvia; order Adapedonta; family Hiatellidae; genus Panopea; species Panopea generosa. The sequence goes on along the minus strand of CM055909.1, from coordinate 34,611,925 downwards.
GAACGTGTGGCTTAGAAAAATGTGTGTACACTCATAAACAATGAATGTATGGCTCAGACGAATATGTGTACCCTGTTAAACAATGAAATGGTGGCTTAGAAAAATATGTGAACCCTGATAAACAATGGACGTGTGACTGAAAAAAATATGTGTGCCCAAATAAACAATGGAAGTGTGACTGAGACAAATATGTGTACCCTGATTAACAATGAAAGAGTGGCTAAGAAAAAAATTGTATATCCTGATAAACGATGAACGTGTTGCTGAGACAAATATGCGAGCCCGGACAAAAAATGAAAGTGTGGTATAAATAAACGTGTGTACTCTGGTTAACGATGAATGTTTGGCTCAGACAAATATATGTACCCTAATAAACGATGAAAGTGTTGCTCAGACAAATGTATGTATCCTGATAAACGATAGAATAGTGGCTCAGACAAATTTATGTGCCTTGATAAACGATGAACATGTGGCTGAGATAAATATGCGTGCCCTGATAAACGATGAGCTTGTGGTTCAGACAAATATGTGTACCCTAATAAATTATGAATGTTTGGCTCATACAAATGTATGTGCCATGATAAACGCTGAACGTGTGACTGAGACTGTCACAAATATGCTTGCCCGGATAAACGATGAACGTATGGCTCAGACAAGTATGTATGCCGTGATAAACGATGAACGTGTGGCTCATAGATACATGTGTATCTTCTTGAACGATGAACATGTGGTTCAGACAAATATATGTATATTCATAAACGATACACGTCTTGTATGATACATATTAAATGGTTAACTCAGACATGCGCACTTAACAAAATGGTAAAGCGCCCTAGATATAAAGGTATCCTGTACATATATATCCAATGATAACAACACCTGAACATCGTGTCACATCAGAGGAGGTGTTGCTCGGTTAGTTCAATATGTACAAATTCCTTCAAAAGACGATAAACAAAACTTGAATTGCACGTATGAGACCTAGTTAAAACCATATATATAAAAGTAATCAACGAAATGGGGTTGAGGAATTAAAACATAATCGAGTGTAGCTTTATCGGCATGTTCCATGTTACATCTGATTATGTCAATGATATTTCAAAATTATCACAGGCGTAGGAGCCGGAAGTGGCCACCTCCCATACCCTACTTTATGTTTTTGCTCCCAGTGCATTAGGGTTTGAAACCCGGTGTGTGTGTGTGTGTGTGCGTGCGTGCGTTCGTGCGTGCGTGCGTGCGTGCGTGTGCGTTTAATAAAATCATTTTAAAGTCACAAAATATTATGTTGTTATCCAAAGAACTCGCTAGAATACAGCATTTTTTAAAATATCAAGCTTTTCTGGTTGAGGACTCATGTACCCCACAAGGACACGTGTCTAAATTCCAGAGCATGAGGTCCGTGTCTAAAACTCGATGGGGGATTGCAGTTTTAATTACATTTCATGGTGTTTTTTATGCGTGCGTGCGTGCGTGCGTGCGTGCGTGCGAGCGTGCGTGCGTGCGTGCGTGCGTGTGTGTGTGTCTATTTTAATAAAAACGTTTAAAACTATATTAACATTTTTCGGGGGAGTAATCTATGTATCCATACCAGCGGGAGGGAGAAACCTTTCCTAGATTTACGCCCACAATAATTGAAACGCTCCTGGACACCTATGATCTCGATGTACTCTTTAATCTAGCTGGTCCCTGTTAGCTCCGTCGATAGCGCATCTTATAAGCAATACAAGGATTGTGAGTTTTGGGATCTTTTCAGATGCTCACTCACAATGCACGATATATATATGGAGATAATTATTTGTGAATAACCAAGACATAAATATACAGACCAGACTACGGCGAGTGCGCCTAGCTACAATGCAAACCATAGATACAATATCAATATATATATATATATATATATATATATATAAAGACATATGGTCTTTTGTGGGGTCTTTGAATGACACCTTCGTGTGGGGTTTCTTTAAGGGCCCACATTTTCTATATATAACGGATATATATATCCCTTATAAGCTAGTATCGTACATGAATGCTGATGCCCCACAGGATAAACATATTTCTTTATATATATAGACCACATAAATGCTTGTATGGCTCCTTTTACAAATTTCAACAGTTAGATAGCGATTAATAACTCAGATTGTGCTCAAGTTTTAACATTTTTATGTTGCAAATGAACCCATAACTTCATAGCTTGTATGTTGCACATAAACAAAATGAATTTGCATTACAGTTTGCGCAAACACTAATGTATGTTCAATCATACCCAGGTAACCCTGTATATAAATGTGTGTTTTTTTTCATGATTGAAAACATTCTTAACAGCATTTTTGTGGAAAGTTAAGTTAAATTGAAGGTTTTACATCATTTGGCATTTTATAGTAAATGTATATGTTAAAAGCTATGTAAATAGTTATATATTTTTAATGTAGTCACTTATAATTTAAACTGAATCACATTGTATTTTAAGGTCACCTGAGACTTTGTCTCAAGGAATCTTTTGTGATCGCCTTTAATCTGTCGACTTCTCAAAAACATAAGTTCAATCGTTACTAAATGTTGTATGCAGCAAAGGGTGAATCAAAATTGTGAATTGCATGGTCCTCACTCCACAGGGGCCTTGGGGGTGGGGCCAAAACTATCAAATTCATGAGCATGATTATGGACGTATATGATACCGTTATAAGAATTGCATGTCCCTGGGTCTCATGGTTTGGCCCTGGGGGTTGGGCTTAAAATATTTTAGAGCATCTAAACAATTCACATTTTCGAATCCTTCTCAAAAACCATAAACTCAGTCGTAATGAATTGTATACACATTGCAAGCATAGTTAATGAGGCCTAGGAGTCCGTCATAAAAATTGTGAATTTCATGTCCTCGGGTGTCATGGTTTGACCCTTGCGGTAGGTACTACTTGACTGAATCTGTATAAGAATTCATGATGCCATTTGTTGATGCAGATCGTAAGATGTTCAAAATCCTTGTTTGGATTTTTGCCGCTTTCCGAAAGACAAAATATGGAAAATAAGTTCATATAGCTTTATGGGCCTCTTGTTATGAAAAGTGATGTCTTGCTTTATGTATGTACAACGATAATATCATAATAAAAGAATAAACCTACACTTTTGCAGATTAATCTACAAATAATGCAGCTTGTTGGTGGCAAAATGTCACAAAAGGAATAGTGTACATGGCTGCAATATCAAAATCAAAGGTCTGAAAGGCCTGGGGGAAGGCTCGCTGTTTGTGTTAATTCGAAAATGTAGGTTCGGAAATTGGAAAACTTAGTTAGATTTCTGAATGTTAAGTAAGAAGGCAATTCATTGGGATTTAGAAAAGAATGCAGTGTGTTTGATATTTCTTTTGTGTATCTGTATAAATAATCTTCTGCATACAAAACAGAGTCCATATCAATACTTTCCAACAGTAGCTATCAAACGGTTTTAATAACGCATTTGCAAAAATGCTAAACAACATGGTACACACTGTCTTCCCTGTGAATCTGTGAATACTCGATGACCCTGGTGAAAATTGCCATTAACAGGGAATTTTGTAAACTGGTAACGTGGTGGTCCAGGATTCCTTTCCACATCTCCACATAAAATCAACATAAAAGTTATTAACATGAACAACCTATATGAAAACTTGACAAACAAACCTTCATATTCTGACGTTAGACTTTTTGATAGATTATTGATCGACATATGCTTCCCATAAAAACTACCAATTTTACATTTCCACTGCTTAATATCTATCCCCATTATTTCATAAAAAAAAGAATGTACCGCTTTAAAGTGCCTTTTAACAGTGTGCAAACAATCACCAATGATGAATGAATTATTGTTTATTTAAAAAAATAGTTAAATTCTTGAAAAAACACAAATATACAATTCAAATGAGTCATCTGAACTCTTAACTTGTCCGACTCCTCAAGCAAGAATTTCAACGTTTCAGCTCCAGATATACATTATGTTTTAACTTCGAACTCCAGATTATGTTTGTCCATGAATCATTTTCAGTCTGGCAATTATATATTTTGTGCTACAACTCCAGTCAATTTTGATATCTCCAGTTCGTCGTAAATTTTTGCATTTGTAAATTTATACATCCGTCAAATGTGTACGCGGTGATATATGTTTTCATTCTATATATTTAATATAACTCAAATGAGGTCGAAAAAAAGGCGATTTTGCTGCTATAAATTTGGACGTCAAAAATTGATGATCTAAAAATAAATTAAAATCCATGTTGAAAATTATATATAAAGACAACTGGTTAGTTATGAGGTCAAAATTTCAAATCTGGGTCCTGGGTTTTGTCGAACGCCCCATAAGTAGTTACTATATAGATACTAGTAAACATATAACCCATAGCGTGCTTTCATTTATATATATATACATATATATGCCTCGTCACTCAACTTATATGCTATTTCCTTCTTAGATCGACTTGTGGATATTTGGTACATACGACAACGTAAGCGGAAATATAGCGATTATGTGGTGCATCGATTGTGGGGTCCTGTATAGAACCCGCTTTCCCAAAGACATAGTAGGAACATAGACGTATGAGCGGGGGTGGAGATGGGGGCGCCATCATGCATTTGGTGCTTGTCTTGTGTAATTTAGGTACCTATCGTGTGGTCTCCATGCCGTTGGTGCTTTTCTTATGTAATTTAAGTACCAAACATTTGGTACTCATGTTGTTAGTTCTTTAATTGTTTAATTTTGGTACCAACCGTGTGCATATCATAAAGTTGGTGCTTGTCTTGTGTAATACAGGTACCAAGCGTGTGCATATTATGCCGTTGGTACCTGTCTTGGGTATCTTAAGTATCAAATGTGTGGTTCTCTTATGCGGTTGTTGACTGTCTTGTGTATTTTAAGTACCATACACGTGCTTATCATGCAGGTAAGGCTTGTCGTGTGCAATTTAGGCATCAAACGTGTGCTTATCATGCAGTTAGTATTTACCTTGTGTTATTTAGGCATCAAACGTGTGCTTATCATGCAGTTAGTGCTTGCCTTGTGTTATTTAGGCGCCAAACGTGTGCTTATCATGCAGTTAGTGCTTGCCTTGTGTTATTTAGGTATCAAACGTGTGCTTGTCATGCAGTTAATGCTTGCCTTGTGTTATTTAGGTACCAAACGTGTGCTTATCATGCAGTTAGTGATTGCCTTGTGTAATTTAGGTACCAAACGTGTGGACCTGACGCCGTTGGTGCTTGTCTTGTCTATTTTAGGTACCAAACGTTGGCTTTTCATTTCGTTGGTGCTTCTACTGTGTAACTTAGGTATCAAATACGTGCTTATCATGTAAGTAGCGCTTGTCTTATGTAATTAAGGTACCAAAACTGTTATTCTCATGGCCGTGATGCTTTGTGTTATTTATGTACCAAACGTGTGCTTATCATGCAGTTTGTCTTATGTATTGAAGGTACCAAACGTGTGGCTCTCATTCCGTTTATGCTTTAATTGTATAATAAGGACCAAACGTGTGCTTAGCATGCAGTTTATCTTATGTATTGATGGTACCAAACGTGTGGCTCTCATTCCGTTGGTGATTTTATTGTGTAATTTAGGTACCAAATGTGTAGTTTTCAAGTAGATGGTTCTTGTCTTGTGTTATTTAAGTACCAAATACGTGCTTATCATGCAGGTAGCGCTTGTCTTATGTAAAAAGGTACCAAACGTGTGATTCTCATGTCATTGATGCATGTGCTAAACGTGTGGATCTCACGTCGTTGGTGATCGAAGTTTTGGTTAACACAAAATATAAGTTTGCCTTTTGTTAATAGGTTACCAACATTTTCCTGAAGCGCCTGATTCGTGGAGTGCTTGGTCCATAGAGCATCGGACCGATTGGGGAGGCGCGGATTCGATACCCCGCAACGGCTATGTGTAATTTTTTTAGCAAGACCTTTTATCCGCATATGTTTAAATAAGTTTAAATAATATTTTTCTTGTTGTAATGAAGTTACCAACGTGTGTTTTTTTACGGTGTTGATTAAGTCATAGACACGGATACTGGTGTGTTTGTGTACATGTAGTAAGGTTTTGAACACAAAGGTGTATAGGGAGAGAACATAAAAGGAGAAAGTGAAAATGAGGATAAAGTGACTTCAAACCCAGGAGTCGCAGATTCGATCCCCCGCTCCTACATCTAAAAATACTTATCAGTCTTTCGGATGAGACTTTAACAAAAATGGAGATCCCATGTATCGGTGCTTTCACCGGGCATGTAAAAGACTCGGCGACACTACAAACAGGTACTCTGTATCTCTGCACTATCATCTAAAACTCTAAAAATTACTAATACTCTTCTGGAGGCGTCGCCAATAGAGAAAACGGTGGCGACGATAAATAGAAATATCAATTACATGATAAAGTTATGGTATGGAAGAATGGAGAGAGGGGGAAAAGAGAGAGAGAGAGGGAGAGAGAGAGAGAGAGAGAGAGAGAGAGAGAGAGAGAGAGAGAGAGAGAGAGAGAGAGAGAGGCAGGCAGGCAGGCCGGCAGGCAGAGATGAGAGAATTTAAGAAACACAGGAGGAGCTCCCTAAAGGTAAATCGATTATTTATTGATTAGTTTAATATACAGTAGAACTTTGATGGCTCGAAACCGACGGGACTCGACACAATAGTTCGAGCTAAGGGTTGTTCGAGCCAAGCATTGTTTCATTGTTTAACATCATACCAAATATGCATATGCATATATATCGAAATAGGATTTTGTTCGGGACTAGATAAGTGGTTCGAACTATATATGGTGTTCTAGCCATCCGTGTTCGAGCTAACGAAGTTCTACTGTATAATCACCTTTCGTAAGTCACTTATTCAAATGATTATGACAACATCCGTAAGTGACTAACTGGCTAAAAATGAAAATCTCTACAATAACATAATTGACTTGTTTACAAGTAGAGACAACCATAACCTTGTACTTTACTGCAGGTAAGGAAGCCTTGAAATTGATATGAATTATTTTGCACATTGTATTGTTATGCAAAGCGTTTCTGTGTATGTCACATTAACCTTGTACTTTACTGCAGTTAGGGAAGTCTTGATATTTATATAATTGACTTTGCACACTGTATTGTTAAATATCTGTTTTAAAACATATCGCGTGTTTCAGTAGCGTACAAACATGACATGATCTGTAACAAATAGTTTGTTAATGTTTAAGTGTTTTCTTTATTAAACATGAAACACTAGAAGAAATATAAAGCTTTAGATAATTGCGGTGTTACTAATCAAAGCAAAAAGATTTGCTGCGTAATATATCAGCTATTCACATGTATTAGCTTACTAAAATACTTTAAAGGGACACGCTTTAATTTTTACTTAAAACTATTTCTGAAAAGCATATATACTTATTATGTAAAGTTACATCACCATAGCATATGTTAAGTCTTGTGTTGAAAAAAAGTGCAATGGTTGAAAAACATTATATTTGGCAGATCTTCGACAGCAAGTGCAAATCATATATTAATTCCTTGAGTTGTATCGGAATGACAGAACTTATTCCAAGTACATAAAGATAAATACAGTAGAACTTCGATATATCGAACCCGACGGGACTGAACAAAATAGTTCGAACAAAGGGTATCAAAATACATTTAAATATGTTGGCTGGACTTAATTTCTAGTTCGACTCGGTGTTCTAGCCATCGGAGGTAGAATAATAGAATTTAGATAGTATTTCAACCGGGACCAGATAAGTGGTTCGATCCATGTGTGGTGTTCCAGCCATTCGTGTTCGAGCCAACGAAGTTCTACTGTATATATATAACATGCTCTCCGTCTTCCGTGACCTAGTGGTTAATGCGTCTGCCTCGGAAGCGGGAAGTCGAAGGTTCGAAGCTGGTATAGCATATACTGCAATATGACATCATGGTGTTAAAAAGTGACTTTTATAGGATTTCAACATATGCATGTATTTACGAGCACTTGAGGACTTCTTTTTTAAAAAAATCTCAGGGTGTCACTGCACCCTCTTTTAAAAAAAACAACGTGGTCAACCTACCAGTTATTGTCGTTTAATTTCGGTTTACATTCCTGCTATGAAAAAAAAATTAAAAAAATCTTTATGGAATTCTTTTTTTACCATGGAAATCCTAGACCTTATTTTATACAGAGCAACGAACATTATTCAACTGTGTTTTGAGACCTAAGACGAGCATCTATAATAATAATAATTATTGCTGTTGTTTTTATAAAGACTTTCATTTCAACTAGACAATATCAGAGACATATAAACAATTAAGGCACAAACGATACCCTATCCTCTTGCAGGAAACAGGTGCGAAAATGGCACATTGTTATGATAACAGAATTCAAGGATTTGTATAAAGTCTTTATAGAATTCCTTGCAAAATTACTCAACCGCGATAAGGGTTCATAGAGTCACAACCCCAATATTTACAATTATAATTAACACGCGTCGTATACGGTAGAGAAATAATAAATTGCAGTAAACATAATTACATGCAACTTTATTTTGATAAGAATTGTTTATTTAAATAAAAGGAAGTTTTATAGTGTACAAACAGGAAGGAATAAAACTACCTGGTAAATACAATTATCGTCTGATTAATGGGGCGTTATGCACTGTTAATGAATCTAAAAATATTAGTGACATGAATAATTAAATGGGTGAGCTTGTAGGTGAGTGAGTGAATGGAAGAATGAATAAATGAATGAAAATATGTAGCAGTATACGAACATGAAGGTGGACGGACGTTTTGGCCACGGACGTTTTGGCCAGGACGTTTTGGCCAAATGGAAGTTCAAAGTAGGACGTTTTGGCCAAATTCCATTTCAAAGCAGAAAAAACATTATTGTTGAAATATATTGAAGTCACCTGCATAATTGCAGTAGATAGTGACACTATATTCCTTATACATGTATAACATGTGTTACAAATTGTCTTTTATTAAAAATACTTTGATGATGTTTTGTTTTTGATGTTTGGTTTAACTGGTAATAAATAGTTCACTAATCAGTATTAATTGATTAATTATTCTAAATTACCTAAATTAAAGAAACTTAAAGTATTAATTGATTAATTATTGCCATTTATTAAAAAATACTTTGATGATGTTTTGTGTTTGAAGTTTGGTTTGACTGGTAATGAATAGTTCACTAATCAATATTAATTGATTAATTATTCTAAATTACCTAAATTAAAGAAACTTAAGTTTGAAAAATTAATTATGTTTGTTAAAAATAATGTATATCAATGAAAACCTAACAAAAGTTAATGAAGCGCATTGAGAGATATATAGAGAAATCAAACATTAAGCACCAGAACATTATAGTTAATTTACAATGGAGGTCATAAACACTAAAAGAGGCGGAAAGAAGATATGTCTAGATGGGTTCATGTACACCTTCAAACATACTGCAAAGCAGATGAATGAAATTACATGGCGTTGTGTGAAAAGAACCACCAATGCCTGCAAGGCAATTCTAGTTACAACCAAAGACCATGAAGATGCCACCTTGAAAACAGAACACAATCACATATCAGACAGTGTTGCTGCTGAGATTGAGACCAAAAGACACCAAATGAAACAAACTGCCAAGACTACCAATGACAAACCCAACCACATGCTTACCTTCACCACTGCTACTGCTTCTGACGAAGCCAAGGCCAGGCTTCCTGAAGCTGAAACAATTAAAAGAGTTCTTCGACGAGTCAGAGCTACAAACAGACCAAAAGATCCACAAACCTTACAACAACTTACTATTGAATGACAGTGGACCCAAACCATAGGTGAAGATCCAACCAACTTCTTACTATTCGACAATGGTCCAGAAGCTGATGAACGTATTATAGTGTTTACCACTGAAGATCAACTTCGACAGCTGTCTGCGTGTGATCAATGGTGCATAGATGGTACCTTTTCCGTTGCACCTCACCTCTTCAACCAACTATACGTCATCCAGGGAATGGTCAACGGCGTTTTTCTCCCTCTGGTTTACGCACTATTACAACGAAAAACTCAAACAACATACGAAACCCTGTTTGGTATCCCTGAACAAGCTGGTTGTGACCCTTCAACAATAATAGTGGACTTTGAACGTAGTGTTGAAATTATGGTATAATTGTGCTTTTCTTGTTTTACTTGTGTAATTATCATGAGTTATGTGCATTAAAGCTTTTGTGTAAGAATTCCGTCTTAGCATTTAATTTTATTTAATACTATTCTAAAGCAGAAAATAACATAATTCAAACTGAATAACTTCAAGTGAAATCATCCATATTTATTTAAATTCTTCATTTTGTACACGTACGTACATACCACAAGTAATTAAAAAATAAAGACTTAAATATATTTCAACAATAATGTTTTTTTCTGCTTTAAAATAGAATTTGGCAAAAACGTCCTACTTTGAATTTCCATTTGGCCAAAACGTCCGTGGCCAAAACATCCTGGCCAAAAAGTCCGTGGCCAAAACGTCCTACATTCGAACATGAAGTATTTAAGAATTAGAATTAGTGATTGATATTAGCGCTGCGGCCTATTTTCGTTTCCGTGACGCGTGATTTGCAACTGCATATTGCCTTAAATTAATGCTTTTTTTTTAATTAATTCCGTTTAGAAAATATTATCTTTACTTTTGATTTTGATTTTGTAAGAACATAACTCACCGATCAGTCATTGTTTCAAGAATAATTTATTTATTTGTGTAGTATATATTCTTATTTAAAGATGAAGCCTATTTTGTAATTTACATAACTGATATATTGTTCATCCTGTTTTTATATTTATGTTATTCAATATTTAATATTTTTATTTTACTAAAGTTAATTACGCTGTCTTCTTTTTTAATTATAAGTTTATCATTCATGTTGTTTAATCAGCGATTTCAATAGCTATTACAGTACTGCATGACATGGTTGTGGGTATTTGTCGCCGTTTTTGCGAAGGAATGCCCATGAGAAAATGCTTAATTTTCAGTAGTTACGCCAGTTTCTATTAATATATTAACATCACTCGATCAGGTAATAGTTTAGCTTTCGATCGATGTATGTTTCACTAAAATAACAGTTATTAATTTATTAAAAATTGTGTTTGTGATTCATTGTTGGTGATTTTCTTTCTCTTATAGCGGCCAATAACACGTCTATGTTCTATATTAATAAGTGTATGTTTTAAGAGTAAAATAACACTCCCAGTGGGTTTTTTGCATGTTCATCCTATGTTTAAACGAAGACACGCGATTTCAAATGATTAATAACCTTTAAACAAATGTAATTATTCGATTCAAAACAGTAACAAGTGCGTATGATATTTCCGCGTGTGAATCTCATGACCCTACGGCAGATCCACACGCGTGGACTATCGGGAGTGCGTGTGAATCTAACGTGACACTGATCAACCCATACCGAAAAAACGTTCGGACTTAGTCGTTTTTGAGCAAAAAATGAATATTTCTTGAGCATGTTTCAGCCTACCGGACAGGTCAATAACCGTAGTATATGATATGTTTGATTTCTTGGGACTGTAAGCATTAGAAATCCCTAAGGAATGATGTAAATCTCACCTCCATAGTGCTGGGAATAAGGTGCCAGGGATGTGCGGAACATGCGGAATTTTGAAAAAATCATATTTGCCGGTATGCGATTTTTTCAAAAAAATACTTATCGGAACCCATCAATCTGGGTAACAGAGTGTACCTAGATGTCCCCTGTACGAATTGAACGACTACCAACAACCACCCATGCATGTTCGAACCCCGTGCACTACAGCAAAAAAAAGTGAAAATAAAATTATTAATGCATATCCGTGCAATTCAACCAAACTCGTCAGATTTGGTCGATTATAGGTGCCATGTTCAACCCCCTTGCCCAGAGGCCATTTCTTGTCGGAAATTGATGATCTTGGTGTCGTTGGGCAGGTATTGAATAGATCTTAAGGTTGATTACCTCACTGACCCATGGGCACTCGGTCAATGTCATTCCTGGGGCCTAGAACTGAGGTGGTCACCCTGGCACGTGCGCAATTCTAAAAGCCATGTGCGATGGGTTCATCTTCATATATGTTGTAGGGAATTTAATTCTGAGCAACTTTTGTCTTTAACTTATTTGGCTAACTCAAACCGTTTAGCCAGTAGAGCCTTAACCCCAAGACGGTCAGCTGGAGGGCCAAAAAGGGCTTAAACCTTAGTCGAGAGGCCATTTCCTGTCCGATTTTTTTCAAGTTGGGTATCGTTGGAAAGGTCTTCGCGAGCCTGACAAAGTGGGGTCGAGTTTTGTTAAAAAATCTCAAACCCGTGCACTTGCATGTGCAAAAATAGAAATAAAGGACCTAGAGAAAAAAAATATTAGCTCTATCTCGTCAAATAAAGGCTAGTTTATTTTTACCGTTTCGAAAAATAACTTATACTTTTCGTATAGCTCGGGTCAAAAATTGGTAACCCGTGCCAGAAAATGAGAGGCACGTGCATTGATTTATTTTTCATATATGTTATAGAACACCTTATTCTCGACAACTTTTGTTCTGAGAGTGATCAGCTATCTGTCTTCGTTTAGTCCGAAACTGCTTGTGCCAACACGTGCCACTCCTAAAAATGCCGCAAATTTGGGTCCACCATGTTCAAACCCTGGTACTAACGTCATTCTTGTGACGTTTTTAACCCAGACACAGGGTTCGACAGGTATTGCTTAGCTCTTGAGGTTGGTATATTTTTTTAAAGAAAATATGACCACCAGGGGTCGCCAGCGGGCCTCGAACTTAGGTTATGTTGTAGTACGTGCCGGAAAATTAAGAGTCATGTGCATTGAGATCATGTTGATAATTATAAGCAACATTTGTTCTTAAAGTGATAAGCTATCTGTCTCCCTGCATACCCGTGCAATTCCACCGATTTTGGCAAATTTAGGTGCCATGTTCAAACCTTTGCCCAGAGGCCATTTCTTGTCGGAATTTGATGATCTTGGTGTTGTTGGACAGGTATTGAATAGATATTAAGGTTGCCGTACCTCACTGACCCGAGAGCACTCGGTCGAGTTTTGTTAATAAATCTGAAGCACGTGCACGTGCAAAAATTAAATATTATACCTAAAGTTGATTTTTTTGTTAGCTAGATATGTCAAATAAAAGGCCAGTTTGTTCTTACCATTTTAAAAACTGATTTCAAAAATCGACATTTTGGCCGATTTTTCATTTTTTACCATGTTCGAGCCTCCGTAGAAGCCATATGACGTACCGCAAGGCTATAAAACTATACATTTTCGGAAAGATCTATTCAAGCCCTTCAACATGATATCAAAAATATTGGGCCCAATGACCTAGACAGGTCATTAAAGGTCATCTGAAAATGACCCGACATTCATTAAATTTAGTGATTTTTTCCCTAAAAAAAGTCATAAAAAATATCGGAAAATTGTTCATATATTTGCCATTTATAGACATATCTCTCTGAAATGTTCCATAAATGTTCCTTAATGCATGTTCTGTGGATTTCTATAGATTGCTAGGGCGAGATATGAAGTTTAAAAATACTATCTGAACGCTTTTTTTACGCTTGGTTTGGAACGAAAATTGACCGTGGTGAGCAAGATCAATGTCTAGAATTGTTAAGTAGGATGAGATACGTTTATTGGTAAAGAGTTTATAAAGATCAAGCATTGCAATGTTGAGATATAACATTTAAAACATGACCTAAAAAAAACAAAAAAACATAACATTTTTGCTTGACGAATATTTTTAAAGTGAAATGCCCCCTACCTAACACTACATAAACCCCAAGGGTTGCCCCTAATTACGGATCTCGGACCCTCCTAATTATTGAGATAATTACCATAACTCCCTAATTGAGGGACACATTAAAAAAATCATGATTTTTTTTCCACTTGGCCTGGTTTTTAAAAAAGAATCATTTCATTGATAGGGTATAAAAACCCACTTGGATATCAAGTATTATTGTAATATCTGATAATTATTGGTTAGAACATGGCGCTGTTTTTCCCACGATCTTGAAGTCTTGGGCGTCTTCCCAATTTCTATAAAAAAAAGCTCTGTAGACCAAAACCCCATAAATGCTAATGTGTCTTAGTATTCAAGTGCGAAATAAAGATTTCACTCGCTTAAATAAAATTCACACAAGTCACTCTATTAGAGTAATGAAAAGCCACGAGTCTAGTTTAGTTTATCGCTTCAAATCAATCAATTAGGGACGAGCAATAATGCAGAATTTACATTTGAATCCCAAAAGTTCATACGCCAAAGTTTTTTTTGTAATATTACTACAAATGTTTAAAGACAACTATAATGTGTCTTTTATATCTTTTTCCATATTTAAATGTACCAAATAAAGCCTTTGATGGTAAACTTGACCAAAATGACAAATATTTAGCGGGAAATGAAAAACGCCAAAAATTTCCGCATACATTGATATTCATGCGGAGCATCTCCGAGTTTATGGCATTCTTGGCCTGTCTGGACTAGGCGATTGCGGTAATGGTGTAAGGGAAACAACTCAATTTCAATTTTGATATAAAACTTAATTGCGCAATTTACACATATTTCACCTCTAGTAAGATAAATGATTTATTTTAAGGGGCTTTATTTTGCGAGGTCCTATATAGACCTTACAATCCATAAGGACCCCACAAGAAAGGTCTAAGATAGATCGATACCCCGTAAATGCGAGTATGTCATAGTATATATATATGATAATAATAATGATAGTTCGATTAATACATTATTTGAATGAAATCGTTATCAAGTTTTCACTTCTGCAATTTTATATTCGTTATTTTGGTTTGTTTATACAAATGAATAGGACTTCATATTGTATCAGACAAAGTCGATATTATAGCATTTAATTAATTAATTAATTTTTACTTGTTTTATGCATGTTTTGATAATGTCGAATTACGCACAAAATGAATGACGTCCGAAGGAACATACAACATTATTACTTTATCGCATCAATAAAACAACTACATTGTTACTATCTCGCATCTTTAAAACAACCACATTATTACTGTATCGCATCAATAAAACAATTACATAATAACTGTATCGCATGAATATAATAACTACACTATTACTGTATCTATCGCATCAATAAAATAACTACATTATTACTGTCTCTCATCTTTAAAATAACTACATTTTTACTGTATCACATCAATAAAACAGCTACATTATTACTGTATGGTATTTTTAAAACAACTGTATTATACCTGTATCGCATCAATAAAACAACTACATTTTTACTCTATCGCATCAATAAAACAGCTACATTACTGTATCGCATGAATATAATAACTACACTATTACTGTAACGCATCAATAAAATAACTACATTATTACTCTGTCGCATCTTTAAAACAACTACATTATAACGGTATCGCATCAATAAAACAGCTACATTATTACTGCATCGCATCAATATAACAACTAAATTATTACTGTATCGCATCTTTAGAACAGCTACATTATTACTGTATCGCATCAATAAAACTGTTATATTATTACTGTATGGCATCAATAATACAACTACATTACTATTGTATCGCATCAATAAAACAGCTATATTATTACTGTATCGCATCTTTAAAACAACTACATTATTACTGTATCGCAACAATAAAACAGCTACATAATTACTGTCACAGTTATGGCATCAATAAAACAACTACATAATTACTGTATCTCATCAATTAAACAACTACATTATTACTGAATCGCATCATTAAAACAACTACATTATTACTGTATGGCATCAATAAAACAACTACATTATTAAAGTATAGCATCAATAAAACAACTACATAATTACTGTATCTCATCAATTAAACAACTACATTATTACTGAATCGCATCATTAAAACAATTACATTATTACTGTATGGCATCAATTAAACAACTACATTATTAAAGTATAGCATCAATAAAACAACTACATAATTACTGTATTGCAACAATAAAACAGCTACATTATTACTGTATGGCATCAATAAAAAAAAACTACATTATTACTGAATCGCATCAATAAAACAACTACATTTTACTGTCTCTCATTTTTAAAGCAACTATATTATTACTGTATCGCATCAATGAAAAAAATACATTATTACTGTATCGCATGAATATAATAAATACATTATTACTGTATCGCATCAATAAAACATCTACATTATTACTGTATCGCTTCAATAAAATAACTACATTATTAATGTCTCGCATCACTATATTATTACTGTATCGCATCAATAAAACAGCTACATTATTACTATATCGCATCAATAAAATAACTGCATTATTACTGTATCGCATCAATAAAACAACTGCATTATTACTGTATCACATCAATAAATCTGCTACATTATTACTGTATGGTATTAATAAAACAGCTACATTAATACTGTATCGCTTCAATAAAATAACTACATAATCAATGTCTCGCATCACTATATTATTACTGTATCGCATCAATAAATCTGCTACATTATTACTGTATCGCATCAATAAAACAAATACATTTTACTGTCTCTCATCTTTAAAGCAACTATATTATTACTGTATCGCATCAATGAAAAAAATACATTATTACTGTATCGCATGAATATAATAAATACATTATTACTGTATCGCATCAATAAAACGTCTACATTATTACTGTATCGCTTCAATAAAATAACTACATTATTAATGTCTCGCATCACTATATTATTACTGTATCGCATCAATAAAACAGCTACATTATTTCTATATCGCATCAATAAAACAACTGCATTATTACTGTATCGCATCAATAAAACAACTGCATTATAACTGTATCACATCAATAAATCTGCTACATTATTACTGTATGGTATTAATAAAACAGCTACATTAATACTGTATCGCTTCAATAAAATAACTACATTATCAATGTCTCGCATCACTATATTATTACTGTATCACATCAATAAAACAGCTACATTATTACTATATCGCATCAATAAACAACTGCATTATTACTGTATCGCATCAATAAAACAGCTACATTATTACTGTATCACATCAATAAATCTGCTACATTATTGCTGTATGGTATTAATAAAACAGCTACATTAATACTGTATCGCATGAATAAAACAACTAAATTAGTACTGTATTGCATCTTTAAAACAACTATATTATGACTTATCGTATCAATAAAACAACTACATTATTACTGTATCGCATGAATATAATAAATACATTATTACTGTATCGCATCAATCAAACATCTACATTATTACTGTATCGCTTCAATAAAATAACTACATTATTACTGTCTTGCATCACTATATTATTACTGTATCGCATCAATAAAACAGCTACATTATTAATATATCGCATCAATAAATCTGCTACATTATTACTGTATCGCATCAATAAAACAACTACATTTTACTGTCTCTCATCTTTAAAACAACTATATTATTACTGTATCGCATCAATGAAAAAACTACATTATTACTGTATCGCATGAATATAATAAATACATTATTACTGTATCGCATCAATAAAACATCTACATTATTACTGTATCGCTTCAATAAAATAACTACATTATTACTGTCTCGCATCACTATATTATTACTGTATCGCATGAATAAAACAACTGCATTATTACTGTATCGCATCAATAAAACAGCTACATTATTACTATATCACATCAATAAAACAACTGCATTATTACTGTATCGCATTAATAAAACAGCTACATTATTACTCTATCGCATCAATAAAACAGCTACATTATTACTGTACTGCATCAATAAAACAGCTACATTAATACTATATAGCATCAATAAAACAGCTACATTTTTTTTTGTATCGCATCAATAAAACAGCTACATTATTACTTTACCGCATCAATAAAACAACTAAATTATTGCTGTATCACATCTTTAAAACAGCTACATTATTACTGTATCGCTTCAATAAAACAGCTACATTACTACTGTATCGCATCAATGAAACAACTACAATATTACTCTATCGCATCAATAAAACAGCTACAGTACTACTGTATCGCTTCAATAAAACAACTGCATTATTACTGTATCGCTTCAATAAAACAGCTACATTACTACTGTATCGCATCAATAACACAACTACATTATTACTGTATCGCATCAATAAAACAGCTACATTATTACTGTATCGCATCAATAAAACAGCTACATTACTACTGTATCGCATCAATAAAACAGCTACATAATTATTGTATCGCATCAATAAAACAGCTACATTACTACTGTATCGCATCAATAAAACAGCTACATTACTACTGTATCGCATCAATAAAACAGCTACATAATTATTGTATCGCATCAATAAAACAGCTACATTATTACTGTATCGCATCAATAAAACAGCTACATTACTACTGTATCGCATCAATAAAACAGCTACATAATTATTGTATCGCATCAATAAAACAACTGCATTACTACTGTATCGCATCAATAAAACAACTACATTACTACTGTATCGCTTCAATAAAACAGCTACATTACTACTGTATCGCATCAATAAAACAACTACATTATAACTGTATCGCATCAATAAAACAACTACATTATTACTGTATCTCATCAATAAAACAACTACAATATTACTGTATCGCATCAATAAAAAATTTTCACGGGCACGCATGCTTTTAAGAAGAAATATAGCGGCATTTTAATCAAAAATTGAAGTTTAGAGGGCGTGCGTTTGTTTTTAAGAGTAGATCCGCCACTGGATAATTTATTTTTGATGTTAACAAGTTCGCCTTACCCGATATGAAGTTTAACTGTAGCTACGGTGAGAAGTTGCGGTGTGGGCAGGGATGGGGGTATAAACTTTATACCAATTTGTAACAGTTTTCATTGACTTAACTTTGAATGTCTCTGTGCTTAGTTACACAGAACAAGAATATGTACACGTATGTCAACATTTTATTATTTATTAAACAGGTGCATCGATGCCACTGTCTGAACATGAAGAAGATATATGTTTTAGCAAAGACGATCTTAACACAAAATGCAAGCAATACGGACGAAAATCAAAAGAAGTACGTGAGCTATGCAATCGAATAAATGAAAACCTAATGGAATGTAACAGTACAGTATTTAAAAGGGTATGGGCCGCATACAGACATAACGTCGAAAATGAGATTGTGTTTGTAATAGAATGCACAAACATTAATGATGCAACTAAAGTGATATCACAATCTCATTTCAATACGCTAGACATAGAATATAGAGACGTTAATGCCAGCAGCCAGGAGGACGTGGATATAACCTTCAGTGATGAAAGAATGAATAAACAGCTAACATCTATCGAGTTGGATAAACTAAAGAACAGTTTCTTCGAAAGGTCAGAAGAACTTTTAGATAAGCATCAACATCTTTCTATAATAAGAGCTTGTTCTGTCAAATCGAAACAATATGGAACAAAAATGCAAACAATATTACAAGAGACGTGTGTTGTTTTCTATGTCCATGTGAAGGGACTGATACCAATCGAAGAGGATCCGTTTCCGGAAACTTTCAACGATCTCCCTACCGATGTACGAGAAGGGGAATTTGAATTGTACGGTAAAACCGCTAAAGTATATCACCAACATATAATAATGGGATTACAAATTTCTGGACAATGGCCCAAAAGTGGAACACTAGGTCCAATTGTAGATCTGCCTGATAACAAAGTGGGATTAATAACATCAGCTCATGTCGTTTTGTCGGAATATTGGCACAACCTCCTGAAAAAAAATGGGACACTACAGGGCAGCGATCTAAAGGCCTACCAGCCTCATATTGAAGACAGGCATCCGCCGTTCGGACGTATATCAAAGGGCGCATATAGACGCGGAAGTAACGCAGCGGCTGGCTTGGAAGTTGTCTTAATCGATATTGAAGACCCAGAGAGATATCCTAACACGGGATTGTTTCCAGATGGAGATTTTACGAGAGCAGGTATAGAAATAGTTATATTTTACTTTTACATAGTGTTACTCATTATTTGATTATTGAAACATATTTATATATAAATATGTGAAAACATTGCAATAGAAAATGCCAATACCAATACTTTAAATTACAGGTACCTAGTAAAGTGCATATTTTCTCTATTACTGTATGAACTAAAATGTTAAAATTGTGATATTTTTTTTACGTTAAAATGTATATAAAAATATATAATTAAAACTAAAAAATAAGTATCACTTTATTTCCCTTATTTTTGCTTTTACAGGCTTTGAAACTGCAGATCCGATGAGATTTGTATCTGGGAAAATTTGCCCCGATCCTGATGAGGTTCGTAGAATGACACTGATAAAATATGGTTGTGAAACCGATATAACCTGCGGACAATTTGAC
Source organism: Panopea generosa (assembly GCA_029582155.1). Classification (NCBI taxonomy): domain Eukaryota; kingdom Metazoa; phylum Mollusca; class Bivalvia; order Adapedonta; family Hiatellidae; genus Panopea; species Panopea generosa. The sequence goes on along the minus strand of CM055909.1, from coordinate 34,591,567 downwards.
CTATCTGGTCCATCAGTGTGCAGGAATATGGTTTTCGACAAAGATATCAGTGTAAGATTATATAATCAGATTCAAGTAACAGGTCAAGCCCATCGTCCTTTCGCACTACCCGGTGACTCCGGTGCACTCGTATTCTCTGCGTATAAAGGGCAGCAAAACGATCTACGCGCTGTTGGAATTCTCACAGGCGGACACAGTGATGGGTGTGTTTGCTTTGTTACTCCTATAAAAGATGTTCTAGGCGCTTTTGGTTATAATTTGTGCCTTAAAAAGTTTAGTCATCAGCAACCAAATGACGCGACCTGTCAGAACGTACCCATGGACACTAACTGATTTCCGAGAGTAGCACACATTGAAATAGTCGTATTCACAAGTTGAAATGTATAATCAGTCACGCGGTATAGCTATTTAAAAAGTGGTACTTGAAACACGTATGTAAAATATTATTCGGAGATATAATAATTAGGATATATAAGATGAAACATCCCTTAAAATAGTGGTCATAGTCATAGCAATGTAACATATAGATACCATGTTTAAAAATGAAATGTTCATTGTTCAAAATGGTATAGTTTAGCCAAGTGATTAACAAGCTTTTGTTTATACTGCTAATGGACATGGTACATTAAATTAAAACAAATGTAGTCATGTAGCCGTCAATATCACCTCCATATGGGTATTTGGTTACTAAAACTTGAAAAAAGATTAAGTTTTTTTGTTGTTTTTTTTTATTTTGTAAAGTAAAAGAAGAGATATTGAAAGTTTTATTGTTCTGATGATGAGAAAGACGTTTGATGCCAATGATTATTGCACTGACCAAAATCTGTAAATATGTAAATATTTGAAATAATGTAATATTAACAGTGTTATATGACAGTGTAAAAACTGTGCTAATCGGTAGATACAACTGAACAACTATGAAGAACACATACATTTTGTATTAACACCATAATTACTTGTCTGTCATATGATATTGTTCTTGTTGTTACAGAGTCTGGCGGGTGCCAAGGCTATTTTTTTCTATAAAATTGTCTTTTGTCAAGACAGATAATGAATAAGTTTGTGTTGCAACTGCCTACAATTTGTATATATGCATGCGTTTCTTTTATAACTGCATAAATATTGTTTAGTCTAGTGCAATTCAAAGGGTCACTGTGATTGGCTGAATCGGTCTCTTTTCCATCGTCAGCTGTCAAGCAAAACTCTCATAACTGTTGACTGCAAATGTGATATTAATTATTTTTACATACCAGACATGGATTTATAAATCGTAACCGGGTAGGGTAATGTCATCCTACACCCTCAATGTGACTTCCTATCCTCGTCCCTCTGTGGCGTGACGTACAAATATATGTGACGCAATTTATATGATCGGCTTAAATGCGAGTGTGCTAAAATTGATGATGAATTGAATTAGAATGATTATTCAAATATTAATTCATGGCATTTTTGGTTTAGATAAAAAAAATCCGTCTCTTGGGATAACTTGTTTCGGCAACTCGACAGTTTTCTGTCAGAACGGAATTTGTTATCCATCCAAACCACAAACCCATAAACTATTGTTTTAATCTAACCTCTTTTATGTATGTTTTAGTTGTTGTACAATTATGTCAGTATTGACTTAGAATTATGACAGGTCCGATGATCAGGGGCTCTCAGTCAAACTAATTGTTTGAATAAACGTCAGTTTATGCCATCAAGTGCTAACAGAAGGTCAGTTAACCTAACCACTGTTTCCTGGGATCCTGAAAGGTTAACTAGTACTCGAGCACACCCATCTCCACAAGTAACTGATAAATTGTTCACTTGAAACAGCGGTGAGAGACGAGTGAGAGTCTTTGGCCGGGCGATGATTCGAACTCACGACCCCTGGACTGACGCGCTACCTACAGAGCTTATCAGCCAAACTAGAAAGGGTGACAGTAGTAAGTGGAAGCCGATGAACCGTATTTTTTCTGGTTTGTTCCAAGCGACCCCTGACCTCTCTTCCAGTCCTCAGTCATTGGTTGCTCATTTCATTCTGTGTAGCCATTTTAATTTCACGAATTACACATAATCATAAATTATTATAGGGATATATAAAATATACTTTGATTCCAAATGTGTTATTTGTGTATTTGAAAGCCAAGAACTCTGAATAAAAAAATCAAAGAAACTCCATAAAATACCAAACTGTAAACGTCTCACTACACAGTTGCGCACCTTTCCCCCACGGTAACAGGGTTCTAAGGGTGTTACTGCCCCTCTTTGAAAACACCAAGCTGGTCAACCTAGCAGTTATTGTGCATTTTATGTGGGGATACATTCCTGCTATGAAAAAATACTTTAAAAGTATTTCTATGTGGAATATTTTTACGATGGAAATGCTATACCTTGTTTGATATAAAACAAAGAACAAAATTCAACTGTGTAGTGAGACCTGAAATACAACATCAATATAAAATAAACACAAAGTAAACGAAACAGAAACACACAGAAATATATATTTACTATAACCTTCCTTCTGCAGTTTACAATATGTCATATAATATTATAATTGGAACGATGGGAAATTGGTCAGATTTGTTTAAAGACAAAACTCCTACTTTTAATATGTAGTGTTAAACTTAATCTTGATGAGTGCAATCCTTCAAAGTACTTCACATTGATCGAAACGCACTTTTAGAAAACGAGAAATACATTGCCGGAAAGCCGCAGCAGAGTCTGTAACTGGTTTACTCTACAGATCCTGAAAAAAATGTGGAACCAGTAGTATACAACTATCTACCTTTTAAGTGACTATGCATTATAACCTTTGACCGCTAAAAAGGTAGATAGTTGTTTTACTATATTGAATAATCGTAAAAAGAGTAAATCAAGGTGTAGATTTTCATATTTATTAAAAGTCCACTCTCACTGCTTTATAACAAACGTGTGAAGGGCTGTGCTGCACTAAAAATCCCTATGGTTACATACCTAATGATGAATTGCCTGTATATCTTGAATATAATTTGCTGCATTTAATAAATGTGTATTATGATTCAGAGTTTAATTTCACCGCCACCTCAGGTCTACGCTTGAGCAAAATAACGCAAAGTCATTAGAGTCAATACGTAAACAATTTGACGCCATTATTTAGACACATATTGTTCAATTGTAGAAAATGGTGTATTATTATGTATTTCTGCATTGAAAAATGATATTTCAGTGTCAGTTTTATTTCACGAAATATAATGAACAATTTATTTAACAGTTTCTGCTGTGTTCAGTAACGGAAAAACAACAGTTAAATAACCCCCACGCAAAAGGATAGAACAATTGGTTTCAACTATCGACTCGGTACCCGGATGAAACCGGTTTAGGGCGTATGAAACCGGTTTCGACAGAATAAGTGGTACATAATTCATTTTTAAGGAATAAGTGGCCAGTAGTTCAGTTTTAAGGAATATGTGGTCAATAGTTCCTTTTATTTGACCAGTTTGTTTTGTTTTTAATCAAATTGGAAAATTCATGATATATAATAACATTTTGTGGTATAACGTCGGCCAGACAACATATTTTTCAGTCGAGGAAACTGGAAGAAATCACAAGGACTCAATGACATATCTAAGCAATTGCTGGTATTTTCTTTAATAGACTGTTTGACCATTTTGAAGACATATTTTTTGTAAACGTTAACATTTATTCATCGACCATTTGGGATCGATATTCGAATGACAGGATCGCCGGATTTGAAGGGTATCGAGTAGAATACCTTTGTGGCACTCCAACGTTTGGCAATGATTGCTCTACTTTTGGGCTTTTTTCATCAATTATTTATCATCAACCCGACGTTGGGGCTCGAAATAAAACACCCGTGTTTCGTCACCAGTAAGCAATTTAAGCAGTTTTTTGCATTTTGTACTCTGGTGGCCAATTTGAACAAGTTAAGAGATGAAGCCCGTACCCATCGAGTACAAATCATTTTACCTATGTGTGTGTCAAGTTAGGATTGATTTCGTGAACAGCTGCCGATGAGATGTCAACTATATTAGAAAGATAGTGCAACGTATATCTATCATTCATTGCAAATATGTTTTCAGCAGTAGCAGCTTCATTCGGCCTACCAGTGTTAGGATAATTTTTAAGTCAAATTTTCCGTCATTAAATTTATTGAACCACTTATAAAATGTTGTTCCTAGACATTAAATGCAGTGCAAGATATAACCCCTTATTCGAGACTTCAAACTCTCCTTCATGATGATAACAAACTACGACCAGTGTATATGACTAACCATATTTTAAATGAATGTATATTTGGTTTTGTATACCGAATTGTAAAACAAAATTAATCATGCATTGTGTAGCTATTGGAAATATTTGTTGTAATATAAACCGTTACGAATATGCAAGTATAATTTCTATGGAATCGCGTTCTTATAAAGACAACTCCGATTGCCCCCTCATAACAAACAGCATCCATTACATTTTTATAAAGCATGAATGTGTTTTATCACATAATTTACAGTAATTGGCCTGTTTCGTAAGATTGAAGAATTTCGTATGAACAAACTGTGATATCTAGGAACTGTAGTTATCTTTAAAACAACTACAGTATCACATACACAAAAATCACATACACAAAACAATATCCAATAAATACCGAGATAGAATATCTGTGTGCATGCATATACACTTCGATATGCATATGAAAGTATATGAGGAAAATATTATTCTTGTTAATAAATACCACCAAAATATTGTTATCAAATACATGGCTTTTTTATATATATATGAGATATTGTTACCAAACGTAAAACGTTAATGTTATAACACATATTGTTTTGTTCGGAAAGGCTATATTGATAGAAGGGAGATAATCAAAACGATATAACCTGCGGACAATTTGACCTATCTGGTCCATCAGTGTGCAGGAATATGGTTTTCGACAAAGATATCAGTGTAAGATTATATAATCAGATTCAAGTAACAGGTCAAGCCCATCGTCCTTTCGCACTACCCGGTGACTCCGGTGCACTCGTATTCTCTGCGTATGAAGGGCAGCAAAACGATCTACGCGCTGTTGGAATTCTCACAGGCGGACACAGTGATGGGTGTGTTTGCTTTGTTACTCCTATAAAAGATGTTCTAGGCGCTTTTGGTTATAATTTGTGCCTTAAAAAGTTTAGTCATCAGCAACCAAATGACGCGACCTGTCAGAACTTATCCATGGACACAAACTGATTTCCGAGAGTAGCACACATTGAAATAGTCGTATTCACAAGTTGAAATGTATAATCAGTCACGCGGTATAGCTATTTAAAAAGTGGTACTTGAAACACGTATGTAAATATTATTCGGAGATATAATAATTAGGATACATAAGATGAACCATCCGTTAAAATAGTGGTCATAGTCATAGCAATGTAACATATAGATACCATGTTTAAAAATGAAATGCTCATTGTTCAAAATGGTATAGTTTAGCCAAGTGATTAACAAGCTTTTGTTTATACTGCTAATGGACATGGTACATTAAATTAAAACAAATGTAGTCATGTAGCCGTCAATATCACCTCCATATGGGTATTTGGTTACTGAAACTTGAAAAAAGATTAAGTTTTTTTGTTTTGTTTTTTTTATTTTGTAAGGTAAAAGAAGAGATATTGAAAGTTTTATTGTTCCGATGATGAGAAAGACGTTTGATGCCAATGATTATTGCACTGACCAAAATCTGTAAATATGTAAATATTTGAAATAATGTAATATTAACAGTGTTATATGACAGTGTAAAAACTGTGCTAATCGGTAGATACAACTGAACTACTATGAAGAACACATACATTTTGTATTAACACCATAATTACTTGTCTGTCATATGATATTGTCCTTGTTGTTACAGAGTCTGGCGGGTGCCAAGGCTATTTTTTTCTATAAAATTGTCTTTTGTCAAGACAGATAATGAATAAGTTTGTGTTGCAACTGCCTACAATTTGTATATATGCATGCGTTTCTTTTATAACTGCATAAATATTGTTTAGTCTAGTGCAATTCAAAGGGTCACTGTAAAACGTTAATGTTATAACACATATTGTTTTGTTCGGAAAGGCTATATTGATAGAAGGGAGATAATCAAAACGGCAATAGTACACCAGTGATGGGATAATTTGACCGCTAAGTGAATTTAAAGATATTACAAGTTCGATAGAAGGGAGGAAATCCAAATGGCACTGATTGACCAATGTGAATTAGTTCATCATTAGATAACATTTTATAGCTTAACCCTTAACTTCATATAGACGCCTTTGGACACCTCTAATATTGAAAGCATTACTTCACCACGTATCAGCAATGGGTGAATTATGTTTATATTAACTGACAGAGTGGAAAACAGTGCAGGAAGTGTTCAGATTGCTTGTTACAAGCAACCTGATTTCTACCTCCACTGTTTTCACAGGCCTTCTGTAATTGATGCAGGAAAACGTGTATCTATGGAGTAAAGGGTTAAATAGATGACAGGCCATTATACAGCAGTCTTTAACCACTAAGCATACTAAATAATAATGTTGTCTCCCGGCTCTGAAATGAAGAAAATGGTAGGAAAACTACAATTGATTATGCAGGAAAACATGGATCAACATGTCACATACATGTTAAACTGGCTGTAGAAGGTGCGATGTAAGTGATGAAGAATTCTGTAATTTTGAATTAGCACGTTAATGGTAACAGTGAAAAACTAAGGTTGAAGCGTCTGGGGCAGTAAATACACTAAATGTATGCAGGGTTTATGTTATACTAGGACAGTGTCCATATTGGACTTAAAGGTCTTACTAAAAAGCAGGCGAGTTATCTTGTTTTTGTATAAATGGTAGGAAAACTACGATTGCTTATACAGCTAGTGATGAAATTGTTAACAAAAGGAAAACATGGATCAACATGTCACATACATGTTAAACTGGATATAGAAGGTGCGATGTAAGTGATGAAGAATTCAGTAATTTTAAATAAGCACGTTAATGGTAACAGTGAATATGTGCATTCGTACACTAAGGTTGAAGCGTCTAGGCAGTAAATACACTGAATGTATGCAGGGTTTATGTTATACTAGGACAGTGTCCATATTGGACTTAAAGGTCTTACTAAAAAGCAGGCGAGTTATCTTGTTTTTGTTTATATTTAATCTAAGGCCAGTGGCAATAAACTGGACGGTTTCTAAAAAGCTTTTTCCATTTATCAGTATGAAACCTGACCGTTAATATTGTGCTTCCAGAAATACAGGTCCGATATATAAGTATGACTGCCATACTTCAACTATCAACAAACCACTTTTCACTGTTAATTATTTCCAAATGCAGGTTGCTTAATGTGAATGTAGTATCAACGCCTTCTTAAAATTCAGATTCCTTAAAATTGCTTAAATGCAATATTTTCTGTTGTATATGACCCGACCTATTTCATTTTATAACAACATTTATAGGTTTTTGCATGTGCTTAAGATAGATTATAATTGTTCCCACAACAAGCTGGACATGTTTGTAAGTACACATGAATAAAGCTTCTGGTATTAAGTGGCAGGCACCAGTCAAAATGGTATTTTACTGTATATATAGGAACATTTTTATTTTAGCACATATAAACAACTCTAAATTTTGTAATTAATTTATGATACAAGCTTCCTTATCAATAACCAACATGTATGAGGTACTTTTACTAGTTTCAGAAACCATTTTACATTCATAGTGATAACATTAATCATGCTGAACTTTTGTTTTAAAGGAAATAGGCAATTTTAAAATGGCTGTGAGGATTCATTCACCTTAACACCTATATGAATAACCAGTTATGTACTAATCTTAACAGGTTTACTTCTTCATTTATCCCGACTCAATATTCAAAAACTGATAGACGGGACATGTGGAGGAATCACAAGAAAACTGATATTCTTTAATCGACAGAACGTACGTATAACAGAAACACTGACGGGTCCAGATGGTACAGTTGACGAAAATAAAGGTTTAAAACTAGCAGACCTAAATATAGTTTGACAGAGCAGGAAATAATACATCCCCGGTAGTAAATCGATTAGACAACCAGCGATGTATGCTCAATCCCAAACTTGACCAACGAGCATAGATATAAAAAGGAATTTAGAAATGAGCATATTTCATCAATCGATGTGATACGGACACATACAGTATATTTTAATTAGAACAGTAACATCCTGGAGTTACGTGAGCGTATGACAAATTGATAAGACAGCAGTTTACATGCAGTACAGACGTCAGCTGTGTATACATGCATTACAGACGTTAGCTGTGTATACATGCAGTAAAAAAAAAATAGCTGTGTATACATGCAGTATAGACGTCATCTGTGTATACATGCAATACAGACGTTAGCTGTGTATACATGCAGTACATACGTTAGCTGTGTATGCATGCAGTAAAAACATTAGCTGTGTATACATGCAGTACAGGCGTTAGCTGTGTATACATTCAGTACAGACGTTAGCTGTGTATGCATGCAGTACAGACGTTAGCTGTGTACACATGCAGTACAGATATGAGCTGTGTATACATGCAGTGCAGACATGAGCTGTGTATACATCCAGTACAGATGTTAGTTGTGTATACATGCAGTACAGACATTAACTGTGTATACATGTAGTAAAGACTTTAGCTGTGTATACATGCAGTGAAGACGTTGGCTGTGTATACATGCAGTGCAGACGTTAGCTGTGTATAAATGCAGTACAGACGTTAGCTGTGTATGCATGAAGTACAGACGTTAGTTGTGTATACATGCAGTACAGACATGAACTGTGTATACATGTAGTTAAGACTTTAGCTGTGTATACATGCAGTGCATATGTTGGCTGTGTATACATGCAGTGCAGACGTTGGTTGTGTAAACATGCAGTACAGACATTAGCTGTGTATACATGCAGTGCAGACATGAGCTGTGTAAACGTGCAGTACAGACGTTAACTGTGTATACATGCAGTGCAGACGTTGGCTGTGTATACATGCAGTACAGACGTTGACTGCGTAAACATGCAGTACAGACGTTGGCTGCGTATACATGCAGTACAGACGTTGACTGTGTATACATGCAGTACATACGTTGACTGCGTATACATGCAGTACAGACGTTAGCTGCGTAAACATGCAGTACAGACGTTGGCTGCGTATACATGCAGTAAAGACGTTGGCTGTGTATACATGCTGTAGAGACGTTGGCTGTGTATACATGCAGTGTATACATGCAGTACAGACGTTGGCTGCATATACATGCAGTACAGACGTTAGCTGGGTATACATGCAGTACAGACGTTGGCTGCGTATACATGCAGTGCAGACGTTGGCTGAGTTAACATGCAGTACAGACGTTGGTTGCGTATACATGCAGTACAGACGTTGGCTGCATATACATGCATTACAGACGTTGGCTGTGTATACATGCATTACAGACGTTAGCTGTGTATACATGCAGTAAAAAAAAATAGCTGTGTATACATGCAGTATAGACGTCATCTGTGTATACATGCAATACAGACGTTAGCTGTGTATACATGCAGTACATACGTTAGCTGTGTATGCATGCAGTAAAAACATTAGCTGTGTATACATGCAGTACAGGCGTTAGCTGTGTATACATTCAGTACAGACGTTAGCTGTGTATGCATGCAGTACAGACGTTAGCTGTGTACACATGCAGTACAGATATGAGCTGTGTATACATGCAGTGCAGACATGAGCTGTGTATACATGCAGTGGAGATGTTAGTTGTGTATACATGCAGTACAGACATGAACTGTGTATACATGTAGTAAAGACTTTAGCTGTGTATACATGCAGTGAAGACGTTGGCTGTGTATACATGCAGTGCAGACGTTAGCTGTGTATAAATGCAGTACAGACGTTAGCTGTGTATGCATGAAGTACAGACGTTAGTTGTGTATACATGCAGTACAGACATGAACTGTGTATACATGTAGTTAAGACTTTAGCTGTGTATACATGCAGTGCATATGTTGGCTGTGTATACATGCAGTGCAGACGTTGGTTGTGTAAACATGCAGTACAGACATTAGCTGTGTATACATGCAGTGCAGACATGAGCTGTGTAAACGTGCAGTACAGACGTTAACTGTGTATACGTGCAGTGCAGACGTTGGCTGTGTATTCATGCAGTACAGACGTTGGCTGTGTAAACATGCAGTACAGACGTTGGCTGCGTATACATGCAGTACAGACGTTGACTGTGTATACATGCAGTACAGACGTTGACTGTGTATACATGCAGTACAGACGTTAGCTGCGTAAACATGCAGTACAGACGTTGGCTGCGTATACATGCAGTAAAGACGTTGGCTGTGTATACATGCTGTAGAGACGTTGGCTGCGTATACATGCAGTACAGACGTTGGCTGCATATACATGCAGTACAGACGTTAGCTGGGTATACATGCAGTGCAGACGTTGGCTGCGTATACATGCAGTGCAGACGTTGGCTGAGTTAACATGCAGTACAGACGTTGGCTGCGTATACATGCAGTACAGACGTTGGCTGCGTATACATGCAGTACAGACGTTGGCTGCGTATACATGCAGTACAGACGTTGGATGCGTATACATGCAGTGCAGACGTTGGCTGCGTATACATGCAGTGAAGACGTTGGCTGCGTATACATGCAGTGCAGACGTTGTCTGCTTATACATGCAGTGCAGACGTTGGCTGTGTGAACATGCAGTGCAGACGTTGGCTGCGTAAACATGCAGTACAGACGTTGGCTGCGTATACATGCAGTACAGACGTTGGCTGAGTTAACATGCAGTACAGACGTTGGCTGCGTATACATGCAGTACAGACGTTGGCTGCGTATACATGCAGTACAGACGTTGGCTGTTTATACATGCAGACCAGACGTTGGCTGTGTATACATGCAGTGCGGACGTTGGCTGTTTATACATTCAGTGCGGACGTTGGCTGCGTATACATGCAGTACAGACGTTGGCTGCGTATACATACAGTGCAGATAAGAGCTGCGTATACATGCAGTGCGGACGTTGACTGTTTATACATGCAGTACAGACGTTGGCTGTGTATACATGCAGTGCAGACATGAGCTGCGTATACATGCAGTGCGGACGTTGGCTGTTTATACATGCAGTACAGACGTTGGCTGTTTATACATGCAGTGCAGACATTGACTGTGTAAACATGCAGTACAGACGTTGGCTGTGCATACATGCAGTGCAGATACATGCAGTACAAACTTGAGCTGTGTATACATGCAGTGCAGACATTAGCCGTGTATACACGCAGTGCAGACATGAGCTGTGTATACATGCAGTGCAGACCTAACCTGTGTATACATGCAGTGCAGACATGAGCTGTGTATACATGCAGTGCAGACATGAGCTGTGTATACATTCAGTACTGACATGAGCTGTGTATACATGCAGTACAGACGTTAGCTGTATATACATGCAGTGTAGACCTTAGCTGTGTATACATGCAGTACAGACATGAGCTGTGTATACATGCAGTGCAGACATGAGCTGTGTATACCTGCAGTGCTGACATGAGCTGTGTATACCTGCAGTGCAGACCTTAGCTGTGTTTACATGCAGTGCAGACATGAGCTGTGTATACATGCAGTGCAGACCTTAGCTGTGTATACATGCAGAGCAGACATGAGCTGTTTATACATGCAGTGCAGACCTTAGCTGTGTATACATGCAGTGCAGACCTTAGCTGTGTATACATGCAGTACAGACATGAGCTGTGTATACATGCAGTGCAGACGTTGAATGTTTATACATGCAGTGCAGATATGAGCTGTGTATACATGCAGTGCTGACATTAGCTGTGTATACATGCAGTGCAGACATGAGCTGTGTATACATGCAGTGCAGACATGAGCTGTGTATACATGCATTGCAGACATAAGCTGTGTATACATGCAGTGCGGACGTTGGCTGTTTATACATACAGTACAGACGTTGGCTGTTTATACATGCAGTGCAGACATTGGCTGTGTAAACATGCAGTACAGACGTTGGCTGTGCATACATGCAGTGCAGACGTTAGCTCTGCATACATGCAGTACAAACTTGAGCTGTGTATACATGCAGTGCAGACATTAGCCGTGTATACACGCAGTGCAGACATGAGCTGTGTATACATGCAGTGCAGACCTTACCTATGTAAACATGCAGTGCAGACATGAGCTGTGTATACATGCAGTGCAGACATGAGCTGTGTATACATTCAGTACTGACATGAGCTGTGTATACATGCAGTACAGACGTTAGCTGTATATACATGCAGTGTAGACCTTAGCTGTGTATACATGCAGTGCAGACATGAGCAGTGTATACATGCAGTGCAGACATGAGCTGTGTATACTTGCAGTGCTGACATGAGCTGTGTATACCTGCAGTGCAGACCTTAGCTGTGTTTACATGCAGTGCAGACATGAGCTGTGTATACATGCAGTGCAGACCTTAGCTGTGTATACATGCAGTGCAGACATAAGCTGTGTATACATGCAGTGCAGACGTTAGCTGCGTATACATGCAGTGCAGACGTGAGCTGCGTATACATGCAGTGCAGACGTGAGCTGCGTATACATGCAGTGCAGACGTGACCTGTGTATACATGCAGTGCAGACATGAGCTGTGTATACATGCAGTGCAGACATGACCTGTGTATACATGCAGTACAGACGTTAGCTGTGTATACATGCAGTGCAGAGGTGAGCTGTGTACACATGCAGTGCAGACCACCTTAGCTGTGTATATATGCAGTACAGACATGATCTGTGTATACATGCAGTACAGACCTTAGCTGTGTATACATGCAGTGCAGACATGAGCTGTGTATACATGTAGTGAAGACGTTAGCTGTCTATACATGCAGTACAGACATGAGCTGTGTATACATGCAGTGTAGACATGATCTGTGTATACATGCAGTACAGACGTTAGCTGTGTATACATGCAGTGCAGACATGATCTGTATACACATGCAGTGCAGACGTTAACTGTGTATACATGCAGTGCAGACATGAGCTGTGTATACATGCAGTGCAGACATGATCTGTGTATACATGCAGTGCAGACATGATCTGTGTATACATGCAGTGCAGACGTTAACTGTATACATGCAGTGCAGACGTGAGCTGTGTATACATGCAGTGCAGACGTGAGCTGTGTATACATGCAGTGCAGACGTGAGCTGTGTATACATGCAGTGCAGACGTGAGCTGTGTATACATGCGGTGCAGACGTGAGCTGTTTATACATGCGGTGCAGACCTTAGCTGTGTATACATGCAGTGCAGACGTGAGCTGTGTAAACATGCAGTGCAGACGTTAGCTGTGTATACATGCAGTGCAGACGTGAGCTGTGTATACATGCAGTGCTGACATTAGCTGTGTATACGTGCAATGCTGACGTGAGCTGTGTATACGTGCAGTGCTGACGTGAGCTGTGTATACGTGCAGTGCTGACATTAGCTGTGTATACATGCAGTACAGACATGAGCTGTGTATACATGCAGTGCAGACCACCTTAGCTGTGTATATATGCAGTACAGACATGATCTGTGTATACATGTAGTACAGACCTTAGCTGTGTATACATGCAGTGCAGACATGAGCTGTGTATACATGTAGTGCAGACATGAACTGTGTATACATGCAGTGCAGACATGAGCTCTGTAAACATGCAGTGCAGACATGAGCTGTGTATACATGCAGTGCAGAAATTTGCTGTGTATACATGCAGTGCAGACATGAGCTGTGTATACATGCAGTGCAGATATTTGCTGTGTATACATGCAGTGCAGACATGAGCTGTTTATACATGCAGTGCAGACATGAGCTCTGTAAACATGCAGTGCAGACATGAGCTGTGTATACATGCAGTGCAGAGATTTGCTGTGTATACATGCAGTGCAGACATGAGCTGTGTATACATGCAGTGCAGATATTTGCTGTGTATACATGCAGTGCATACATGAGCTGTTTATACACGCAGTACATACATGAGCTGTGTATACACGCAGTGCAGACATGAGCTGTGTATACATGCAGTGCATACATGAGCTGTGTATACATGCAGTGCATACATGAGCTGTGTATACACGCAGTGCAGACATGAGCTGTTTTTACATGCAGTGCAGACATGAGCTCTGTAAACATGCAGTGCAGACATGAGCTGTGTATACATGCAGTGCAGAGATTTGCTGTGTATACATGCAGTGCAGACATGAGCTGTGTATACATGCAGTGCATATATTTGCTGTGTATACATGCAGTGCAGACATGAGCTGTTTATACATGCAGTGCAGACATGAGCTCTGTAAACATGCAGTGCAGACATGAGCTGTGTATACATGCAGTGCAGAGATTTGCTGTGTATACATGCAGTGCAGACATGAGCTGTTTATACATGCAGTACAGATATTTGCTGTGTATACATGCAGTGCAGACATGAGCTGTGTATACATGCAGTGCAGACATGAGCTGTGTATACATGCAGTGCAGACATGAGCTGTGTATACATGCAGTACAGATATTTGCTGTGTATACATGCAGTGCAGACATGAGCTGTGTATACATGCAGTACAGTGATTGGCTGTTTATACATGCAGTACAGATATTTGCTGTGTGTACATGCAGTGCAGACATGAGCTGTGTATACATGCAGTGCTGATATGAGCTGCGTATACATGCAGTGCAGACAAGAGCTGTTTATACATGCAGTACAGTGATTGGCTGTGTATACATGCAGTACAGACATGAGCTGTGTATACATGCAGTACAGATATTTGCTGTGTATACATGCAGTACAGACATGAGCTGTTTATACATGCAGTACAGTGATTGGCTGTTTATACATGCAGTACAGTGATTGGCTGTGTATACATGCAGTACAGACATGAACTGTTTATACATGCAGTACAGATATTTGCTGTGTATACATGCAGTACAGATATTTGCTGTTTATACATGCAGTACAGTGATTGGCTGTGTATACATGCAGTGCAGACAAGAGCTGTTTATACATGCAGTACAGTGATTGGCTGTGTATACATGCAGTACAGACATGAGCTGTGTATACATGCAGTACAGATATTTGCTGTGTATACATGCAGTACAGACAAGAGCTGTGTATACATGCAGTACAGTGATTGGCTGTGTATACATGCAGTACAGACATGAGCTGTGTATACATGCAGTACAGACATGAGCTGTGTATACATGCAGTACAGTGATTGGCTGTGTATACATGCAGTACAGACATGAGCTGTGTATACATGCAGTACAGACATGAGCTGTGTATACATGCAGTACAGTGATTGGCTGTGTATACATGCAGTACAGACATGAGCTGTGTATACATGCAGTACAGTGATTGGCTGTTTATACATGCAGTGCAGACATGAGCTGTGTATACATGCAGTACAGTGATTGGCTGTTTATACATGCAGTGCAGACATGAGCTGTGTATACATGCAGTACAGTGATTGGCTGTTTATACATGCAGTGCAGACATGAGCTGTGTATACATGCAGTACAGTGATTGGCTGTTTATACATGCAGTGCAGACATGAGCTGTGTATACATGCAGTACAGACATGAGCTGTGTATAGATGCAGTACAGACATGAGCTGTTTATACATGCAGTACAGTGATTGGCTGTGTATACATGCAGTACAGACATGAGCTGTGTATACATGCAGTACAGTGATTGGCTGTGTATACATGCAGTACAGTGATTGGCTGTTTGGCTGTGTATACATGCAGTACAGACATGAGCTGTGTATACATGCAGTACAGACATGAGCTGTTTATACATGCAGTACAGACGTTCGCTGTGTATACATGCAGTACAGACATGAGCTGTGTATACATGCAGTACAGACATGAGCTGTGTATACATGCAGTACAGACATGAGCTGTGTATACATGCAGTACAGACATGAGCTGTGCATACATGCAGTACAGACATGAGCTGTGTATACATGCAGTACAGACATGAGCTGTGTATACATGCAGTACAGACAAGAGCTGTTTATACATGCAGTACAGTGATTGGCTGTGTATACATGCAGTACAGTGATTGGCTGTTTGGCTGTGTATACATGCAGTACATACATGAGCTGTGTATACATGCAGTACAGACAAGAGCTGTTTATACATGCAGTACAGTGATTGGCTGTGTATACATGCAGTACAGTGATTGGCTGTTTGGCTGTGTATACATGCAGTACAGTGATTGGCTGTGTATTCATGCAGTCGATCATGTGACTTGCGGTTTCTCCTAAATGATTAAAAATATACTTGTATTCTTAAAAAAAACTCGAGATTGATCTTGTTATGAATAATGTCAGTGCTGTTTTTTTTTTGTTCTGTTTTTTTGTTATTTAGTAAATGTTTTCATATATTTCGAATAATTTCCATTTAAACATATAAGAGTTGAAGCATTTGCGTTTCCGTAGCAAAAATATGCAAACATCCAGATATGTCTAAAAATCGGCGCCATAACATATTGGCTAGTGCGGTTCCGTTTATGGGGTGATAAAGTGCCCCAGAAAATATCAATGTAAGAATCAATTATTAATGTCGGCATATACATTTCTACTGTTCGTCTTTTAAACGAATTGTTTGACTGTTGTGCTAGAGAAATCAATAAAGAAAATAGTAAATGAATATACTCAAAGAGAAATTCATCGTGCTAAATTCAGAGCACTTTGATATTTTATATATGATAGAAAGCTTGTCATTTCTGAAAATATCATGAGTTGAGTTGAAGATACAAACTCGTATTATTGAGTTGAACTAATATCTTGAGTAGTTGGACATTTGCCAAATTTAACAGTTATTATTCCTACTAAAGCAGAAAATACACTTTTAAAGGCAAGCTATTCAGTTACATTCTCTGACTTATTCGAGGAAAGGGTCAACGTTAAGCAAAGAATATGTAGATTTTGTACCCTGTATAAGAATCAAAGGTAATCGGGATTATTCTGCTTCAACGTATGCAAACTGACCTGTTTGTCTAAAACAATAGCTCCGCCCCCACCAGCACTGCAGTGCTTTGTTTTATAAAGCATTTATTAAAACGCTATGTTTTTATATTTCAAACGCCAGTCCAACAACAGGAACCTGCAGTTGCAGGGCCAGCAAATGGTGCCGCTAACAACCTATGCAGAGCTCGAAAGAGACAATTAGCGGCACTAAATCGGGACACTCAGCTTGCATATAGCAAATTTATCAATAAAAAAGTTCCTAGAACTTGGAATCAGGAGTTCGGATTCGGATGATGATGATATGTAAAATGCGTATTAAATGCTTAAATATTGAAAACAGTTTTTCTTATATTTTATAATACGTTTCTTACTACTAAAAAATATGCCCAACCACACGAATTCATAAAGATCAAGCACATGGTCTAGAATTATGACAAAGTTGTTTTGAGAAAAATCCACGAATTTAGTCCTTAGTCCGCTGTCCGCATCGGCATCGAAGTAAGCTGCACAATTATATTACTGGAACAGTTAAAAATCGTTAAAAAGAGAAACGTGTACTCCTAAAATAGTTTAAAAGCGATAAAAAGAGGAACATGTTTTCCTGAAACAGTTAAAAGCAAATAAAAAGAGTTATGTGTATTCCTGAAACAGTTTAAAACCGATAGAAATAGTAACATATATTTGAAACAGTAACAACCGATAAAAAGAGAAACATCTATTCCTGAAATAATTTAAACCCGATAAAAATGGTGCAGTTATTCCTCAAACAGTTAAACACCGGTAAAAATAGAAATATTTATTCCTGAAATTGTTAAATATCGATAAAATTCCTGAAGTTGTTAAATATCGATAAAATGAGAAACACGTCTTCATGAAGTTATTAAATATCGACAAATGAAAGAACACGCATTCCTGAAGTTGTTAAATATCAATAAAATGAGAAACACGTATTCCTGAAGTTGTTTAATATTAATAAAATGAGAAACACGTCTTCATGAAGTTGTTAAAATCGATAAAATGAGAAGCATGTATTCCTAAAATTGTTAAATATCGATAAAATAAGGAACACGTCTTCCTGAAGTTGTTAAATATTGATAAAATGAGAAACACGTCTTCGTGAAGTTGTTAAAATCGATAAAATGAGAAGCACGTATTCCTAAAATTGTTAAATATCGATAAAATGAGGAACATGTATTGCTTCCTGAAGTTGTTTAATATCGATAAAATGAGGAACACGTATTCCTGAAGTTGTTTAATATCGATAAAATGAGGAACACGTCTTCCTGAAGTTGTTAAAATCGATAAAATGAGGAACACGTATTCCTGAAGTTGTTTAATATCGATTAAATGAAATACACGTCTTCATGAAGTTGTTAAAATCGATAAAATGAGAAGCATGTATTACTAAAATTGTTAATATCGATAAAATGAGGAACACATATTGCTTCCTGAAATTGTTTAATATCGATAAAATGAGGAAAACGTATTGCTACATCAAGTTGTTAAATATAGATAAAATGAGGAACACGTATTCCTGAAGTTGTTTAATATCGATAAAATGAGGAACACGTCTTCCTGAAGTTGTTAAATATCGATAAATGAAAGAACACGTATTCCTGAAGTTGTTAAATATCGATAAAATTCCTGAAGTTGTTAAATATCGATAAAATGAGAAACACGTCTTCATGAAGTTGTTAAAATCGATAAAAAGAGAAGCATGTATTCCTAAAATTGTTAAATATCGATAAAATGAGGAACACGTTTTGCTTCCTGAAATTGTTAAATATCGATAAAATGAGGAACATGTATTCCTGAAGTTGTTTGATATCGATAAAATGAGGAACACGTCTTCTTGAAGTAATTAAATATCGATAAATGAAAGAACACGTATTCCTGAAGTTGTTAAATATCGATAAAATGAGGAATTCGTATGCCTGAAACAATCTTTATAGTTAAATGAGAAAAGTTTAAGGAAATCGCTTTTTTTTTAAAAAATAAGAAGTTACACGTCCAACAGAAGTCTTATCATTGAAAGGACACTATCACAACATCAGTGGAAACATATTCAATATTTGGGGTTATCGCGGAACAAATTATACATAAATAAAATTGATACCAGGGGTCACCATCTTACAACAGTCTTTATCAAAATCAGAAAGTCATATGTAATCTGGGTTGAAATATTATCAAAATGGTTCATAGTGCTTGTGATTTCTTGCTGCAGATGAGATCAAAAGCTGGAGTGGAGCAAAGTCTGGCATGCCATAAACTGCAATAATATACCAGATGCATGTATTAATGAGAATTTGAGGACTTCTTTTTTTAAGAAAAAAGGTTAGGTTTCACTATTCCTGCTATGAGTAAAACTATTAAAAACATCTATGTATTTTTTTACCGTGGGAATCCTAAAACTTGTTTTATAAAGCACAAAGAACTATGTAATGAGACCTACCGGGTCAAAAACATTAAAGTTAGTACTAAGTATTATTTACACAATAATAAATATGCGTTGTGACAATCCTCATTCATGGTAGAACATTCTATATAAGAACCAAGCCTGAACGCATCATTTGTCTGTTAGTCACTTAATATCATTTGAATGAATGGCAAGAACACATAGTAACAGTTGTTTATTAAATGAAATATATATCTATGAATATCTTGTAACGTTTGTAGTTTTTTGTTTGTCTCTAATTTTAAATTGAAACTCACAGTTTACTAATTATAACTGGATCTTAACAATTTCATTAAAATGCCTTCTTTGTGTGTGAAAATATAAAGTTTGCCTCAATCCGAACTGCTCCAATGAAAAAGATCTGTAGAGGTTTCACACGGCCTGTGGGAACAGATACATAGGTTTCAGTGACTAAGATTATAGTTTAAGTCCTTCCTTACTTTATAGATATTTTTTAGATATTATAGACTTTTTGTTCATTGACTTTGAAAAATATATCAATATTAATGGAATTCCTCTGCAACAGAAGACTCAAGCCTAAAAGTTTAAGGATAAAGATTAGAATCTGGTTAAATACAAGCGAATGTCACTCAAACCTTTGTTTAAGGGCTAAAATCAGTTTAAATTCTGGAGAAGAAAAAGATGATACCAATTTATATGCACTCTTTAGTCAGCGGACAATTTCCTTTTTTCCTCTTCATCTAATCTCCAGTTGACTTCTAAATAATTATTTCTTACTATGAAATTGTCATCTGTCTGTAAGTCTGCCAACCCATTTGTTTATGCTTTCACATTTTATAACCATTTCACATTACCATGCAAACCATTGCAAATGTATTACATACATTCAAATATATGACTGTCCAAGAATTCGGTTTTGAGACTTTGAATCTTACACCTCTGAATATGTCGGAAATTAATCAGTGACTTGCAGAGATTGAATTTTGAATATCATATTGCAGCTGTCATTTCTCCATACCTAACTTATTCAGTTGTATGTTTCGTCAATAACATTAGTAGGAACGCCAGCGACTTGCGGAGCGATATTTGTCAAAATGATGTCACAAATTTCACATTTTGACAGAAAATTGGTGAAAAACACATGCCTTCTAAAAATCGTGAAAATAGAAGTTTTCACTGAAAGATCGGTAAATTTGTCATTTCCTCCAATACCAGATAAGATAGAGATTCCTTTAATACCATCAATTTATTTTCGGGAAGCATATTTTACATTGCTATACACCGCGTAAATCGAATATCAAGTCCACAATTTACACCTAAAATTTCACTTTTAAACAAAATGATTTTAAAAAATCGGTCCTTATAGCGAGAAAAATTCCGAAAACATCAGCAGGTAGATCAACATTTCCTCTGCGATAGGCAGAATTTTAAAAAAATCTGGAGAAAAAACATGTTTTTCGCCGGAAAACAGATTCATCACTATTGCACTTAAGAATTGTAAATCGAGCGATAATTGAAAAATCGACACACTATATAATAAATTATGTAACTTTTTCAAAAATAAAAGTATTCAATTAATATTAATTGCGATGGATTGTACACAAATTTTCCATTCCGCCAATATATACATTGAAATTGATTATGTCAAAGCTTTATCTATGGATCGAATAAAGTCGTACTTTTCACGAGACGTTTAGAAAAAAAATTACGATTTTTTATGGCTAAAAAATGTGCAAAGTTAAAATGGATAAAAAAAGTTTAACAGCGAGAAGGCCAAATATCAGCTCAAAACCTTCATTAAACTATCTTAAATCAATAAGCAAATTTTAAGGAAAATTAGGAAAAAACGTGCGGTTTTTTTTTGCCGAAATTCAGTTTTGTGACCGTCGTGGTTACGGTAATTTTGCATTGAAATCGGCATTAAGAAATTATGAATTGATGTGAAAAATCCGTTTTTTTTTTAATTTCTAATAAAGTTGTGAATTAAAAAAATCATATATTATACATTACCTTATTGTTATTAACTTACGTGCAAAAACAAGTTTTTAAATAAACGTAAAACTGTTACAAAATTATGTTTCTTCAGATGACTGACTGGGCACAGTTGGATTTGCATGGCTTATATCTAAAAATGCCCTTTTTATATAAATATAATAATCAATAATTTACATTTTGTAATAAATAAATGAATTTATCAACTTAATACAATGCTGAAACTACCTCCTTTAAAACATATGCTTTTAACGCATTTTATTATATTAAATTTCATTAATAAAACTTGCAACTATCGATTTCACACAATTATATCTTGTATACCCAGTGCCTAACGCTTTATTAGTAAAATCTCTAAAAACGAGCAGAATAGTGCAGACATTCGGAATACTTCGCCGATTTTCAATATGCCTAATGATGAGGAATTGCTCGTAGTGCACATTAACGCAAGTAAGCGATAAATAACGTGTAAAATAAAAAATAATATATTAATTAAAAAAAATAATGTTTTAGGCTTAATAACGTATGTTATCACACACTATTTCAGTAATCAATGCAATGGTGCCACTCGTCCAAAAGCAGCATTTTTAAATCTAGTGTAGGTCTAATAATTATTTTATTTTACACCAATTTTAATTGTGTTAATTGCTGTCTAGTGTTTGTATGGATTGATTACACAACTTTCGTCAACAGTATCTTACTGATGTAACGGCGTTCAGCGCATTTAATAATCGTTCCGAGGTTTTACAAAACTGTTAACCAATACCAGTGACCTTTCTAAGCCACTGCCAATACCATACGCATCTTATCTCCGCAAGTCACTTACTACTTTCCCACAAATCTAAAGGTAGGAAAATCAAAGTCGTAAATCAAAATGAACGACCGAGCATCATAGAGAATATGCAAAGTCTATCAAATCTGGGTCGTGAGTTTGAATCCCCATCCGGCCAGTCTCCATGATGATTGATATACAACATTACGCCTCATTGTCATTTGTTGTTGTATGCTGTTTATCTAAGCTTTCAACAATTTTTCAGTTGTATTGTGAGTTTAGAAAATCCATGACATTTGCAATAATATGGTTATATTATTATGTAAGTCTGGTGTGATATATTAAGCAGCTGAACGTACAGGGTGATCAGAAGTGCTAACATTGTTCCTTTGGCTCATATCAACTAAAGGGTAATGGAAAAGCAATATATTTTGAACTTTTTATTATTTATTTTTACATATTACTTTAAACATTACAAGAAACATATACAGCTATCAACAAACAAATTCAATCTACAGTATATACAAACAGTTAAATGACAGGTCAATCATGTTTAGTACCACAATTTATTTTATTGTATTTTTATTTATTTATTTGTGATAATATATATGTCATAAATACAAAGATATATCAAACACATTAACATACAATAATACAGAAGCAATAACATGTATTTTAAATAATATATTAAACTAGTTGATTATCTAATATAATATATATCAGATATCACAGATTAATATTTTATCTTGTTACACAATAATAATTTTGAGAACATAAATATTTCACAGGATAACCAATAAAGTTTTACAACTTATTTCCAATGGGGTCCTTTTTAAAAATAATGTCATGGATAAATATATTGGCATTTATTACAAAACTTATGAAATTATTCTTTGTTATTCATCAAATATATTTAAAATATGTATCGCAGCTATAAATCCACATTAATAACAATAAAAAGATTTAAAAAAAATAAATAACTTAATAAAAATTGAATTCACATTTCTCTACATTTTCCATTTGCACGAATAGATAATTCTTCACTTCTTTTTTAAATTTATGCTTTTTTTTCAATCCAAAATGCCATTATAAAAGAAAGTTGATGTAAAACTATTAACACATGGCACAATAAAATTAAAAGTAATTCCTCTAGTTGCATGATGGTGTGAATTAGACACCGTTGTAAAATTTTCTTGAAGATAAGATGGACAAGAATTGTTAAAAATCTTATGAACTTGATTCAATCTTAATTGTCGATTTCTATTTTCAATGTCAAGTATTCCAAGATCTTTAAATTTTGGTGCAGACAAAGTAGCTCTACTATCATAGCTGAGAATAGACCGGGCTATCATCACCAGTGCAACGGACGCATAATACGCTTTGCCTGGATGATAGCTATCGAATTATGGCGGACAAAGATAGTAAACATCCGGGAAATACTTCTGAGGTATTTAATCACAGTTTCAACGAATATGAAAGCTATCACTCAACCTCTGTCAAGACTATTGAAAACCCGGACTTCGATAATGAACAAACATTTCTGAAATCCGCTGAATTAACCCCGTTTGTGCCTCTTATACCGTCAGTAAATATGGGGAACAATCCAACTAGTCATACTGAATATGCCAATCTGAGTTACCTGGATTCGTCCGTTTTAGACGCAGAAGGCAATTTGCAGTGTGGTCAAAAACAAACAGATGAAATGCTGACTGCATACAAAATCGAAGCTGTTATACATGATCGTTTGGATAATGATCTAGTCCATTTATCAAAAGATCTTTACATAAGCTCGATCTTAGACATTACAGGCAAGTGCGAGGAAACTTTAGCCCTTTATCGGAATGAGCTGGCCTTACGGGCCCGTCACTGTAATAATCCGCCGGTCGGAATTTTAAAGGACAGACGTAAATCTTCAAAGTTTTCAATTGCTGATAAATACGCACAAGATTGTTATCTTTTATCTCAATTTCTTGAGGGTAACGTTACCGATATAGAGGAACTATTCAAAAAGCCCCCTTTGCAACAAAACCAATCATTTTCCCAAAGAAACTCGGTATCACAAACTCCAAAGTTTAACACAGATCTACTGCACGATATGAACATTCTCAAAAATAATGTCGCGCATCTTCAGTCTGAGGTTCATGTGTTAAAAGTCGATGCTGCTGAAACGAAAAATAAATTAAATACATTCACAATTGATTTAAAATCTGACTTAGAAGAACTGAAAGGAGAATTAATCTCATGTAGTAATATACTGACCAAGCATATCAAAAGTGTCAAACCAGACGAGTCTACAAAACTGTCAAACGGCTTGGACGCTTTAGCAAAACTTGTAAATAAACTTGACAATAGTCGTTCTCATGTTTATAATGAACTAGAGGAATTAAGTAAAAAAAACAGTGACAATTCAATAAATATTGAAAACCTCCTTGATTCTGAGACACAAGAGAAAACGAGTCTTAAAATGCATTTAAAAAATGTAGACGACAAACTAGAAACACATGTAAAAACTGTAAGTGAAAATATCGTGTCAATTGAAAATCAGCATATCAAAACATTAGACTCTAAAGTTAAAACAATGGAAAAGAAAATATCCCAGAATGACCCGTTGTCGTGTTTTAAAAAGGCATTTTCTTTATTTTCCGAAGATATCGCCTCAAAATTTGACGCACTTAGTCATAATCTGCAGTCGTCGGTAGAAAAACTGGTGAACACAAATGGACAATCGCTTCAATGCGAGGAACTCGAAAATAAAATAGGACAACGGGCTTCACCACTTATACATATGAGTAAGTTACCGGAAGTAGCCGACAATCACGCATCCAAACAACCGGAATCGCCGTTAATAGACCTCACACACCCGACGACGCCGGTAACGTCTGCTAGAAGAAACGACGATCCTATGGAAATTCAAATAAACGTGCCATTTCGCAGTAGTCATGCTTTTAAAGGTGTTATAAGAAAAAGATCGAAATCTTACATAATTACAGGCATTGACTTGGAAAGCGATCAGGATGGACTTGAAGAATTTCTCACTGATTTAGGTGTAGTGTATAAATCGGCAAAATTTCTATATACACGCAGGTCCGATAGTCAATCTGCACAAATAGTCATCAGTGAAGATCAATCCGTATTAGTAGAAAATCCCGACATTTGGCCACCGGGGATCAGTTGTCGCCCCTGGTTACAACGTTCTGAGTACCGTACTAGGTATTTAAATATCGATCAAAATTAATTTAATAAACCATGAATCATAACATTATGTCATGGAACTGCACTGGACTTATGACCGGCATTCCTTATCTGCTTAAGGAACTAAAAAATAAGAATATTACTGTTTGTGGCATATCAGAACACTGGCTCCTGCAGCAGAACGCGTACATACTAGACAGTTTAAGCAATGACTATGAAGCACATGTTATATCAACATCCAACCCAAAATCAATTAATGGTAGATTGTTTGGAAAGGGCGGTGTGGCAATTCTTTGGCACAAATCACTAAATGATTATGTTCAAACTATAGAAACATTCAGTGAACGCATAGCTGCTATAAAGATTTCATTTAAAACTTGCAATCTGTACGTCATTCAAGTATACTTACCATGTTCTAGTGAAAAGATAGACATTTTTAAATCGGAAGTAGATAGAGTGAACGACATACTATCTGTGATAGACAATGGCGATAAAACTATTCTAATGGGTGACTTTAATGCTAAATTTCTTGGAAATAAAACGTCCATAATATCGAAAACACGAGATAAATATATTCGATCACTCTCCGAAATGAATAACCTAATAGTGTTAACAGGAACTGATATGTGCAATGGCCCAAATTACTCATTTATCCCAGGGGTAAATATGTCACCAAGTCTGATCGATCATGTACTGGTTGATGAATCTCTGATCTCTTGTGTACGTGAGTGTTATATTGAAGAAGAAGCTCCACTAAATGTTTCTCGTCACCTGCCTATATTTATGCAAATACAGGTTGATTTAGATACTGACAATGCTTTTGTTACATCTGAACAATTTACAAAACACTGTTTCAACTGGTCATCGAATGTGCAAAGGGAAATGTACAGATCACAGGTTAAAAAAAGCTTGGAAAACACATCCTTTAACTTTGAAAATGTTAATGATTCGTATGAGAAAATTATCGCTTGTTTACAAAATAGCGCAGAAATCAGTATCAAAAAGAGAAAATTTAAAAAATATCTTAAACCATACTAGTCACCAGTGGTAGAAAACTTACATAAATCCATGGTTACGTCACGTATCGAATGGTTAAAAAATGACCGGCCGAGAATTGGAGAAATTTACAAAAAATATAAAAATCAAAAACGTATATTCAGACATGAACTGAGACTTGCAGGAAGGCTGTTTGATCGAGAAGAATACGAAAGAATTGATAAGTTGGCAGAACTAGATCATAAGGGTTTCTGGAAAGTGATCAAAGCGAAACGAAAAAACAAAGGAAATGCAAAAAATGGCAGTGAAATAATATTTAAAGATAAACTTGAAAAAAATCCAGAAAGAATACTAGACGGCTGGCGAGATTATTTTAACGATCTTTATGCATTTTCTTGCGATACACATTTTGATGAAACTTTTAAAACAAAAGTGGAAAAGGAACTCGAGTCTAAAATCGACTTACACGAAAACAACTATCTATCAAGTTGCTTAATAAAACCATTAAACCCGAAAGAGTTGTTAAAAATAGTACAAAACTTACCAAATGGGAAAAGTGCCTCCAGCGATAACATTACATATGAACACATAAAACACGGAGGTGAAATACTGGTGAACTACATAACAAGTTTATTTAACAGCATTTTAAGGCATGAAAAAGTACCATTATCATTTAAAAACGGTATAACCATAACTTTACATAAAGGTAGTGGAAAATCAAAAACAGACCCAAACAATTATAGGGCTATATCCTTACTTCCAGTGATCTCAAAAATCTTTGAAAAAATAATTTTGACAAGAATCGAAGGTAACACGAATCTACAAACCAAATTACACCCACTACAACATGGATTTCAAAAGGGAAAAAGCAGTAAAATGGTCTCTTTTCTCTACCAAGAGGCAATCAATTACACTTACGAACGTAATCAAGTTATGTATTCATGCTTTATGGACGCTATGAAAGCGTTCGACCGTACATGGATCTCCGGGGTTCTGTACAAACTGTATCACCTTGGAATATGTGGTAAAGCATTGCGCATATTTAACGACATGTTACGTGGAGGGTCAAGTCGTGTGTATGCCTGTGGGCATTTGTCATCTCGATTCCAAATCCACCAGGGAACCAGACAAGGAAGCATTTGGTCCCCGTTCTTATATACCGTTCTCATTGACGAACTTCTACATACTCTCGAGGCTTCAAACCACGGACTGAAAATAAACTCCGTGTCTCTCTGCGCGCCTACACAAGCAGATGATATTGTTCTGATGTCTTTGTCGAAAAACGGACTTAATGAACTAATAAAAATTTGCAGCACTTACGCAAACAAATGGCGTTATTCGTATAATGCCTCAAAATGTGCTGTACTTATACATAATCAGAAACAACGTCATCGGCCGGAAGACAATACTCTGTGTTATGCAAATCAACCACTTCCAGTCGTCAAAGAATACAAACATCTTGGAATAATCCAGAATAACAGACGGAACTCCCCTGCAAATGTAGATATCGTGCGTCAAACTACGCGGGGATCGCTGTTCTCGTTAATAAACTGCGGAATCCATAGTAATGGCGTCAACCCTATAACGGCAGCAAAACTTTACACGTCCATTGTCCTACCACGAGCTCTATTTGGTTGTGAACTATGGAATGATATAACAAAAACTGACATGTCTCACTTAGAAGCTACTCACCATTTCTG
Source organism: Panopea generosa (assembly GCA_029582155.1). Taxonomy (NCBI): domain Eukaryota; kingdom Metazoa; phylum Mollusca; class Bivalvia; order Adapedonta; family Hiatellidae; genus Panopea; species Panopea generosa. The sequence goes on along the minus strand of CM055909.1, from coordinate 34,563,495 downwards.
TCTAAAACGCATCCAGAACCTACCCCATCTTACCCGCTCAGACATGGTCACCGGTTTACTTGGGTTCACGTCATTAGAAGCATACATAGACTTACAAAAGTTATCGTTCCTTGGTACGATTTGTAGACTTAAAGCAACAGACATTACGCTCCAGCTATTTCTCAATAGACTTTACCAATGCAAAAACATGTGTACAAAACGAAACAATGGCTTTATAAACGATATCCTACAAATACTCAGAAAATACAAACTGGAACAATATATCGAGCAATTCATGTTATCAACAACATTTCCTGCAAAAGAACCATGGAAAAGTGTTTGTAAAAAAACAATAATAAACTTCGAAGAACAGCATTGGTTATTACGAATTAACGCAAACGATGATTGCTTCCGGTTTCGAAGGGTCCACAATAAACTATCTCCTGGAACAGTCTGGCTAACTGCATTAGAGAATCCGTCTTCCATCGAGTCCATGACATTCTTAGCCAAATTATGCTGTGCACCAAAACCAAACCAAATAAAGAACTGTTTAACATGCAAGGCACAATATACAGATGAACTGTTTCATAAAGTTTTTGATTGTAGCAGTAATAAACATCAATCCACGAGGATGGCGTACTGGAACTCTCTCAATATTCAGTTTCCAAGTGATCTATGCTCATTTCTACGGAACAGTACCAAAGACATTCTATTACTATTCTTGATTGGATATGTAGATATACTTTTATCTTCACTGTTAACAGTAAAGCAAATCTCAGAATTTATGAACTTTAATGCTGCTTTCCTGAGATCAATATACGCTTGTTAACAAATGCACGTCTATATGATTTACATGTAGAGACTGATATTAAAATGAATTAAGACCTGAAACAAGATATACACACTTTAAACATTTTCATGTTTCGTTTCGGTGAAATAACCTAAATGTGAATATAAATCATTCAAACTAGAGTCCTACAACAAGACAACAGATTTAAATAATTTACTTTAATTCACGAATAAAGACAGTTATTTATATCTACATCGATGATAAAACCATAGACTTTGTAAATATTAACTATTATTTTGTAATTCACAATGTGATCATAGTATTTATATTGTAATATTATATGTATAAAATCCAAATGTTTGTAAAATCTCCAGAAATGGGGGAATAAAAGTTGATAATAATAGGAAAAAACGTGCGGTTTTTTTTTGCCGAAATTCAGTTTTGTGACCGTCGTGGTTACGGTAATTTTGCATTGAAATCGGCATTAAGAAATTATGAATTGATGTGAAAAATCCGTTTTTTTTTTAATTTCTAATAAAGTTGTGAATTAAAAAAATCATATATTATACATTACCTTATTGTTATTAACTTACGTGCAAAAACAAGTTTTTAAATAAACGTAAAACTGTTACAAAATTATGTTTCTTCAGATGACTGACTGGGCACAGTTGGATTTGCATGGCTTATATCTAAAAATGCCCTTTTTATATAAATATAATAATCAATAATTTACATTTTGTAATAAATAAATGAATTTATCAACTTAACACAATGCTGAAACTACCTCCTTTAAAACATATGCTTTTAACGCATTTTATTATATTAAATTTCATTAATAAAACTTGCAACTATCGATTTCACACAATTATATCTTGTATACCCAGTGCCTAACGCTTTATTAGTAAAATCTCTAAAAACGAGCAGAATAGTGCAGACATTCGGAATACTTCGCCGATTTTCAATATGCCTAATGATGAGGAATTGCTCGTAGTGCACATTAACGCAAGTAAGCGATAGATAACGTGTAAAATAAAAAAATAATATATTAATTAAAAAAAATAATGTTTTAGGCTTAATAACGTATGTTATCACACACTATTTCAGTAATCAATGCAATGGTGCCACTCGTCCAAAAGCAGCATTTTTAAATCTAGTGTAGGTCTAATAATTATTTTATTTTACACCAATTTTAATTGTGTTAATTGCTGTCTAGTGTTTGTATGGATTGATTACACAACTTTCGTCAACAGTATCTTACTGATGTAACGGCGTTCAGCGCATTTAATAATCGTTCCGAGGTTTTACAAAACTGTTAACCAATACCAGTGACCTTTCTAAGCCACTGCCAATACCATACGCATCTTATCTCCGCAAGTCACTTACTACTTTCCCACAAATCTAAAGGTAGGAAAATCAAAGTCGTAAATCAAAATGAACGACCGAGCATCATAGAGAATATGCAAAGTCTATCAAATCTGGGTCGTGAGTTTGAATCCCCATCCGGCCAGTCTCCATGATGATTGATATACAACATTACGCCTCATTGTCATTTGTTGTTGAATGCTGTTTATCTAAGCTTTCAACAATTTTTCAGTTGTATTGTGAGTTTAGAAAATCCATGACATTTGCAATAATATGGTTATATTATTATGTAAGTCTGGTGTGATATATTAAGCAGCTGAACGTACAGTACAGGGTGATCAGAAGTGCTAACATTGTTCCTTTGGCTCATATCAACTAAAGGGTAATGGAAAAGCAATATATTTTGAACTTTTTATTATTTATTTTTACATATTACTTTAAACATTACAAGAAACATATACAGCTATCAACAAACAAATTCAATCTACAGTATATACAAACAGTTAAATGACAGGTCAATCATGTTTAGTACCACAATTTATTTTATTGTATTTTTATTTATTTATTTGTGATAATATATATGTCATAAATACAAAGATATATCAAACACATTAACATACAATAATACAGAAGCAATAACATGTATTTTAAATAATATATTAAACTAGTTGATTATCTAATATAATATATATCAGATATCACAGATTAATATTTTATCTTGTTACACAATAATAATTTTGAGAACATAAATATTTCACAGGATAACCAATAAAGTTTTACAACTTATTTCCAATGGGGTCCTTTTTAAAAATAATGTCATGGATAAATATATTGGCATTTATTACAAAACTTATGAAATTATTCTTTGTTATTCATCAAATATATTTAAAATATGTATCGCAGCTATAAATCCACATTAATAACAATAAAAAGATTTAAAAAAAATAAATAACTTAATAAAAATTGAATTCACATTTCTCTACATTTTCCATTTGCACGAATAGATAATTCTTCACTTCTTTTTTAAATTTATGCTTTTTTTTCAATCCAAAATGCCATTATAAAAGAAAGTTGATGTAAAACTATTAACACATGGCACAATAAAATTAAAAGTAATTCCTCTAGTTGCATGATGGTGTGAATTAGACACCGTTGTAAAATTTTCTTGAAGATAAGATGGACAAGAATTGTTAAAAATCTTATGAACTTGATTCAATCTTAATTGTCGATTTCTATTTTCAATGTCAAGTATTCCAAGATCTTTAAATTTTGGTGCAGACAAAGTAGCTCTACTATCATAGCTGAGAATAAATCTAATCATTTTATTTTGTTTTTCTTCAACGTTTTTGTAAGACTACTATACCATGAAGAACATGCATAATCAAAATGACACTGTATCAAAGAATTACAAAGAGTCTTTCTAAGGGATAAATTTAAGTAGTGTTTGTAAAAATTTTATTCTAGAATTAACCTTTTTAACAATATTGTTCACAATGGATGTAGCAGACAAATCATTATCTAACATTGCACCGAGATATTTGACTGATGTTTGTGCTTGTATGGTGTGACCATTACTAAGCACTGAAAATTGTTTCACTTTAGCAAGCCTGCATTTTGGCCCAAATAATATACATTCTGTCTTTCCCAGATGCAATGACAGTTTGTTGTCTATTAACCATTTATTACAGTTTTCTAGTTCATTGCCTAAACATCAGGATCTTTATGTGAGAAAAGAATAGCACTATCATCGGCATAAAGAATAATTTTACATTTTTGACTTATACTAATGCTCATATCATTTACATAGCATAAAAACAATAGTGGCCCCAAAATACTTCCTTGAGGAACTCCACATACAATATTTTCAAAGTCGGACATGGTATTGTTAATATAAACACCTTGTGTTCTACCTGACAAGTACGATTGAAACCACTCAATTGACTCCACGCCCATCAGTTCTAACTTATGACATAAAATGTTGTGATCATCTGTATTGAATGCTTTTTACAGATCAAGCATAATCATGACAGTAAACAGGCCTTTTGCCTTTTGATTTTTTATGTTATCTGAGAGGTGAGTAAAGCAGGAGTCAGTCGGGTAGTTCCCTCTGAATCCACTCTGAAGATTATATAACTTATTATTGTTAGTTAAAAAAGCTTCTAATTGATTATATACAGCTCTTTCTAGAATTTTAGAAACAATTGATAAAATACTAACTGGTCTATAGTTAGATACATCAGACCTATCATTCTTTTTAAACAAAGGTTTTACTTTGGCACTTTTAAGATCACAAGGAATTTCATTACTAGTAATGGAACTATTTATCAAAAATGTTATTTGTATCTTTAAAAATGGCGCCCCATCTTTCAAAAATCTTGCAGGAATGTTGTCCAATCCAGTGCTTTTAGAACAATTTAATTTACATAGTTCTTTGTGTACAAAATCTTTACTTACTGTGCGAAGTTTAAATTTAACAGAATATGGATTTCTTTTTTTTATAAAAATCTTTTAGAATAGTAGATTCAGCATTGTACATTTTTGAGGGTAACGGCAATTTTTTAACTAACATAGAAGCAACATTGGTAAAAAAATTATTAAAATGATTGGCAATTTTCATCGTCAGTTTTCAAAACAATATTAGGAGTAGATTTAGTTTTGTTACTGTACCCCAACTTTTTAATTGGAGACCAGAGTTTTTGAGGAGTTCTTATTTTCTTCTAGCTTATTGGAAAGATACTCTGATTTGGCTCTTTGAACTTCCCTCTGTACTTAATTTCTATATGGACAATATGCTTTATAAAATTCGTTCTTCTTTGATTTCTTAAAATGATACATATAAAAATCCTTCTGTTTAATAAGTTCTAAAATATTAGAATCTAACCAAGGCTCACTTCTTTAAGACGTACCTCTTTTATAGGTGCAACAGAATTTAGAACGGATAAAAATATTTCTTTAAAATTCTGCCAAGAGTCCTGTACAGATTTTGCAGTAAATACATTAGTCCAATCACACAATTTTAACATGTGAATAAATTCATCTACCTTGTACCTTTTTACTGACCTAATTACAACATTTTTGTGTTTGTTAAAAATACCTTTTTACTATTTTCCTGGTGCAAAATATAGATAAATGATCACTAAGACTAACAGGTAAGGTTCCCGACTGAATTACTTTGTCATGATGATAACATAAAATATGGTCATCAGAGTTGAAGACTTATCCGATGTACGTGTAGGCTGATCAATGATCTGTTTGATATTAAATATATGTAATATATGTTGGTATTTATAAAACAAAGCGGATTTCTTTTCTTTAAAACATGTTAAAATCACCAAAAACATACCACCCAATATCAGATCTATTGCATGATAAAATCGATTCAAAATGATCTAAAAAGTCTGTCTGTTTAGGTGTTTATAACAAGAACCTATTAAAATTGGTTTTGTTTTTGGGAGCAAAATTTCTGCCCAAATTGATTCTACATTTTTATTATCTAGATTGGATCACTTATTAAAGGCCAGGTCTTCTCGGATGTACAGGCACACTCCACCTCCTTGTCTGTCGCGGTCCTTTCGGGTTACATTGTAGCCATCAAGATGTATTTCTGCATCGCTAACAGAGTTATCTAACCAGGTTTCTGTAAAGGCTAATGCAGCAAAACTGCAAGTAGATGTCATGTTTAATTTCCAATAATTTTGGTAAAAGCGACCGTATATTAAAATGTAATCCTTTTCTCTTAAAACAGTCAAAATTGAAAAAATCATCGTTAAAATGTTCCTGTTGTGTGGATTTATTATTATTGAATTGTTCATATTTTTCACTGCCATCTTCTAATTCATGAAATGGTAAGTCAATAAAACTACAATTAAGGCACGTAAAATTAAAATCATCACTGAAATTGTCAAATTGTTCGTTGGAAATATAATTTGTACATTTAATATGGGTCCACTTATCACATATATTGCAGCTTACTGCTTTACTCCGACGAGTGAGTTACAATTAGGATTAACATCGCAATTAGGGTTAACAAGATTATTAATTACACCAGACTATAAATGGTTAAAAGTAAAACAGCCAGGTTAAGATGTGAGATTTTGCTGAATAAAATAAGATTATTTCAATTCCAATGAAGTTCATTTGCAGTCTTCCAAGATGATTACATGCACAAGTTGATTTTATTGATTAATGATAACAATCAGTGGTTTCAGAGATATTTAAAGAAATAAGTTATGGCCAGGTGGGTGATAAAAAAACAACAGGCCCAAGAGGACCTGAATCGCTCTACTGACAATTATGCTACATGTAAAATATCAAAGGTGTAGGCCTCGAACTTTCAGAAAAACTGTTTTTTTAAATTTTACTTTAAATGTGCGTATAAGCCCTGTAGCGAGCATTTGCTGTTAATCTCGCTGGTTCAATAACTCGTCCAAGATCTTGTGGTTATATAACTACTGTGCAAATATGGTTTAGATTCACTGAAAATTGAAGGAACTATCGCAGCCTTAGCAACTTTATTTAAACAAAGTTAAAATCCCTATTAATAGTCATTGTGTTAAATCAGTTTTTGAAAAGTTTTATTAAAATTTCTCAATTTTATCCTTTTATGGGTCTCTGCTGATCACTTGTGGATATTACATACCCTTTAAAGGACCCAGTCTCAAATGTAATGATTAAACAAGGATCCAGATATCAATATAATTAATATCTAACAAATGAGAAAAATAACAAAAATCAAGACATCAAGACGATTCAATTACTACCCAAAATATGAGAAAAATAGAAATTTCTGTTTTTCCATAGTATTGCTATGTAAAACAAGCCCGCTTCCTGTGCACCAATGGACCCTAGTTCTTTTACTTTTAAACACTGGAAAGCCCTTCTCATAGGAATCATTTATACCAAATATGATCAATTTTTGGTATTCAGTTCTTGAGAAGATTAATACGAGTATTTATACTCAACATGAAAGTTCATGTATATATCAAAGCATTCTGATATTGGCCTGCACTATCACATGTTAAGAATGTATTATCTTATCTGTAAAACAGTATAATTGAAATATAAACTGTTTAACCAAGCTCCAATATATTTGATATTTCTTTCCTTGCACTTTCGAATCTCCCCAACATGGAGCTTCAACTGTCAGATCTTCATCAACATGCACATTGGTAATCCGAATATGGTTGAATTCCTGAGCTGCGGAGATAAATAAAAAAAACAAAAAAACAACAGATATCTAAAGAAACTGGTTAACAGAACTGTGCTTTGCAATATTTTTCTTATCTTGTATACCATCACAATAACTAGGTAACTTATAAACATTAAGATCATTTTAACCCAACTCAACACCCTTAGTTTGATAGTCAGACACTCAACCAATTGAGCTAACCAGTCTCAGCTGTAGTTCTTTTTTAATGTGGTTTAATGCCATTTTCCATAAATGGTTGTACTATATATGGTATATTCAGTTTTATTGGAGAAGGCAGTGAATAAACTAATTCTCCTTCTGCAAATAACTGGCAAACTTTCTTACATGAAGTTTTGGGACCAAGCTAGGTTCAAACCCATAACCTCAGCCTTGACAGATAAGTAGTCTCAGACAACAGCGACTAAGATCACTAAGATCATATAGAAGTTAATATTAAAACTAGACCTATCACTGAAGGTGATGAATACCCCCGAACGCCGCCATGACAGAAAATGGTTAACCATTGTATGAAGTTTTATTAAATTATATCCAATAGTTTTAAAGTTATGCTCCAGACAAAAAAAAATCTTAATAAAAGAGAATGTTATGGATTGAGTTTTTTGTATTGTTAATTTTTTTATGGTTTTGTTAAAATTAAAAACGGTCTTTTTAATTATTGTGCAGTGTACAAGCTTTCATGGCAATCAATAAATGTTATACTTTTTCGAGTTATACTGAGGGACAACAATTTTATGGATAAGAAACAAACAAGAGCACTAGGAATACAATATCGAACCTGCTTTGCTCGAACTCCATGTATTCATCAACTTGGTTCTTTCATGAACTTTATTAAACTGTTATCACTAATGGCTTTAAAAGTACTGCACCAGACAAGGGAAATATATCAAAGGGCAATAACTCTGTAATTAGCAAGAATAGAGTTATGTTTCCTGTACACTGCACTTCCTCTCATTATATTCTACCATTGTATGAAGTTTGATGAAATTCCATCCAGTGCTTTAAAAGTAATGCTCCGGACAAGGGAAATATAACAAAGGGCAATAACTCTGTAATTAGCAAGAATAGAGTTATGTTTCCTGTACACTGCACTTCCTGTCATTATATTCTACCATTGTATGAAGTTTGATGAAATTCCATCCAGTACTTTAAAAGTAATGCTCCGGACAAGGGAAATATATCAAAGGGCAATAACTCTGTAATTAGCAAGAATAGAGTTATGTTTCTTGTACACTGCACTTCCTTTCATTATATTCTACCATTGTATGAAGCTTGATGAAATTCCATCAGGTACTTTTCAAGTTATGCTCCGGACAAGAAAAATTATCAAAGGGTAATAACTCTGTAATTAGCAATAATAGAGTTATGTTTCTTGTACACTGCACTTCCTCTCATTATATTCTACCATTGTATGAAGTTTGATGAAATTCCATCCAGTACTTTAAAAGTAATGCTCCAGACAAGGGAAATATATCAAATGGCAATAACTCTGTAATAAGCAATAATAGAGTTATGTTTCTTGTACACTGCACTTCCTGTCATTATATTCTACCATTGTATGAAGTTTGATGAAATTCCATCCAGTACTTTAAAAGTAAGGATGGCAACGAATGGCAATATTGATATTCGAATATTCGGTCATTCTTTCGAACGAATATTCGAATATATTCGGTCAAGATCTAAAAAATAAATAATAATCAACTTTCTATCCCGAACGTTTTTACTCGCCATATTTGTTACTTTCTCGTTCAGCGGAAACGGTGCTGATGTATAAATACTAAAAAGCAAACAATTGGAATATCATTGTCGTCAAGATTCAACATGACGTGGAACTCAATGATGCATAGTTAATAATAATAAATTAACAAATGCTATGTTATATTAGCTTTACTAAGTTAAATATTCGTATGTTTGTATAGTTTATAACTAATTAACTATTTATAAATGAAATTGAAAAACAAACATAAAAAAAGTAATATATATACATATATATATATATATATAAGTAAATTCGTCTACTACTTGACGCATTTATTATTCACAAGTAAATAAATGGCCTTCAAATCAAATAAGTGTGCTCTTCAATTAGGTATAAGATTGGTAAATAAACAAACTTCCTCTCACCTTTTCAAAACAGGGTGATTTACAACAGACCGTAAAGGCAGATCGATGATTAAAATTGCCTAAGGCAAACAATTAAAGGATTACCGACCAGGACTCCTTATCACCTTGACAACGTCCAATTGACACTCGTCTTAGGAGGAAATCGATAATTACCGTGTCTTAACCTGGTTGATATAACACCTTTCAAAACCATTTGTGGCAAAAATATTGAAATTGAAAATAAATAAAGAAAACAGTTTGAATTTACTATATTTTTTTAATATTTTTTTTTTGTTGCGAATATTCGAATATCAATATGACATTCGAATATTCGGACGTATGACCGAATATTCGAATATCCGAATATTCGTTGACATCCTTATTTAAAAGTAATGCTCCGGACAAGAGAAATATATCAAAGGGCAATAACTCTGTAATTAGCAAGAATAGAGTTATGTTTCCTGTACACTGCACTTCCTGTCATTATATTCTACCATTGTATGAAGTTTGATGAAATTCCATCCAGTACTTTAAAAGTAATGCTCCGAACAAGGGAAATATATCAAAGGACAATAACTCTGTAATTAGCAAGAATAGAGTTATGTTTCTTGTACACTGCACCTCTCATTATATTCTACCATTGTATGAAGCTTGATGAAATTCCATCCAGTACTTCAAAAGTAATGCTCCAGACAAGGGAAATATATCAAAGGGCAATAACTCTGTAATTAGCAAGAATAGAGTTATGTTTCTTGTACACTGCACTTCCTATCATTATATTCTACTATTGTATGAAGTTTGATGAAATTCCATCCAGTTCTTTAAAAGTAATGCTCCGGACAAGGGAAATATATCAAAGGGCAATAACTCTGTAATTAGCAAGAATACACTGCACTTCCTCTCATTATATTCTACCATTGTATGAAGCTTGATGAAATTCCATCAGGTACTTTTCAAGTTATGCTCCGGACAAGAAAAAATATCAAATGGAAATATATCAAAGGGCTATAACTCTGTAATTAGCAAAAATAGAGTTATGTTTCCTGTACACTGCACTTCCTCTCATTATATTCTACCATTGTATGAAGCTTGATGAAATTCCATCTGGTACTTTTCAAGTTATGCTTCGGACAAGAAAAAATATCAAAGGGCAATAACTCTGTAATTAGCAAGAATAGAGTTATGTTTCTTGTACACTGCACTTCCTCTCATTATATTCTACCATTGTATGACGTTTGATGAAATTCCATCCAGTACTTTTCAAGTGATGCTCCGGACAAGGAAAATTACAACGGACAGACCGACAGACCGACCTCAGGGTGACTCCAATATACCCCCTCAAAACTTCGTTTGTCGGGGGCATAATAACATATACATCCATTTTGGAACATGAAGCATGGTCTTTTCATCATGGATGACAGGAATTTTGCAACACTGCCTTAAATTGCTCTTGTTAATCTTAACCCTTTACTTCATATAGACAGACGCCTTTGGACACCTCTAATAAAGAAGGCTTTTGAATTATTGGGTGAATTATGTTTATATTAACTGACAGAGTGGAAAAGGCCTTCTGTGATTGGTGTGGGAAAACACGTATCTATGGAGTAAAGGGTTAACACAATTACCTAAATTTTCATCTGAGGCATCTTCTTCCAAATCGGTTAACAAGTCTCCAGTCTTCGGATCAATCAGTCGTCTGAAAAATAAAACATTCATTCATACTGTTACAATTATGGTAACACACTGACAAAAATAGGACTTGCAATGTGTTCACTGGATTGATTGAATGACTATTTAGCATCATTCTTATGCCATCGAGGGCTAACAGACGATCAGTTAACCTAACCACTGTTTCCTGGGATAACCAGTACTCGAGCACAACCCGTCTCTGCAAGTAACTGATAACTTTCCCACTTGAATCAGTGGTGAGAGACGAATGATGAGACACAATGTTGTATATCAATCATCACAGAGACCATTGCCGGGCGGGGGATTCAAACTCACGACCCCTGGATCGATAGTCAGACGTGTAACCAACTGAGCTAATCGGACCCGGCGTGTCCACTGGAAAGAGATGATCTGCTTTTGCTTGAATTGATACAATCTTGAAATGGTAAAACTTACAAACAAGAAATGTGTCCAAGGACATTAATGCACACACCCATCACTGTCAATGGCCATTCTTACACAATTTTTTCACAGTTAATCTTCACTCAAAACTATATTATTATATCATTTTTTGCTATGTCATATACTTTAACTGCTTTTTTCTTCTTTTGCCCATTTCAATAGTATTTTAGTTGTTTACAGGCAGGTAGTTAACCAAACCACCATTCCTGGAAAGAACCAGTACTAGACCCCTATCCTCTGTAACTGCCAATTTTCTCACAAAGAGGCATAGTCGTTAGTGGGGCTCAAATTGATAGCCCTCTATCAGTGAGAGATTACAGTAATTTCAAGTCAATGACTCTACTGCTAGACGACGGAGGACAAACTCCGCTTTTAATGTTATTCACAAGCAAAATTTTTATTCATTTTTACATCTATAAATCACAATGACTAGGAAAGGTAAATTTAATGTGAAAAAATCAAATGTCAACAATATCGTTTAATATGAAATGAAAGTTCATCAGGTATGCTAGGCTTTACACTACAATCTGTCTCATTTTCAGTGCAATTAATCAGACTTTTGAAATTTCTCAATATAACTTCCATTATTTAAATAGCATTGAACTATCATATTTTGATAAACAAACTTATTTAGATTGCTTTAAAACAGAGAACAATCTCCTAAACCTTTCATGAGGTTACATTTAATTGCTATTTTTTAAATGTGGACATGTGTGGTATGGAATTAAGTTAATACTTACTTTTGTTACCAAATTTTCATCTAAAGTCTGAATCTCAAACATTGACAAACTGTCAAAAAAGCAATTCCTGGAGACAATGGGTAAATTATAGCTGGCTGCAAATTCTGAAAGCAGACAGAAGCATGTTTTAGTTTGACCTGATGCAGCAAAGCCAACATAAATGTCAGAACAGTATGAAAAGCATAAAACCTTATAAGACAATGAAAAGTCACCCTTACTTACAAAACATTATTTTGAGGTATTATACATAATTTCCAATACAGAAATGAAACAACATTTAACATTCTGTCAGTTAAAAACTACTTTTATCAACATTTTATTCTTGTCTGAATATATAAATGGTTTACAAAAACTTGTAAAGGTGACTTACCATCAAATAGGTCTTGCTGTACAGTATCAAACCTTTATTTACTGTACTGATGTCTAGTGGATCTGATAAAACTTAACCTCCATATGAAACTATTAACTCCTCCATAATCTCTGCAAGAAGACATAAATTACATTCAAAATTACTGAAATCAGAACAAATGCATCAGCACAGTTTAGAAGTAACAGTAGATAAGGTCATACATACCCAATCCATGAATCATTCTTAGGAATATCCTTAAGACTATTTTTCAAATGTAAGTTTTTTTATATATACAATAACACATGTATTTTTAAAACTGGTCCATCCACTTCATAATTACAGCCCAGGGAGAAATATGTAACCATTTGACCATTGATCGCCAGAGCAACCTTGAACTTAAAATGGACACAGTTGGAAAAATACATCATTATATGATGAAACAATCCTGCCTAATACTTTTAAAATCACACCATATACAATTAATAGTTTCTGTTATACTTTTTTAGTATGAATATAAATATTTAACATCTGTGGTTATCTACAGAATGATTATGCTTTGTTTAGCACCAGTTTTTCAATAGTATGTGTTATGTATTGGTGGGCAGTTAACCAGTGTTCCTGGATTCTATACCAGTACTAACCTGTTCTCTGCAAGTAACTGCCAATTTGTCCACATGAATCAGTGACAGAGGACAAATGATCTGACACAATGTCTTCAATCAAATTGTCATGGAGAATATTCGCCTCGCCTGGAGTTCAAACTCACTACCCCACGATCTGTAGACCTAACATTCTCCCTATTGTGCTAAACGGGAATGTTTATCTACCAATGGTATTTATACCTAGTGCTTCTTAACTAACACGTTTTCACTTAAAGACATAAAACTTCCCCCTTTCTGTGGCTTTATCTCCCTGTGTAAATCTTGTATCAGCTGCTCATCTAAAACAAGAAAATATTGGTGGAACCGATGGATGCTCCCCAAGTGAGTGTTTGACGCTCAAGTAAAGGGCCATAACTCCATGAAAAATCATCGAACTGGAACAAAAAGATATTATGCGCATCTCCACTTGGAAGTGATGAATCCTAGCAACAGGGTTTCCCCCAGGAATTTCTGAAGGTAGCCCCTCCCGTTGTGGATTTTTTTTAGATTTACATTCATGAATCATGGTGCATTTTCGAGTATATGTTTCTATTTAATATTGTTGTCATAAAATGAATACAAAGACATTAAAAGTGTGATTATCGAACTTTTATTTCTTTACCTTTATAATATTTATACAATAACAAAAAATAGTTAAACACATGTTTATCGTAAGTATTAATTGAAAAAGCAAAGCACAAGTTCTAATCTGAGGCAATAAAAGACTCTAAGGACCCAAAGTCATTATGGAAATGTATTTTTTCCTTAAGTCCTTCAAACACAACATTCAGTTCAACAGTACTTATTTTTAATGATGGTTTAAAAATCACAAATCCTCATGATGTTGCAAATGAATTTTAATGATTTCTTTACTTCTTGTGTAAAAAATCTTAGAAGTCAGTCCACACATTCTCAGTTTTCAAGAATAAAAGACATGTTCAAAGAAAGCATCCACATGAAGTTATTTTAACTAGTCAATAAAGAACTATATAATATTGATATAAACAAATCTTCTTGCCTAGATAACATAGGTCTTAGAATATTATGAATAAGTGCACCAGTGACCTGCAATAGTTTCTTCATAAACTTATATATTCAATAGTCATAGAATGTGGAAATAGCCTTCAACTTTTTAAAAATGCAAAATACACTCCTATACAAAAAAAGGAGATCCAAACAGCTTTATCAGTATCTGTCAGATTTTAACTTATTATATACATCTCAATCTGGGTTTAATGAATATACTGACAAATGGTTTAATGAATATAACTGACAAATGGCTTCAAGAAATGAATGGTGGAAACATAAACAGAGTAGTATTCTTAGATTGAAAAAAATGTTTTTGATGTTGTTGATCTCTTATCAATATCATAAATTATAACTTTTATGGAACAATCTGCCTACTGAAATTCGATCTTCACCCAGTCTATACAGTTAAAAAAAAACAGTCTAAAAAATTATCTCCTGGAACTTAATTGTTAATTGGAAACAGACCGCTTCATTGTAAGTATTCAATAGAAATATTTATGTCATTACATCATTAAGCATTATGTGAATGCTTGTTTTATATTTGTATTGTTGAATTTTATGTTCATTGTATGGTTGTTGAATGCCACAGGGAAGATCAGTGTAACTATCTAAACGTCAAGGCGCCTCTTGTGGGACTCTGCCCATTCCTTGATGGCTGTCTCGTATGGAAATTGCAAGACAACTGGTCCTTCAACTGATATCAGCAATAAGGTATTTAGCGTATTTTCATTCCGTCTCGCTCGGAAAACTCTCTTTCACAATCTGAAATTACACAAAAAAACATGCTAATTTATTTGCTTGGCTAAAGAAAATCACTAAAATAAATTGCTTTACAAAAGAGTTAACCAAAGTAATAAGTTCATTATTATGAACAATTATAGCTTTATGTCTTTAAGAATAAGTTAACAATTAATTTTAAGCTCTACTGGCCAAAGGCCAGAAGTGCTTATGCGATTGCGCGTTGTCTGTTGTCCGTCGTCTGTCTTCTGTCAGCAGCACTTTCTCTGAAACCACTGGGCCAATTAAACTGAAACTTCACATGGGTGTTTCTATTGCATAGGAAACTATACACAAGATTATTTTTTTTCGATCTGAAATTCAACATGGCTGCCGTTACTAAAAATAGTCCAAGACTTAAAAAATCTTCTTCTCATGAACGGCCCAACAGATTTTCAAAATGTTTATGTAGTAATGATGACCAACTATAGTTTTGTTAGATTTGTTCAAATGGTGTCCCTAGGGTTAAATATGACCCCGCCCCAAGGGTTCAATTAGGGGACACATGTCATTATAATTGTTTTTTTTTTTGTTTTTTTAAAATGGAAATGATTTTGCCTATATGTTCACAGAAGCATTGTTTAGTGAAGGAGGTTAAGATTTGTAAAAATGACTGGGTTCCACTGTCTTAAGGGGTCAGGAGGGGCCCCAAAAGGGTAAAAATGGGAAATTAATAAATTCGTTTTCTTAAGAACCGGTATGTCAGATTTGTTCATATTTTGCATAAATTATCCCTATGTGTAGGGGTTTGATTGCAGAGAAGAATTTAGGGGCTAAAATTTATAGGGGCCCTGTAAGGGGACTTAGAATTTTACATAGGGATACTATGGGAAAACAAAAAATTCTCTTTTTCTTTCATCTGTTCTTAAACCACTAGACCAATTAGACTGAAACTTCACATGGGTGTTTCTATTGCATAGGAGACTATACAGAAGATTTTTTTTTTTTTTTTCGATCTGAAATTCAAGATGGCCGTCATTACTAAAAATAGTCCAAAACTTAAAAAATCTTCTTCTCATGAACGGCCCAACAGATTTACAAAATGTTTATGTAGTAATGATGACCAACTATAGTTCTGTTAGATTTGTTCAAATGGTGTCCCTAGGGTAAAAAATGACCCTGCCCCGAGAGTTCAATAAGGGGACACATGTCAATATATATATACTATATATTTTTTTTAAATGGAAATAATTTTGCCTATATGTTTACTAAAGCATTGTTAGGTAAAGGCGGTTAAGATTTGTAAAAATGACTGGGTTCCTATGTCTTAAGGGGTCAGGAGGGGCCCCAAAAGGGCACAAATTGGGAATTAGTAAAATTGTTTTCTTAAGAACCGGCATGTCAGATTTGTACATATTTGATATAAATTATCCCTAAGTGTAGGGGTTTGATTGCAGATAAGAATTTAGAGGTTAAGATATATAGGGGCCCTGTAAGGGGACTTAGAATTTTACATAGGGATACAATGAGAAAACAGAAAATTCTCTTTTTTTTTTCATTTATTCTGAAACCACAAGGCCAATTAAACTGAAACTTCACATGGACGTTTCTGTTGCATAGGAGACTATACAAAAGATTTATTTTTTCTATCTAAAATTCAAGATGGCCAACATTACTAAAAATAGTCCAAAACTTAAAAAGTCTTCTTCTCATGAACGGTCCAACAGATTTTCAAAATGTTTATGTAGTAATGATGACCAACTATAGTTTTGTTAGATTTGTTCAAATGGTGTCCCTAGAGTTAAAAATGACCCCGCCCCGATGTTTCTATTGAATAGTAGAATTTCAAAAAGTGCTATGGCCACTACAAGTCAGTAGAGCGTCCTCAGACCCTCTTGTTATAAAAGCATCTCTTTTAAAAATGTGTCTTAATTAGCCTCAATAGACCTATTGCTTACCTGCAGTAGATGCTGGGATCAAAAGGCCCACAGCTGCTAGCTTTGCAAGGTTTGGTAGTGTGTCAGCCAATGGACCAGCAACTTCCTCCATCACTCTGTGTTCTGACTGACTGCTGTTCTAGCTGACTGTCTCTTTTGATGGCATTCTTAAACAGTCTAAACTCTAGCACATCCTCTGGGCATTCCAGTGATGATTGGAATCGATCAGCAATCATCTGAAATATTTTACTAAAAACATGAAAAAAAAACATTGTACAAACTTTGGCTTTAAAACAGAATATCAGATACGTACTATTAAAGACATACAGTTACAATCTACTTCAATTAAAGTCAGTTTAAGTTTTTGTTTATCCTCCCACTTTGAACTTGGCAAGCAAAAGTATATTTTAGCTTATTGTTAATATCATGGTATTTCTTTCACCTGAATTTCTTGCTTTCCACACTCTTCAAATTCATCAGTCTTCGGGCAATTGCTGGGGATTAAACACAGAGAAGGCCTCTAGCTGTTCTATGTTGGGAAATCTCTCTAAATTCTTCACAACTGAATCCATGAACTCTCGGTAGACCTGTAATAAAATATTTGTTTAACATTTTTTTTTGAAAATGAATGAACTCAACCACTGTGTAACCATTACAAGTAAAAAACCTTACTTTAGTTAAGAGCACCTTTTATTCAAGTTATTGTTGACTTCAGTATTGATACTTCCAGATATTTGTTTCATCAAGTATCACAGTTTATATTATAAAACTTAAAGCATGTCAATAAAAACATAATTCTCACTTTATTCTGGAAGTTGTCTACTTCTGTTTCTGTCGGTTTGTGAAATCTGAATGGCTGCTCAGTTAACCTTGTCATTACAGCTGGCAGGCAACTAAAGTGCTCCCCTGGTTGGTCTCTTAATGCTTTTACAGTTGAGACTGTTCCTGACACTAGACTTCCAACAAAACTGTATGAACCATCTCTTGCCTGCAAATGAGAAAGAAAAACAAATTCTTATAAAGAACTGGTATTTTATTTCAAAATTGGTTTGAAATTTAAAAAGGGACCATGCACATACAGCTACGGACAGTGTTAACTTCTTAAAATATAATTCAATATGAATGATTAAACAATAGAATGATTTCTATTAATTTTTAAGATCTGTTCTCAGCATTTCAAATAATTCACTATTTTGTTAATACATTAATTATACCTGTAATGCTCTTGAAAGTGCTGCCAGGACAGGAAGAACATCACTCAACATGTACAGTGCTGCTACAAATTCATACTTCTGCACAAAGACAGACAAACCCAGGGCCTGTGCATCTGCTTTCTCATTGGCTTCATACTGGTGATGATAGCTGGTAAGCATCTCCGGACAGCTCGTACTGCTCTATCATGCGACAGCCATCGAACATCCTTGGCTTCTGTGATTTTCACCATGGGTTCATTTAGAAGTCTGAAACAGAAATTATCAATAAATCACACCCTTTTATAAATTAAAATAACTTTTTTTAACTATAAGAACCGACCCAATTAGCTCAGTCGGTTATGCGTCCGACTATCAATCCAGGCCCTGGTTTCACAAAAAAACTCAAGTCCATTATTTGAATTAAACTCAATAGTGTGCTCAATATCATACTCAACTTGAGCACACTATTTGAGTAGTGTTTCACGAATATTTAACAGACTCAATACCATGCTCAAGTTTTGAGTTGAGTGCGTTAATTTGAGCAAGCTATAGAGCGTCGCGGATGATCAAGAAAAATGGCAGATTTTGGCAGACGCATCGACCATTTACGATGGGTTCAGAGAGTTGAGAGGGTTTTCCGAGACAGAACCAACCCTGTTGAGGTTTAATCTCGATCTGAGGTGAGAGACGGTTATAGTTTTTTCCAGAATCTATAATGGCGATTGTTGCCGTGGTGTACGTGTTGGATACGCCCACCCAGCGATCCTTCCCCGCTCCCACCCCTCCTGTGAGTTAAGGTGACGCTGCAGTTTTACGCAAGCGGCGCTCATTATGTGATCATGGGCAACGTCCATAGTATTTCAAAGTCGTCAGTCTGCCGAGCTGTTAGAAGAACCACAACGGCACTGTCTGGTTTATTGGCACGCTATGTCCGACTTCCATCTGGACAGGATTTGATAACAACCCAGAGATTTCTACAACATCGCAAGTATGTCAATCAATTGAACTAAATTGTCATTGGTTAGTTTGTTTCCAATGTAAACATACAGCAAAGGGACACAACTCGTAACTTGTTTATACTCCTAATCCAGGTTCCAGGTTTCCTGCGGAAAAATAGCAGAAACATTTTCTCTAATTTGTTTTCTTAATAAATTCATTCTGAAGAGATAAAAATAATTCGAAACCAGGACGTACTTCACATCACTCCACATCCCTGACAGTATATTGATAAAAAAAATAAAACAACGAAACATGTTTTAAAAAATAATTACAATTTTAGTACTGCTTGCAGAACAAAAACATTATAGCGTTATTTTACTGGTTTGTTAGGTGAAACATTTAAAAAAAATTGTTTGTGTGGCGGGTAGGGGTGGGCGATATCGTAGGTATGATACTTGTGTATTGAATCAGAAAATCGGGACAATATTCTACAAATAATCTACCTTCTGTATTTCTTGATAGACAGACTGTCTGTCGAAATGATTTGTATATTTAATATTTAAAAAAAACCAGTAATTTTGATTGTTTTTTTCCCAGTGATTCCTAAAGTTACAGGTGTAATAGACTGCACCCATATAAGGATCCAGGGACCATTGCAAAATGAACCTGACTACGTAAATCGGAAAGGCTTCCATTCATTAAACGTTCAGGTAAGATTTGATAATAAAAAAAAACAGATAAGACCAAACATACCTCAACATTAAACAGGCATTGTAATTAGAATAAATCTAACAAGCCATCCCTGAATTGCTTGCAAGATTATATATATATTTTGTACTATTGTAAATTAATTGCTAGATTATCATCCATTTTTTTCTTAAAAAGGGGGAGTGCGGAAGGTTTTCATTCTTTATTTTCATTTATTTTTAAATTTTGTTGTTGTTATTGTTTTAATATATATATATATATACTTTTTTTTTTGAAAATTAGGGGACTGGCAGGGATAAAATAGCAATTAATTTATTATGCCTAGATTCTTTTTTATATAAAACTACCCCAATGAAAAGGTACGATTCAGTTTCTACATATCTGCTGTGTGTGTATACATACAGTTCGTGGGTTCTACACTATGGATTACAATTAAATATTATTTCAGTAAAATCATTTTGTTAAACTCTTAATAGATTACTATTAATTTCCATTTTTTTTATAGACTGACTGTATGTAATGATACTGGTGAATCTTGTTCATAAGGAAAATTCCATGAGTTCACTGTTTTTATATGTCTGTCATAACTGACATTAAATAAAGATGATCTTAATTTCAGACAGTCTGTGATGCAACATTTAGAATTATCAACCTGGTGGCAAGTGGCCTTGGAGTGTTCATGACAGTAGGATTTTTAGAGAATCTGAATTGTGTAATCAATTTGAAACAGGTAAATAGACATGGAATGTTCCAAATCTATGAGATTACACATTTATCAGTATATAAAATGTAAAAACAAGCTAACATTGTATTAATATATGCATATTTGTCTTCCCTGTTTTGCAAAACTAAGTCTTAATCATGTATTCATGAGGATCATCATTGTGGATTTTAAGCATATTTTTCATGTAGTTCAGAATGTTTTCTTATGTTAAACATACTTCTACTAAAGAACAGAGTACAATGAAATAGTAGATTTGTTCTATTATAGACAGGGGCAGATCCAGGATTTCAGTAAAGAGGGTGAGAACTTAAGCAGTGCAATGCAAAATCTGAACGGAGCACACATGTTATTCAGTTGAAATACAGTGGATTTTAATAAAACTTGTGAGTTTAGGGAGGGAGTGGGGTGTAGATTAATTTCCAGACATTTAAATAACTCAATATTCCTGGCTATTTTAAAAGATAGTTTAAATGCGGTACCATTTCTTGCAAGCTGGGCAAAAACAATGCATAATTTTATGTGTTAAATTCATGATACTGTTACTTTTTTTATGACTATAATCACTCTCTAGTACAATGTTGTTCAAGTTATTCATGATACTTTTCAGGTCAAATTGATGGGATTCTATTAGGAGATTCTGGGTATGGATGTAGACCATATTTAATGACCCCTATCTCAACCCTCAAACAGCTGCCCAGGAAAGGTAAACATAGCATATTCTGATTCATTGGATTTTCAAAGACTAACTATGCAATGTTCACTACAAACAAGTATGAACACAGGGCAATGAATTATTTCCTTTTGTAAAGCCATATTTAATTATTTTATTTGCAAGTTATATATATAGTTATATAATAAATACCTGCCCACCCCCCTTTTTTTTAGAAAAATTTGGATGATTAATTTATAATGGCAAAATGTATGTATTATATTGCTAACCTCACAATGACCAAGTGATTTGTACAAGTTACCAATAATTCAACTAAAGTTAAAACTATTTAAATTCTGAGAATTACATTTAAACTGATGGTAACTGAAATGATATATTCAGTATAACATGTAGTAGTTTGCTTTTATTGTTACAGGTTCAATAATGCATTGGTTAAGACAAGAGTGTTGATTGAACAGACATTTGGTGTACTGAAGAGGAGGTTTCCATGTTTAGCATATGGGCTAAGAGTGACCCCTACCAAAGCATATCACATAACAGCTGCATGTGCTGTGTTGCATAATTTTGGACTCGAAAGAGGCGACATTTTCTGTAGAGTTAAAGATGTGACACTAGACCCTCCCGATGACCTCGTAGTAGTCGCTGCTCAGACAGGAGCACGTTAAAGGGATGTTTCGACAGAAGCACATTTTGCATAGATTCATTTAAGCCACTTGCTTAATAATTTATATTAAAGTTATGTGTGATCAAGTTTCACAAGTTTCAGTTCTTAATTCAGGGTCCTCTGATGCCGAGTGATCTAAGGCGCTGTCTCAAGATCACTTACCCCTCACCACTAAGATCACTTACCCCTCACCACTAAGATCACTTACCCCTCACCACTAAGATCACTTACCCCTCACCACTAAGATCACTTACCCCTCACCACTAAGATCACTTACCTCTCACCACTAAGATCACTTACCCCTCACCACTAAGATCACTTACCCCTCACCACTAAGATCACTTACCTCTCACCACTAAGATCACTTA
Organism: Panopea generosa; assembly: GCA_029582155.1. Classification (NCBI taxonomy): domain Eukaryota; kingdom Metazoa; phylum Mollusca; class Bivalvia; order Adapedonta; family Hiatellidae; genus Panopea; species Panopea generosa. Next base: position 34,541,246 of record CM055909.1, on the reverse strand, counting down.
CCACTCACCACTAAGATCACTTACCCCTCACCGCTAAGGTCACAGGTCCGAGTCCTGCTTGCTCGAAAAAACTTTATTCAAGAAAGCTTGCCAGTTACTTGCAGAAGGATTGTGGTTCTATTCAGATTCATTCTCCACCAATAAAACTGTATATGCTTTATAACCTGAAATTTGTTGAAAATGGTATTAAACGCTATTAAGAAATCTTAATTCAACCTGTAACAGGACCAGAAACACATGCAGCTAGTCCGGGACTCCAACCCGGGACCCTTCGCTTACAGGGCGAATGCTCTACCATCTGAGCTTACCGAACCGCTTAAATAAATTCCTCTCCTAGTAGGTTACGTACACACTGACATATTCCCTCACAAATTTGGAATTCGTCCCAAATTTCCATAGAGAACAGAGAATCATGAGAAATGTTTCTCGGAATATATATCAGTCACAGCCACATGTTGGGTGCCAAATGTAACAGGACGAGAAACATATGCAGCCAATCCGGGACTCGAACCCGGGACCCTTCGCTTACAGGGCGAATGCTCTACCGTCTGAGCTAATCGAACCGCTTACATAAGTTCCTCTCCTAGAAGGTTACGTACACACTGTGACAAACCACATAATGCACTTGTTAGACCTGTATCAATATATCATTTTACTTAATTGCCATTTTGGTAGTTGAGTTACAACTCAGTCTGTTATGTGTAGTAGTCTGAGCTTGTAGATTCCGCAGTTCATATATATAAGTCTGAACAAGAGGTACAACCTTAGGCAGTTATGATGCAGCCTAACTTAAACTGTAAGTCATGGATATATACAAACTGATTGAAAGAAAAGAGTACTTAGTGGCCACAACCAAATGTTTATCACAAAATAAACAAACACTTGAAAGGACACCGGTGATCCTAACATGGCTTAAACTGTACTATAATGCTAGTAGAACAAGGATACAAAACAACAAGATCTAATTACATTCAAGTTACTTTACTGAAGTATGTTATGTATGGCAATACCATAATGGATAAACAATTAACATCAATAAGTATTCAACATATGATCATAATTATATAACAAATTGCCTTTTTTTTTACTTTCAAAACAGTAAGTGGAACAGTTATATTATACAACAAGATAGTAACGCATTGCATAGCAATATGTATAAATTTAATGCCAATTAAAATATGCTGTAACAATGCAAACAAGTACAGTCAAACCTGCCTTAAAAAGCCAGTCAAGGGAAGGAGCAAAATTTTAAGACAGGTTGTTGCTTAATACAGATTAATATACTCTGAAAGCATAGAAATACGAAATAAAAAATATTGTTGCTTAAGACCAGTGGCTGCTTAATAGAGATGACCCCTTACAATGGTCTGACTATTTATTTACTGTCTTTTTTTGTGTGTGTTTTTTTTATATAAAATACAGTCTGATGAAGTAAGTTATGCCTGGTTAAAAACTACTGTGTAAGATATTTGTTTAGGCCCAAGAAAATAGAAAATGCTTTCATGATATTAAGATAAATATTAAAATTAACAGACATGTACTATCAATAGTAAGAACAAACAAGAGGTATTTGAGGGACTGCACACTGGACTAATTCAAGATAGATACAGTGTTTTTTCTCACCATTTTGGGAAGATGACCCATACCCTTGGAATTGGGAATTTTAGCGGCATTTTCATTAACATTGGGAAATTTTTTTGCATTAAATATATTTATATATTTATAAAAAGTGTACACTTGCTTATCAGGCCATTTAATTAAATAATCAATGTCATACTAAATTCAGAATGGGGAAAACTTTCTTTATGTTATAAAATAAGTTGGCAAGTTTCAATTTACATTTTTGAAGCTTTCAAATGGGAATTTTTTACCATTCAATTGGGAAAAAAAGATACTATTTGCCATTGGGAATATGACCCAATAATGGCTATAAAAATGGCCGAAAAAAAACACTGAGATATATACTCTATATTAGCATTAAATTTTGTTTTCAACATGATTTTTTAATTTTTTCTCCTTTAGTTTAAATAAAATGTTCTCATGTTCAGTTATCTGAATGAAGTATTTTGTTTCCGCTTCAAGATTTATAATTTCAGCTTGAATACGTTTTTTCCCTAAAGCTATCAGGTCGTCATCTTCTGCCAATCTTTTCCTGGTCTTTTTGACGTGTCATAATCTGTTAAATATATGAAGAAATGAAATGTGAGTAAACCTTTCCCTGAATAGTTTCAAGAACAAACCAGGAATGTCTGCTGAGGCCTAAAAGGATTTGTATACCCCACTGCTGCCAACATGTAAACCGAAGTTTCAATACAAAAACAAGATGTTTTACTAAATAAATGTTGCCTGGCTCATCTAAGCCAAGTATTTTTCTATTGTTTTGCTCTGGGTTTTACACCTTTTCCAAACAATATTTCAATTATTTAATGGAGGAAAGCACACCTATCCATCACTTCTGGGATCCACCAAGCAGTTAACCAGAACAAGAAACTCGCCTTACCTATGCAAGTCACTAATTACTTCCCAACATATTCAGAGGTGGGAGATTCATGGACGCCGAAAAAGTTCATGTCCAGCAATCACAGACTGTGACAGGGCGGTGATTCAAACTCACGACCCCATGATTGACAGTAAAAAAAGGTACCGAATGAGCTATCAAGGCTTGGCTAGTAGAAAGTTACTTGTTTCTCCATTGTATGACACCAACACTTGTCTTGTGCCTACTTGGTTTTAAGGACTACCAGATTTTGAAAGCTAGTTAGTCTGTCTGACTAAGTAATTTTTTCTGGTATAAGAGAGTATTACAAAACATGGGATGCAATCATTTATTTCTTATAATGTTTTATGTTAAATTAAACAAGAATACTGCACATTTAAACTTAATATAGCACTTTTCATCTAGCAAACAAAGAAGTAATTTATATTAAATATCATTTTATCCCTATAGACTGGTTGCTTTCAAAAAGGATAATTCACCAAAAGATAATGGTTAATTAAAAGATAATGGTTAGATAACATCCATATAGTTCATCCTACTAACTAAAAAATCTTTTTCTTTTTTTTTTGTCAGCATGTTCCTATTCAGTAAAAAATTTAGTATAATTGTTGTATTGAGCAATGAGTGTATTTATCGTGAGCCCCGGATTAAATATTTGGTCACTATTATTCACGATTTCTACACTATACAGGAAAAATACGAGATACATTATAGAACAGAATCCTTATTATATAATATATAGCTAATATATTTATTTTGTTTATTTACCTCTGCTGTATCTAGCATGTGGAGCAGCCATTTCTCCCAGAACATCCAGGTTCCCCTCATCTAATAAGTTGTCAATAAACATGACTGGTTTTGCATCATTATTTGCCGCAGTGTTATCAACAATAGAACCTGGTATTTAATGAACAAACATAAACAGTCAATTATTTATATTGTCAACTTTGGAATAATTTTGAGTCTGCAATTAATCAAGTTTTAAATTTATAAATAACAAGAGCTGTCGGAGGGACAGCGCACTCAACTATTTCGATGCTTTTCTAAAAGAACACCTGTTTCAGGAAATAAGTACCAAATAGAAGACAGTAAAAGCTCAGGGGTGGTAAAATTAAACTATCATTATTGCTTATCTGTTAAAAATAAATCAGCAAAATAATTCACCAATGTTATTCATTTTCATTATCAACAGTTACGTTTTTTTGAAAACACCACAGTGAATGGAAGGTTCATATTGCCTTAATATTATTAAATTCAGTATGACACATCTCGGCCTATGCGCTAATTTCACATCAGAGGCAATATATCGGTACCAGTTCATGAAAATGGACCTATAGTTGAAATAATCTTGTTACACAACTGGATACCCTCTAATGAAAATGAAGAAGATCAATCTAAAAAACAAATAAAATAAAAGGATTAAACTTTACAAAAAAGAAAAAAAGTTTAAATTTAAAAGATATTTTTTTTTTGCCCCTTAGGGCAGGCCAATTTTGCCCCAGGGTCATGTATTTGAACATATTTGAAAGAGGACCACAGACTGACCCTATTTGTCAAACATCTAAGATCAAGGACGTGTACTACAAACTTTAACCTGCTAGAATCAAAATTTCTAAGTCTAAAAGAGAAATAATTTCGCCAAAATGCAATCAAGAGTTATGGTTCTTGTCTCTATGCATTTCCTAGAGGATGTTGAACACACACGTGAAGTTTCATTCATGTCCAATAACGGGATGATGAAATAAGTACCAAATAAATAACTTTAACCTCTAAAAAAATCATTAACCAAATTTTCTAAGTCCAAAAGGGCGATAACTCTGCAAAAATGCAACTCAGAGTTATGGTGTTTGTGTTTGTGTTTTCCATCAATGATTCTGAAAACACATGTGAAGTTTCATTCAAACTGAATGAGTAGTTGCATAGATATATTTAATGATAAAAAACTTTAACCTGAAAAAATTAAGTCCAAAAAGGGCCATAACTCTGCCCAAATGCAACCGAGAGTTATGGTTCTTATGTCTGTGAGTTGCATTGAGGTTGCTGAACACACATGTGAAGTTTCATTCATATTGAAGAGTGGTTGCATAGAATAGTCAAGTTAAAAATGATGAAAAACCAATTTAATAGCAGGATTTTTCTCTCATGGCTTGGAGGTAAATATCATTGTTTTAATGTCAGAATAAATATGATGATCTGTTAAATGTATATGTGGAAACAATATTTAATAACAGATTACTACTTTATTTAATTAATAATTCCATAATTTTCAAATTAATTAATAATGAAACTTACAATCAAGGGAGACTAGACCTCCATCCAGTCCATCTAGCTGGACCCTGCTCGTTTTCTGAAGATGGTCTAATATAAGATCTTCAGCCACAGTAATAGACGGGTTTGGCCCACCTCCAGTTTTCTTCATTTGGTCATGCTTCCCTTTCGCTAAAATAAAAGGCATAATGGGGGTCAAAGCAAATGGTTGAATTGTTATTAAACCGCATTACAGAAATTTATCAGATGAAAACAAACTTACTTTGTTGTTCACCAACCACGATCTTATATGCATAGCTTTCTAATTCTTGAAAGATCTCTCTTTTTAAGCAAATAGACAGCAATGATGGTCTATTAACGTTATCTTATAATGTATATAATGATTGATATTGTTTTATTTGTTATTGGAAATTTTAGTAGTAAATGCACAGTCATTGTTAATCAGGTCGTCCCAAATCTGATCTGAGACGATAAATGATTTTTTCAAATATTTTTTAATTCTGCAAATTTGCTAAAGTTTATAAAAGTAGTGGATTAATAGAACTTATTTTAATACTGTTTTAGACAAATGAATAAAATGAAGATTCATGTTCTACTTTATTCTGATTAACTACGGCTGTACACCTTTTAACTAGTAAGTGTATTATAGTGTGATTGTATGTGTTGTTATATTATTATATTATTACTGTGATATTAAAATATTGCCGAGGTGTCTCTAACAATTCTGTAGAGAATGACATAGTATGTAATATCTGTGTAAATTGTATTTTAAATATTATGTTTATTAGTGTATATACTATGATGAGACTCTAATAAACAAATATATATACCGGTATATATAAAATGAACAAACAAGACAAAAATGTTTTAATCCATTATTCATGCACAATAAACAAAAAGAAATATTTTCAATCTAAATATTTCCTTTTAACATTGTTGTCGATGAGCAATTTTGTAATGACTGATGATGCTCTCTTTACATGATAAAATCACAATTCAATTTAAATAATCATATGTAACTTCCTTTATTTCTGAATTTGCTCTTGAATTAAAAAAACAAACTAAGTTGTGCTTTTATTCTTACCTCTAGCCTTTTGATTTGAAAACATCTTTTTCAATTCCTCACTGCTTCGTCTGGTAGATGTCTTTCCAGATCTTAAAGTAAATACATATATAAGATAAATACACAGAATCAATATACAGTAATTTTGTTAATATATCATCATATACATTTACAATTCAACTTTTTTTTTGATACCAGATTAAAAATGTGTGAAGAATGTAGGATATGATTTAAGATTAAATTAAGTTAAATAAAAAAACACAAAATTTCAAAAAGAGAATAAGCGCTTTCTTAAAAAAAACAGTTTGCCATGCTCCTTAGTACCTAGTTGCTCAAAACTGCAGTTACTAATACTTTTTTTATGGACTTCAAAGCTTTTAATTTTTTTTCATGATTTCTGTTTATTTTGTTTATAATGACTATAGTTGTAAAAGCCCATTGATTGTTTTTATTTATTCTATAGAGTGACCCAAATAAAAGAGGCGAAAACTTGCATGTTACTGTTTGTCAACCTCTGCACTACCAAAATATGACGAGAAAAGTAGGGGTTATATATCATTCAAGAGATTGTTTTACCCACAAAATCATTTATTGTTTCCAATGGTAGTATTATGCCTTAAAGGAACCCTTAAATTGTTAACATATAAATAATGACCTCTTGTTTCAGGCATTAAATACTGAAACTTTGTCAGAATACCATTTTCTGCATGGTCATATACAGGCGTGAGATGTGAACTGATTTTTCATTTTTAATTGATCATCTGCTATGATGTAAAGGGGCTAGTGTCTCCCTATAATGGCAATTAAATGAGACTAGGCTGACATGCAATTTTATGCCGTTCACTAATTTGAGCAAAAAAAGTTTTAAATCCAAATCCAACTAAAATATTACTCTAAAACAGTAGCTACCTACCTACCCACATGAAATAAATGGCCAGTGGGGCTAGCATAGTTAAGTGCACTAACTGTATTGGAATCTAAACAAATCAATACAGGTTATAGTTTCAGTACAGAAACGCACATTCCCATTTCATTCACATTTGGGAGGTTATCGAGTCAAAGGTAGTAATATTATTTCTATACCGGTTAGTACATGGATGGGTGACCACTGTCACTTTAACAGCCTGCTGGGTACCAACTTTGTAAATATATAAATATACAAAGTCGATTAACGAGAGATTCTCAACTATTCACGTGTAACTGTCGTCACTAAATTGAGACAGTTTTTCATTAAAAGCTGTAATGTTTATGATAAGACATTGGAAGTAGAGTTTACTTACGAGTTCAAAGAAATGGCGATTTCATTCCAACATTTCTCCTTCTCTTTTGCCCCCAATGATGCACCACGGAACTTTCCAAACAGGTTGTCGCTATGCTGCAAATTAATTCTACAGCCGACACCCTTTCGAACTCTGTCCAGTTGCATGAACGTTTCTTTTGGTTGTTTAGATCCATTGTCAGATTACCCGACCAAATGACAATAAAAAGTGACAGTCTTTCCCGTACTTTCTGCTTTTATCAAACTCCGTTCAGGAGAGTCACCAGAAATAGAGTTGTTTGCGTCGTAATAACTTAAGTTTTTTCGTGAAACAGGGGCCTGGGGTCGTGAGTTTGAATCCTCCACCAAGCAACAGTCTCCGCGATGATTGATATACGACATTGTGTCTCATTATCATTCGACTCTCACCACTGATTCAAGTGGGAAAGTTATCAGTTACTTGCTGAGATGGGGTGTGCTCGAGTACTGATTAATCCCAGGAAACAATGTTAAGGTTAACTGATCGTCTGTTAGCCCTCGATAGCATAAAAATGATGCTAAATATTCGATTTAACTATAAATGCCTCCTATCTGAATAGATTTTATCATTGTGAAGCTTCAAATTCAATTTACATTCCATAAATATATTTATAAAATGTTTAGACTTCTTGCTCACCTGTATTTCCTTTGAAGAGGCTGTCCTGACCCCACTAAAACTGTAACATCTGTACAGCTGTTCTATTATTCTCTTAATCTTGTCCAGGTAGGTGATTGTTGATGCTGCTTGTGCATTGGCCAGTGCAAGCCTGTGAGCCACACAAAGGTTGGACAGTAAGTGTGGAACCATGCTCTGTAGTTGAGTGCTGACTCCTGTCTTCTTCCCTACCATGACTGCAGCCCCATCACTCCCAAAGGCACACATCTTGTTCAGTGGTAAATGGTTCAGAGAAAGAGGTTATAGATGACCGTATGGTGTCTGCCTTGCTATTTGGTATAGGTATCATCTTGGCGAAGATGGTCTCACTCTTCCCTTTCTTCATGTAACGGACGTAGATTATCAGCTGACATGTTGTGGCCACATCAGTTGTTTTATCTACCAATAAACTGTAGAATGGGGACAGTCAAATTTCTTCCAATAAGGTATTCCAAATTATCTCACTGAATAGTTGAACTGTTGAACTGGATATGTCTGTTAGACGTGTATTTAGCATTCCCATCTTTCCCTAAAGACTGAAGAATGTCTACACCAAGGTGTTTTACAACAGTTACAAATTGTTGGTGCTTTGTTGTGTGTGGTATCTCCTCCTTGTTTAGTAGATATAATAGGGTCATGGTAACTGTCATGGCTTGACGGTTCAAGTCCTTCTCTCTAAAGAACCCAGCTTCTACGCCGCCGGCGGTAGTAGCTGCTGAAGTTTCAGTAATAAAGTAAAGTAAAGTATCAGTTTAACAGTACCTCAATAAAAATGTGTCGATATCTTAAATCTTAGGCTATATAATGTCTTAGCCAATCTATCCAATTGTAAATTGTATTATTATCATAACAATAAAAGAGTAAGAAAGCTTTATACTGAATCCCTTTCATAAATACACATCTATATATTATGACATGCAAATAATTTGAAAGTAACTACATACTAGCGTTTTAAACAATTTCATGTCCATATTTTACATATTATGTAAAAGTTGACATCTCTTGAACAAGTTTTATGTGTACAATGTATGTGTATATAAGTATGTATGCACAAATATTTAATCAAAATCATGATAGAAATCATGTACACATAATTATTTTACTTTTTTTCAAAGACATGTGTGCACATATGGGGACAATATGTATATGTATGTGTGTATATATATATATATATATATATAAATATATATTATATGTATGTGTGTGTGTGTGTTTGTGCATATCAAAAATGTGTAACTGTTGGCAAATAGCTTTGCAGCTAGTGTTATATATTTGTACATCCGACAAAGAATAAGATTTTCTTTTACCTTATATACTATTGTGATTAATAATTGTTTTAACTAATTAATCAATTAAGCATGGGTAGTAGTGTGATGGATAGGGTGTTGGCTGCGCACACCTGAGGTTGCGGGTTCGATCCCCAGCTCGACCTGATGCCTCTTGTAAAACAACACTCAGTACTGGTTCTACTAAGGAAGCAGACTTGTGAGCAGTTCATATAAGCTCTAAACTTTCATCGCAATCAGGATATAACAAATTAATATAAACTAATCCATAAAACAAAGAGTTCATTTCCATAGATAAAAAATAAAATAATTACCATCAGCACATTCTTTAAGCCATGGAAATATTTCTTTCCACTTGGGGTCGACACCAAACTTTCGTTGACCCTCGGGTGTTCTGGGGCTGGCAGTCACAGAATCTGCATTCATTTGCTACTGATGCTTTGCTGTCCCCTGACATTCTTGTTGTGTTGACTCATGTGATGTTGGTGCTGGCTCATCAACTGGAATGCTGACCCTTAAAAAAAATTTTTGACAGCTTCTAAAACAATGTTTACACTAGCATTCATTTAGTAAATAATTATTTGAATAATTCTTTAAAGCAAGACAAGGCCATTATAATTAATAATGAAATTGCAAGTGCTTAATTTTTTTTTTAAATAGTTTTAAAAAATGAACTTGTGCAATTCTTGTAAACCAGTTTAATCTGAGCCAATTAAGATGGTAACTAAGCTGATTTGATTATAATAAAAAATGTTCTACTTCAATCATGATATAAATCAAGAAGTTACCATGCCAATCCCTTGTCCTAAAATTCTAAGGTCAACAAAACAGAACACATTTATGAAATACATACATGCTGATCCTTTCCACAGCTGGTCGTTGCTTTTTGAAGAATCTCGTAATATCCCCAAAAGTTGCATTTCACTTTCGTGAAGACATAATTTCAATACAAGTTGTTTATTCTTTTTTAACAATGAGATTATGTTTTTCGTATATTTAATACAATCCATCATGCCGATTATCGTTGTCCACTCAAACATGTTTAATGACATATACCCTCTCCTCTAATTAACGATTCTATTGTCTTGATTGAAACCATAAAATACCTAACTAGCGATACATACTGGTTCCACCAATTAATAAATCTATTGTCTTGATAATACAACCTGTGAACGGTCACGTTGTGTACCTGTCCCTACCTGACCCTCCAATTAACACATTCATTGTTTCCATAGTCACTGGAATAAACAAACCAATTTCAATCACAGTTGATTGAAGTACGTGGCAGATTGAGGAGTAGTGTGGTCAAATCAACAGATTCGCAGTGATCTTGCGTACAAGTGGCTAGTTACAATGTTACTCTTCAGTATTACACTTGATTGACAGGTACAGCTGTGACGTAATTATTCCAGCATCATGGAGAGATACAGTTTATAACAAACACAAACACATTTTATGACAATCAGAAAAAGGTCTACTGCTTACTCTGACAGATCAAAGAAATAACCACATGTGTACAGTAAGGTCTGTACAGTAAACGACAGCAGGTGGTATGGTAGTTATGATATCGCCCCAGTATGTGTGGATTTTTTTATGGGACCTGATCAATTTGTGTATTGTTGAAGCTGATATTTATGGTCTGTTGCTCCGGGATTTAAAGCATGTCGTGCCGATAATGACCTGTCGCAAAATGACCAGCAACTTTGAAGGCATGTCACATGTGACATGCGATAAAGGCCTGGGGGAAACCCTGAGCAAGTTTCATAAAATTCCAACATTGGGTTGTAGAGAATTAGCGCGGACAAGAATTTGGTCCCAGACAAAATCAAAGGGCCATAACTTCGTGAAAAATTATCGAACGGGAAAACAAAGACAATATGCACATCTGCAATTGGTAATGATGCATCCTAGCAAGTTTCATAAAATTCCAACAAGATGTTGTAGAGAAATAGACAGGACAAGAACTCGGGGACGCACGGATGGACGGACAAAGCGGGGACTATATGCTTCCCCCCTTTGGGGGGAGCATAATTATACAATTTCTATTTATTCTAAATGGTTGGACACTGCAGGATTAGCTGTCCTTTTATTATGTTGCTTCTGTTTATTGCATTTTTAATGTGCCTGTCTTCATACCAAGTAGACTGCCTAATGCACTGGACAACCAAAAAGTGATTTGTACAACCAAAACTTTTGAGAATAGTTCATTAAATATATACTGTTTCAGGTAACCTAAATAACAATTTTATTTCAAAGACGGATACACATTCTATAATAAGTGGAACATCATACTGTTAAATTCTAAACTACCTTCTTTTCTTATCTGGTCATAAAATCACAGACTCAGCATGAAAATGTAGGTCTTAAAGGTACACCAAAACAAACTTGAAGATAGATGAAAATGCCTCATGAAAACGTTTAAGGCTCTTTCGCAAGTATATTTTCTAGTTCCAAAGCAGAAATACTATTACCATTAGCAAAATCATTTGGTTCACAACAAATGTAAATTTCCCAGTCTTGTAACAAGATTTTCCCTGGATTGTTTAGGGCCATTTCTTCTTCCACAATCAGCATCTCCAATTATCTCATAATCATCCTGCAAGTTAAAGCATATAAAACCTTACTTTATAACAGAAAAGTATCTACTTGCATATAAAACAAGATGGCAGTAAGCTGCATGAAAATTATTAAGGTAATTTTAGAATACAAGAAAATATCGGTGGAACCGATGGATGCTCCCCATGTGAGTGTTTGCCTCTGTATGGGCTTCTTGTTTGAAGAATATCAAACTGTACAGCAGGAACAATATGTGGCTCTGCACTTCACAGAACTAATTCACAAATCATTTAACCGGAACAAAATGACAATATGCGCAGATCCTAGCTAGTTTTACAGAATTAAAACCAGAGGTTGTAGGGAAATAGCGTCATGACGACAATATACACTCTCCACTTGGTAATGATGCATCCTAGCAAGTTTCATAAAATTCCAACCACAGGTAGTAGAGAAATAGAGCAAACAAGAATTTGGTCACAGACAGAATCAAAGGGCCATAACTCTGTTTCATCGAACCGAAACACAAACAATATGCGCATCTGCACTTGGTAATGATGCATCCCAGCAAGTTTCATAAAATTCCAACATGGGGTTGTAGAGAAATAGCAGACAATAATTTGGTCACAGACAGAATCAAAGGGCCATAACTCCGTGAAAAAACATCGAACGGAACACAAATGTCCATCTGCACTTGGTAATGATGCATCCTAGCATGTTTCACAAATTCAAACATGGAGTTGTAATGAAATAGCGCGGACAATATTTTGGTCACAGACAGAATCAAAGGGCCACAACTCCATGAAAAATCATCAAACTGGAACACAAAGACAATATGCGCATCTGCACTTGGTACTGATGCATCCTACCATGTTTCACAAAATTCCAACATGGGGTTGTAGAGAAATAGCATGGACAATAATTTGGTCACAGACTCAATCAAAGGGCCATAACTCTGTGAAAAAACATCGAATCGAACACATATGCCCATCTGCACTTGGTAATGATGCATCCTAGCAAGCGTCACAAAATTCAAACATGGGGTTGTAGAGAAATAGCGCGAATAATAATTTGGTCACAGACTCAATCAAAGGGCCATAACTCTGTGAAAAATCACCGAACCGGAACACATAGACAATATGCAAATCTGCACTTGGTAATGATGCATCCTAGCAAGTTTCATAAAATTCCAACATGATATTGTAGAGAAATAGCACCGACAAGAATTTGGTCACAAATAGAATCAAAGGGCCAAAACTCCGTGAAAAATCATCAAACCGAAACAGAAAGACAGTATGCACATCTGCACTTTATAATGATGCATCCTAGCAAGTTTCATAAAATTCCAACCTGAGGTTGTAGAGAATTAGCCGGGACAAGAATTTGGTCACAAATAGAATCAAAATGCCACAACTCAGTGAAAAATCATCGAACCAAAACACAAAGACAGTATGCACATCTGCACTTAGTAATGATGCATTCTAGCAAGTTTCATAAAATTCCAAGCAGAGGTTGTAGAGAAATAGCCTGGACAAAATTTGGTCACAAACAGAATCAAAGGGCCATAACTCCATGAAAAATCATCGAACCAGAAGAACACAAAGACAATTGGCATCTGCACTTGATAATGATCCATTCTAGCAAGTTTCATAAAATTCCAACAAAAAGTTGTAGAGAAATAGCCCGGACAAGAATTGGCGACACACGGACGGACGTTCTCGCAAATTGGTATTTAAGTGGCTTCTTAGCGTCAATCATATTACTTGTGTGGCTAAATTTTAGCCACACAAGAGAAAAAAAGCCACCTAAGAGCTGTTTTTTAAGTGTCTAGAACAGCCACGTAATGTTTTTTTAACAGCTTTTCGTCCGTCCATAAAAATTACTAACCCTAAACCCTAGACACTTAAATACCCATTTGTCTGCCCGAACGGACAGACACACGGACGAAGCGACGACTATATGCTTCCCCACTTTGGGGGAGCATAAAAATACCATTTGAAATTATCATTTTTAAATGAAGTAATTTTACTTTTACAATACACACATTTGCATGTGCATGTGTTATGGTTTTATGTCATTTAACAAGAGAGCCATGATGGCCCTTTATCGCTCACCTGAGTACCATTGCTCTAAATGGCGAAGCCATGAAAATCAAATCAATAAAACCTGTTAACAAGGCCATTTCTAAAATTTTATGTATTGTTGTTGGCTTTCACCTGACATAGCCCACATTCTATCTAAATATGATTAGGATTAGGGCACAAATGAAAGTTCTAGAGTGTAAACAAGGGTAGACACTATTTTTCTCATGTGACCCAAAGGACCACCAACTTCAATAATCTAGTGGTACCCACAGTGGAGAAAAGAACACATCCGGGTAACTGAAGGTAAAACTCACATTCTAATAGTTATTTTTACAAGCTGGGGAAGCATCCTTTGTCTTTCTGGAGGGAAAAAAAATGCAATTTTTTTTTCAGCATGGGAGGGATCATTATTTTTTCAATATGGCCCATAATCATTTCATACAAGATCTGGTGGTCATATACACTGTGTTTAAGTTTAATTAAGATTGCTTTAGAAATGTTGATGCTAGTGCTCTAACACTTTCCACTTATGGCTTATTTCTTGGTCAGTCTATTCATATGAGGCAAGAAATATTGTGAGCTTAAGCCCATAATATGAAAGAAAAAGTGCATAAAATCGATAGTTAAGGGCTTATGGCTTTATTAAAAGAACACTTTAAAAAACCCTTAATACATGGATTATTCAATTGTCCAACGCCATGTACAGATTTGTAGGATTTGCCTCCCTTAGATTACGAAGTATCGTATTTTTCGACATTCGTGCACCTCAGCCTTTTTGTTGTTATCACGGCCCTTAACGGAAATGACCGCGTATACGGGATAGCTTTTTTGCGAGTGTAAGTTGAATTTGGTTATTTCCGTATAACTTCGAGAAGGGGGAATTTCGCCGGATGTAGAAACAAATGTAACCCCATGATGCTGGATCCATGCTAGAATGGTGAGTTTATTTTGATCTTATAAAATGTATGAATGATAACACTTGTTATAAACGTGAATTCATTTCGTTGTGTCTTATAATATTGTAATAGTTATGTTTGCCTGGCTGGAATGACAGCACAACCCATTTTAATAACATTTCTTCGGCCCTGTTTTGTCATGCTGAAAATGGTGGCTGCGATTGATCTGAATTTTGGAAATAAAATGTTATCATTGACAATGAACGTGTTGTAACCATGATCGAAGGTGTTGTTGATAGTTTCATCCAGAAATAAATCGTTCATTTTATTTAGCTTTTTTTTAAGGAAGAAATACGTAACATCGGACATTTTACATGTTAAAAAGATGGGTGGGGTATGCGATATTATTGACGATTAGTCCGAACTAACTTTGCTTAATAATTTATTTTTAAAATTCGCTTAATTAAAGCTTTGCATGGTAAAAAGGCTGCAGTTGACGAATTTATAAGCGGGGATGAAGCTACAGCCCCCAAAGCTACATGCCAATGATTTTATACTTTGTTACTACCCAGGACTGTTAAAATGCAACTGTTTCTGAACAAAGCCTTTTACTGCAATTGAAAAACATTCTGTGTCTTCTAATTTTTTTTAGTTTCTGCAAAAGAATGTTTTAGCAATAAACATTTTTAATGTACAATATTCAATCAAGATTTAACCTTAAGTAAGCTAAGAGATACAAACAAACCATTCATAAGGTATATTTTATAAAAACAGTTTGAAGAGGCTTAATTCAAAATTTGGTCAATGGGTTGGTAGAACAGTCTTTAAAGAAATAATTGCTGATTGAAAGGGTGATACATGTTTGAGCACGGGGGGGGGGGTGGACTAGATATGTCCAGATATATTGTGCTTCGGTTGTTCAAGTATTGTAAACTTATCAAGTGGCCAAAATGTTCTATTGTATGGGATACCCACCCTGCATTACATATGGAGACCACAGAAATGATAGCGAAAGATCCCTTATCAGGTTTTGTGTATGTGCATACAATTGAAAATTCTACATGTACATATGCTCGTAGATTATGTCTTCGTATTACAGACTTGTAGAATACAAATATTATGAGTTATTAAGAATCTTGAATTCTCTAAAAGCTAGTTTTTCTGGGGTTTTTTAGGGACAATATATGTCCAGATATCATGAGGTTAGGTTGTCCAAGTATTGTAAACTTATCAAGCGGCCAAAATTTCATATTGTATTGGATATCCACCCCGCATTACATATGGAGACCAAAGTAATGATAGTTCCCTTTATAATATCAAGTTATGTTTATGTGCATACAATTGAACATGCTACATTTACATGTACACTCTCTTGAATCTGTCTGAGTATTACATGTTTATTCATGTAAATTTCTAAAATTGCCATAATTATTTTATCACTTTAAATGTTCCCTCTGTACCTTTGTGTTCATAACATGACTGCATATTACTGGATTGTAGTATTCAAATATTAAGATTTTTTAATTATCTAAAAGCTGGAAATGTTTTGTTTACTTGGGACAAGATTTGTCCAGATATCATGAGGTTAATAGGTTGTCCGAGTTTTGTAAACTTTTTGAAGTGACCAAAACTTCCTAAATGATGTGACCCAGTATAACATAACCATATATTGAGACCTAAGTAATGATAGCTCCCCTATGAGGTTATGTGTATGTGCATACTAAGTATTGAAAATGCTGCATGTACATGTACACTCCTGAACATGTCAGAGTATAACCAGCTTGTAGAATCCAAATATTATGAGTTATTAAGAATCTTGCATTCTCTAAAAGCTGGTAATGTTTTTGTTTTTGTTTTTTTGGGACAAGATGTATCCAGATATTGTGAGCTTAGTTGGTCCAAGTATAATCAGTTTATACATTTAAACTTTTGATATGGCCCATGTTAGACTTATGGTGTTGCTATAATTGGAGATTGTAAGCACTATTTTTTGCACTAACTTTTTAATTATTTTACAGGTATCATACGAATCCAAAATGGAAAATAAATGGGTATATGCAAAAGTTAAGGGCATTCCACACTCCATGCGGTGGCCAGTTCAAATCATGGAGAAGTCTGACGGCCTGGTAGAAGTGTTTTGTAAAAGTGATAATGCAATGTAAGTGTAAATGGTTATAAAGTCATGAGATTTTTTTTCAGGAGACAATATGGTTTAATCTGTTACCTACATGTTATTTTATCTGCGTTATGTAAATCAAAAGTCAGATACCGATTACTTAATAAGTGGACTCATGTTCATTGCCACACAAATTAAGAAATATCGTCTCTCAGCCCCTCACCGCGTGGGTTCGAATCCCTTCTTGGTACTTCGGATTTTCATGTGTGGAAGCCTTCCAGCTGGCTTGCTGTAGGTCGGTGGTTCTACCCGGGTGCCTCTGTGCACTCTGGGTCTTCCTCCACCTGTAATTAGCTGGATGTCGCCAAATGACTGAAATACTGTCGCGGCAACGGTCAATCCCAAAGAAACAAAAACAAACATAAGAAATATCCCATAAACAATCCAGTCAAAAATAATAACTGGTCATTATCTTTGTTTATAGACTAACAGTGTAACATGGAGACTTGGAAATATTTCCTAGCAGATTTTGGGAAGAAATTGGATTAAGTAAATATTGTTGAATTTTGAATACATGTTTGAGTGTTAAATATGTTTAGCTTTCTGTTCTTATAATAACCAGTCTGTGTTTTAAATAGAAATCTAAAGATTAAGATTTTTATGTAAAATTTTAGCTCACCTAAGCACTTTGTATTCAATCTTCATGAAACTTGTTCAGAAACTTTATCATATGGGTTTAATGAACTAGGTCATTGTGTGAAATATTAGAAAAATGTTCTGCAATATTTTCACTTTGATCCTCACGAAGCTGATAGAATGTTTGTTTCTATGAAATCTAGGTCAAGTTCGAAGCTGTCTTTTTTGGGGTAAAAAACTAGGTTTTTCAAATGTAAGAAAAGGCTTGTAAATACTTGCATAGTCAAAGACTGCCCTCTAGTAATAATTTCTGCCCACAAGATAAATACAAGTTCTAATCAAGTTTACTTGTAGCAAATTTTCAACTTTTAGTAACTTAGTTTAGGAATATTAATCTACCTATCTGACAAAAGCTATCTGTTCCAATCAGACCCGTGCTCTTATCACAGACTCGTTATTTGTTGTTTTGGAGTTTTACTGTTGCTGCGACAGACTTGTTATTTATTTGTTTTATATAAATTCAGCAGTTATTGTTTGTTCTTTTTAAACTGCATGCTCTGATACGAAAAATAAAGAAGAAAATCCTTTCTCGAAAAAATGATATTTGTTTACATCAATGGTTGCTATTTTGGAATCACACATTGCGAAGACATTAGACCTACACCTTATTAGATGGCAAGTCAAAACTCAAAACGTTCCTTAATGAAGATGTACTAAGCAAAAACAGATAGCGAGGGCAAAAAATAGAGTATATTACATGACACTGAGTGGTCATTGAATTTAGAACTAATTAAACAATCTTTTATCAATTTAATTAAATAAGTTTATAAATAAGCATTTCCTTTGCAATCTTTACCATCTCTACCTATAATTTATTAAGTAATTAACATAATCTTAATGAGTGTTGAACAAAGTCCATTTCAAAATCGACAACGCTCCAAGCAGGTTACATATTTAACTCACAGTTTTATTTTTTTGGCATTCAAAGATCATCAAGTATCCTATGTTTCCGAAATTTAGTTACAGTCAAAAGGAAGCGACCAGTATCTTTAAGTTATGATAGACAGGGAAATGACGATATAGTACCTCCAAGAGATGATGAACAGGAAGGTGACGATGCAGTACAACCTAGTGATGGTGAACAGGAAGGTGACGATATAATACCACAGAGTGATGGTGTACAACCGACTGATGATGAACAGGAAGGTGATATTATAACATCACAGAGTGATGGTGTACAACCGACTGATGATAAAAAGGAAGGTGATATTATAACATCACAGAGTGATGGTGTACAACCGACTGATGATGAACAGGAAGGTGATGATATAATGTCACAGAGTGATGGTGTACAACCGACTGATGATAAAAAGGAAGGTGATGATATATCACAGAGTGATGGTGTACAACCTACTGATGATGAACATGAAGGTGATGATATAATATCACAGAGTGTTGGTGTACAACCGACTGATGATGAACAGGAAGGTGATGATATAATATCACAGAGTGATGGTGTACAACCAACTGATGATGAACAGGAAGGTGACGATATAATACCAAAGAGTGATGATGAACAGGAAGGTGACGATGAATACAATGATAGAGACTTTGTACCATCAACTAGCAGTGATGATGAAGAGGAAAGTGATTATGCAGTACTACCGAGTGATGGTGAACAGGAAGGTGATGATTCAGTACCACCGACTGATGGTGAAGAGAATGGTGATGATGCAGTACCACCGAGTGATGGTGAAGAGAATGGTGATGATGCAGTACCACCTAGTGATGACGAACAGGAAGGTGATGATGATTACACTGATAGAGACTTTGTACCATCAACTAGCAGTGATGATGAAGAGGATTATGACTCTGATATGTCAGTTGTAATTGAGAAGATGGTAAACGATATTGTTATTGCTAATGAAGAAACTGATGATCAAAAGATAGAAAGAAAAGAAATCCCAGTAGAACAGGCCTCTATTGAAGAAAGTGCATCATCATATAACACACTAGATGAAAAGCCAAAAGATAGGAAAAAGAAGCTCTACCCATCAGAATGTTTATATGATAATGAACATCCATTGATTTATGTAAAAAAGTACATTATAAATGGAAATGATAAATCTAAGCATGGAATGGTTTATGACTGTGTTTTTGCATGTCTTTTCTGTCAAGAACTTGTAACAAATCTACCGACCCACATGGAGAATAAGCATTGCAATTAAGAAGAAGTCAAGGAAACCATAATACTCAAGACTCGCAAAAAGACTGCAATAGGTAAGCAGGAAGAGCAGGTATTGCAAGAGCAGCTGAAGAGAAAACAAGCAATGTTAAGAAATAAAGGAAATGATACGCACAATCAAAAAGTTCTGAAGTGGAAAGAAGGGGAACTGCTTGTACCAAGGAGGAGTAGGAAAGATTGGACATTTTTAGTCAGTGATTATGGCCCATGTCCAAAATGTAAGGAATGGATACTTCTGAACACATCAATAACCAATCATCAAGCGGCATGCCCTGCATCAACTTCGAAGAAAGACTTTCATAAAGGAACTTCACTGCTGACAGTAAAAGTTATGTCAGGCAAAATCACCCTGAAAGGATCTAAAACATTGAAGAAGGAGGTAATTCCATGCATGAAGAGGGACAACATTGGTGATATTGCTACACATGATGATTTAATACTTGGCCTTGGAGATATATGGTTAATGAAAAATGTAGATAATAAACGGAAAAGGAAGTACTACAGCAGTTTCCATAGGAGGCTTGCAGCTAGGCTTCAAGAACTGCGGAAGAAGGATCAGCCAGAACTGACTGTTCAGGAAGCACTAAAACCAGCAAATTTTGATGCATTTGTTGAGTGTTCAATAGCTTGTGCATATTCTGACACCTCTCAGTGGTGTGAAAACGAAGAAATGCAACATCCCAGTGTCCCTGTTAAACTAGGATTTGATATAATTCGGCTTGCAGGGTTGAATCTTGCCCAGTCAATTAAGATGTCAGATGATGAAGGCAGACAAGAGGCCACTGATTTCATACAGTTAATGAAAATGGAATGGAGTACAAAGGTCAACCGAATATCGAGAGTGGCACTGGCAGAGAGACATTTCAACAAAAGGATACCACTCCCAGACCCTGAAGATATTGTCAAACTGGCAACTTACTTGGTCACTAAACTCAAGGAACTGGGTTCAAAGCTGGATCCTGCCTCCACTGACATTGTGGAATATCGGAGAGTGGCAATGCTTGTTCAAGCAAGACTTTCACTCTACAACAGAAGGTAGCCAGGAGAGTTGGAGGCTTTAAGGTAAGATAAAAATGGGGTATTGCACTTTGCCTATTCACATTTAAATTTTTTAGTAATTTATATAGCTTTGGAAAAGGACATGGAGCTTTTTACTCCTACCATAAAGTCATTCCTTATTTCTTTCTTTAGCCATTTTAAAGACGAAGTTTTCCTTACACATCATGTTTTTTTGATAAAGAGACAACTGGTTTGTGATTTATGCAAAAATACACTAACTGTCCAAAATAGTCTTAAAAAATCCTGTAAGCAATATAATAATTTTGTCAAAAATCTTGCACAGAGTATTGAAATATTAAAGAATTTCTTCCTCTTTATATCACTTCAGCCTGCAGTACTACATGAAAAGGTCAACAAGCATTACAGAATCAGACATGTCTCTACATCAGCAGTTAACCTCTCTAGAAAAACAGATGTTGTACACACAGGAGCTGGTAGATATCCAAGGAAAGGTGAGGAATATGCATTTGTTTATCAGTATTTTGAATTAATCCATCAACAGGAGCGTCAATCTGAATAAGTAAACCTATAAAAAAAGGTTTCTGATATTAAGTCATGATGATAAAATCAGGCATACTTTTAGCTTGACTATTCGAAAAATATGTCAAGTTATTACAGTCACTTGTGCGTTGGTGTTGGAGCTTAAGTTAAGGTTTTGCATGCAAGGTCTTTTATCACAAACCACTGATGCTATTGCTTTGAAACAGCCCACAATTATCGGACATCATCAAATGACATTGCAGGACCTTTTTTTGCGACAGGCCTTTGAAAAGTCGAGCGTGCTGTCTTACAAACAACTCTTGTTTATTTTACCAACAACATTTTAACCTGGCCCCTGTTTCACCAACATATACTTAAATACTTAAAAACTTAAATGTAAGAAAAGCAGCCAGGTGATCATGATTTTAGACTGGTTCCAGTTAAACTGCATATTGTGTCAATGGTATTGATTATATAATAGATAAATAACCAGTCAAAACTTTGTTAAGTTTTTAAGTAATTAAGTAAAATGTTGGTGAAACAGAAGCCAGGTTTTTCCAAAGGACATTAGATTGGAGCATATGATAAACTATATGGCGGGCGGAGGGGATCAACAATTTTGTTGAAGCTGAACATGTCTTTGCCATGCATACAGGGCTTTCAATATAAGTTGGCTCAAATGTTTTCTATGACAAGAGGATGTGTGATGTATGATCCCATGGTCTGTACATCAAGCTTAAGTCACACTTTGAATGTCAAAATACCTTGTATATTTGACTTGATCATATTGTAACTTCGCAAAGTTACTTTGTTACTTTAAAATAACTTGGCACAAACATCCCTTATGAGAAGTTGGTGTGCTGAGTCAAAGGTCAAGGTCACAATTAAAGGCCATTGGTTGGTTTAAACGTGTCTTGTGTAAAACATCACAAATTATTCATTTGTGCAAATTAAAAACACTGTTTTCGTTGCTTTGCGACGTTTCTTGTTTGATTTTAAGTTTGTTTTTATGCTTTTTTAATTAAAATGGATTTTTCTATGGCAGAATGAGACACACGTTCCTGTGATAATCCCCAGTGAAGCCATTCCAGCCATGCAATATGGAGCTGACCCCATCACTAGAAAGAATTCAGGCATTAAAGAGGACAACCCATATCTATTTGCCAGCTCAGGTCAATATTGCAAATCAGACTTAGATAAATAATTTTATATATCACTAATTATAATGCAATCAGTTTGTAATGTTGGTTTGTGGTCACGAAGCAAGACAAGTGAGGTTTTTACTTGTACTCTGATTTCCCCCAGAACACACCTTATTCTAGTGTACCAACATGCCAATAAGGGTGATTTAATGATATAATGGTTCATAATTGTTGTAGACTAAATGAATTTGTACTGAGTATACGCCAGTTAACTACACTTATATTTATATATGTTTCTGTTTGTTAATTATCAAAAGTTTCACTAACAAATTGAAAGTTTATGTAGGAAAAACTTAAAAGTGATATTAAATTATTCATATTAATATATTGTATCCTGATAATGAAATTTTGCATAAAAAACTAATTCTTAGTTTTTATTATGTCTCCATTCTGTCAAAAATTGTAGGTATGTAAAGGTAACTTTTTAGGAAGGAGAGAAAATTTGAAGTTTTTTTACCTCTGGGTATTTAATGGTTATAAATATCTGTTTTACTGTCTTCTTTGCTACGACTGAATGCCCAATTGACTAAGATCTTTATATACAAAACAATCAACTCATAATTTTGCAAAGTTATTATCTTTTTGTTGTGAAATCTGCTGTAACATAAAATAATTTATGTTGTAAATGTAACCTTGTGACAAAATTGTCAACTCATATGATTTTGAAGTAATATAGTTTTCTTTATCAGCAATGGATGTCATCAGAGCAGCTAGTAGTCTTGAGGATCTTAGGAGTCGATGTGGCCTAAAGTTCCCAGATAGAATTCATGCTACTAATCTGAGAAAACACTGTGCTACCATAGCCCAGGTAAGAAACTGTAATGAAAACTGTATCTTCTTTCAAATTCTTTTTTTTATATTAATAGGTAACCAGAGGCATAGCCACACTTCCATATAATAGTATGAGTGAGTGCTTGTTTGGCATTTACGAAGAACTGTTTACATCTTTTCTACAGTTTATCCTTATATTGTTTTAGTTCAATGGTACAATTTGTTACTGACTTACATAACTGTTTAGGTCTATGTTTCTATGGTTATTTTATTAAAGCTAAAAATAAATGAGGTGTTAAGTATTACAATATATATCATATTTATCAATTAAATTGATTAACCTTGTGGTTGTCATGGATAAGGACTGTATGATAATTATTGGGTCTAGCCTTTGTCAGTAAAAATAAAAAACACCCAACCGCTCAATTTTGTTTCAAAATCTGGATGAGACTCTAAAAAAAGAATATCCGGCTTACAACTATACTTAATTAATATTTTTTCCAATGTTAAGTAGTTATAAGATTCTTGCATTTCAGATTTGGCTGTTAAAGACTACATGAATGACGATGGGGTGGACATTTTGCAGACACGAAAGAAAGTTAAGAAAAGCAAGAATAGATAGGTCTTAAAAACCTAAGGTTTTAAAAAAAGTACTCTCAAGTTATCTACCATAGCTTTAAGTAAAACATTAGGGACAATATACTTCTAAAGACATAAGCATGAATTAAATTCCGTGTTTGACATGAGTATGCATTTTAATAGCTAGATGTTAAAAAATTACAAATGTTAACAGTTTGGCCATTTTCAAATGTAATCTTAGTTTGTGAATTATGAATTGTGAATTGTTGATTGTAAACTGTTCAGTCCAACCATTGATATCGCATTTTTAAATAGGCACAAGGCAAAATTGGTCCGAAGAGGAGGAGGAAGAGCTTAGAAGATACCTGCCCAACTATTTCAACAAAACAACCACAAGGACCTGCCCAACTCGGCAAGAGTGTTATAATGCCATTGCCAGAAGTAGAGAGTGTGGTGGATCACTACATGAGCGATCCTGGGAAATCATAAAGAAAAAAATGAACAATTACCTGAAGAAAAATTAACATTGACTATAGCTGGATTTGGCCAATGGGTTAATGGCCAATATGTCCATATATTAAGTGGAAAATGGTGAGGCAAACAGTATGTGTATTGTGGAAATCTGTCCATTTTTTTTTAAAACAGCAAATAGTCTTTTATGTGGAAATCTGTCCATGTATTATTATACAGGCTCTCCAGCGTTCCTATTATTCCTGATTTTTCCTACTTTTTTTTTTAAAGTGTTCCTACTTTTTCCTATTTTTCCAAAAAAGCTCCTAGTATTCCTACGTTTTCATCAGCAGAATAGTATGTAAGGTTGAGGGTAAGGTCTAGACGTTTTTAAATGTGTTTTTGGACATTTTCTTGCAGAAGAAAGACAAGAGATATTTTAGTTGTCAAGCTCCTTTGCTGAAAATGTGGTCTGGTATTACTGGTGCAGAGTCCAGCTATCTCAACTGATGACTGAAAAGATTGGCCTATACTTCAGTTATACATACAAGTTCATATACTAAGTGGAAGATTGTGTGGCAATAATATATGTGGAAATATGGCCATATCTTTTTAAATAGCAAATAGTCTATTATTTGGAAATATGTCCATAAATTAAGTTGAAGATAGTGTTAAAATAGTTGGGTGTTTTTTATTCTCCATAAGGGTGTATATTAAAGTTTCACGGTGAGTCTGATCGTCTTATTGTTTTGTTTTAATGATAACTTTATTCATGGGATTTTTATTATTCTTTACACAATTATAGAGCTCAATGAGTTGTCTCATGCAGAAAATTCATACTTAATATAAATTTCAGAGGTATAATTTTGTATTGTCTTAACTTTTTAGTCAATAAATTCAACACAGATGCAGAGTTTGGGGAGTAGGTGCCTTGGCACGAAATGCATGCTCTTATTTCAAAAGTAAAGGTCACCTAGAGGTCAAAGTTATTCAATATGAAATTCATTGCTATAATTTGTCTGCCTTAATTTTTTTAATTACCAATGGGCATTCAATGAACTTTCACATTGTTGTAGAGCTCTGTGAGTGTTTCACACAAAATTGAGAAAATAGTCTGCAATTAATGTATTGTGAGGTAATGATTCTCAGTTTACAGTTAAGGTTCAGCAATAGATGAGGATAATTAACATGCTTTTTAAATATTATTTCAATGAAACTTCATTCAAATGATTATCATAAATTCTTGGTGTAGACGAGCATGTAAATACATCTTGGTCCGTAAAAGTTCTACACTATTTCGATATTCTGTAACTTGTAAGTTAGACAGATAAGTACACTTTTTTGTTGAAAACAGTTTATATGTTAGAGGCAAATAGTGTTATATGTTGAAATTTGTCCATATATTTAGTGGAAGATAATGCGGCAGACAGGCTGCATATTAAGTGGAAATCTGTCCATATATTAAGTGAGAGATTGTCTTTTCAATGTGAGGGGAAAAGGTCCATGTATTGTGTTGAACACTTTCAAGAATAGTCAGCGATTCATGTATTATGAGGTTATGAGTATGTTAATACTCTTTGATAAGTTTTCCACATAATAAAGGTGTTAAATAGTTCTGGTTATTTTTAATTTTTATTCCTCCAAAAGGACCGTCCCCGGTGGCCTAGTGGTAGAGCGTCCGCCTCGGGAAACGGGAGGTTGCGTGTTCGATCCCCAGCCACAACATACCAAAGTGGTTAAAAATGGTACTTGTATATCTCTCTTGTGCTTGACGCTCAGCACATAAGGGTAGTTCCAGGACTGATTGGCCCCGTGTCAGGATAATGTGACTGGCTGCGGTATCATTCCACTTGTGTACGGTGTGATACCACAGTGCGGCAGCAATATATCTGTCTCATGTAGATAAAAGCGTCTCCAAATGACTGAAATACAGTCGGTGGGACGTTAAACGCAACAAAACAAACAAACAAACAATCCTCCAAAGGGTGGCATATTAAAATCGCATGGTCTGTCAGATGTAGAGTAGAGATGTAGTGTGCGGGGAGTAGGTGTATCTGCTGGAAAAATTGCTTCAGTTATGTTTTCACTGAGCACCAGTAACCAGTTTTAATAGTGCAGCAGACTGTATGCATATTATGTGAAAATATGTCCATATATTACGTGGAGTTGGGTGAGACAGACAGTCTACATATTATGTGGAAATATGTCCATATATTACGTGGAGTTTGGTGAGACAGACAGTCTACATATTATGTGAAAATATGTCCATTTATTATGTGGAGTTGGGTGAGACGGACAGTCTATGTATTATGTGGAAATATGTCCATATATTACGTGGAGTTGGGCGAGACAGACAGTCTACATATTATGTGGAAATATGTCCATATATTACGTGGAGTTGGGTGAGACGGACAGTCTACATATTATGTGGAAATATGTCCATTTATTATGTAAAGTTGGGTGAGACGGACACATATTATGTGGAAATATGTCCATTTATTACCTGGAGTTGGGTGAGGCAGACAGTCTACATATTATGTGGAAATATGTCCATATATTCATGTATTACGAGGTTATGAATATGTTAATATTACTTATTTGGTCAGTAACAGACCAAATAACCGATTGATTTCATCGACCACCTTTCATGCTCAAAACAATGATATTGTTTCATTTCATTATTAAAATGGTGGGTAGGGATGGAGTCATTTTAAAAATATAGTTATTTAAATAATCAAAATAAAATACTGATATTGTTTTATTTCATAAACTTAACGTTATATCAATTAAAACTCAGTTACTGACCCACTATAGAAATTTAGGGGGTCACCAGTTGACTGCTCTTGTCCAATGAAATCGCTAGTTTCTAGTTGGAGGTGAAATAATACTCTTTGATAAGTTTTCCACAGGTGTTAAATAGTTGGTGTTATTTTAATTTTTATCCCTCCAAAGGGTGGCATATTAAAATTGCATGGTCTGTCAGATGTAGAGTAGAGATGTAGAGTGCGGGGAGTAGGTGTAGTATCTGCTGGAAAAATTGCTTCAGTTACGTTTTCACCGAGCACCGGTATACAGTTTAACATATACATAATTATAAATGTTCACAAATGCGTAAATTACTATCTAGTTGTATCTGATTGAACAGGAAAGATAAATACACATTACATAAAAAAGTTATTCGATATTTGGACTCAAAGCCTTTTTGATAAAAAACATACACTTTTTGAAACAGTTACAATTCAAAATGTAACAATAGTTTTTCTATTTATTTTAATAGTCTGTACAGAATGCGGGAAAAAAAACATAATTTATAGGGACATTTGGTTCATAGATACCGTATATGGTAACTAGAAATAAAACTCGCAATATTTAAACAGATTAAAGCTCTTAACATTCAATTTTCAGAAATATTTTATTAACTCATAAACATGGATAGAGATTAAACCCATAATACAAAAAGCTCAGTGTTAAATGTTGGTCTGTCTGTGTTAACAGACTAAATGTTGACGGGCAATGACGGACATTCAATGATCCTAAAAGCACAGTGAGCTTAAATTATGTAGTTTTCAGCAAAGGAATACACTCCAACTGCCACTCAATCAAAAGCTTTGGAGTTAACTCAACATTCTGCATATTGCAATCACAACCCACCTCTGGTAACAGTTTCTTAGATAATTGGCAGTCTGTAACCCATGAAAAATCTCACACCCAACAGCGTTTTGCTAAGCCCTGGAAAAATTTTAGTGTTCTCCCTGCACAAATTCGACTTGCATCTGAAAGGGATTTTGTTAAGTGTATGTTATGTCCAAATTTGTGTTACATGATAAACAAAATGATGTTCTGCTGAAAACAATATTTGGCAATGCATCAAGGTGATACTATGGGCTAGATTCTCTACCTAGTCCTTCAAAAATGTAAATTTAGTTCATTCGTCTCTCACCACTGATTCAAGTGGGAAAGTTATCAGTTACTTACGGAGACGGGGTGTGCTCGAGTACTGGTTAATCCCAGGAAACAGTGGTTAGGTTAACTGATCGTCTGTTAGCCCTCGGTGGCATAAAAATGACGCTAAATATTCAATCAATCAATCAATCAATACAACATTTTTTTATATAATAAGTGAAAGATATATAATTATACTGCAAGAGTATCTTTTGAAAAATAGTTTCTGCACATTTAACAGGTTGATGGCCGATTCCATTGAAGAACTTTATTATAAAAAAAATGAAAAGAATAATTACAAAAATTAATTTAATTAAAAATTAACCTGGAACATATTAGATGTAAACAAATGTGCTTTTAACTTTTATTCTTTTACCATGTCTACTTACCAGTTTTAACAATCACATGAGTTACTGCAGAATTGAAACAGCTGAATATTTCCATATTACAATGTCCAACAAATTTCTTGAGGTCCATCTGTAGGGAAACAAGGGTTCATCTAGAATGAACAATGCAAAATATTTAATTTCCAGACCTTCTAATTCTAAGACACAATTTTTCATTGCAAGTCTATGTAAAACTTAGAACCAAGACAGCACTGTAGTAAACATAACTACCAAGTTTTATTCAAATACTTCAAACATTCCCCCCCCCCCCCCCCCAATTTTTGGGGTGGCATATAGTAATCGGAGCGTCCATCCGTCTGGCTTCCGTCCAGTATTTCGTGTCCGGCCTGTATCTTTGTCATGCATAGATGGATTTTGTTGATACTTGGTACAAATGATCAACATAACATGACGACGTGTAGCGAGTTAGACCCACACCCGTAACTCAACGTTCAAGGTCACTATTTCAGTTTGTTTGACAACACTTCGAATTTGTGTGAGATTTCGTGTCCGGCCTTAAGTTTGTCATGCATAGATGGATTTTAACGATACTTGCTACAAATGATCAACATAATATGACGACGTCGCGAGTAAGACCCACACCTGTACCTCAAAGGTCAAGATCACAATTTGAGTTTGACAACACTTTGCGTCTGTGAGATTTCATGTCCGGTCTGCAAATTTGTCATGCATAGATGGATTTTTATAAATACTTGTTATAAATGATCAACATAACATGACAACATGTTGCACTTAATACCCAAACTCCAACTTTCAGTCATTATGACATTTCTTGTCCGGTCTGTCATCTATGGATAAAATTTAAAAACACTTGGCTCAGTTGATCAACATGACATAATTAAGTGTCGCATGTAATACCCAGAACCTTTACTCAAAGATCAAGGTCACACTTTCAATTTGTTTGATATTGTGTCTGGTCTGTGACTTTGCCTTTAACTTGGCTCAATTTATCAAGATGACATGATGTGTTATAAGTAAGACCTAGACCCCGTACCTTAAAGGTCAAGATCACACTTTTAGTATGTATGACAACACTTTGAATCTGTTTGAGATTTCAAGTCCGTCCTTTAAACTTTATCATACATTGATGGATTTCAAAAACTCTTGGCTCAATTTATATTGATCTGTAACTTTGTCTTACATTTAGGGATTTTAAAATAGCTTGACACAAGTGATCAGCATGTCATGATGATGTTTCAGCAGCATTTAACTGTTGAAATACCAAGACCATTACATCACATGTCAAGGTCAAGGTTACATAAAGGTCAAGGTCATGCTTTAATGTAAAAAAAAAAACTGAAATTGCATGTCTAGTCTGAAACATCAGTCCATTACTCTTTATATTCATGGATACATCGCTACCTATTATAACATAATTATATTGTTAACAGTTATTTTTCAACAACCATGCGGGGGGCATGCGACACTTACCAGTGACATTTCTTGTTTTTCTTATATTATACAACTCCGGACAGACAATATACAGAAATAGTACAAGCAATCCGACTGAAATTCATAGGGCCACATTTCACTGTAGTAGTAAACATGTCTACAAAGTTTTATTCAAATATTCCAAACCATTTCATAAATATTCCTCTGGACGGACAAAGTCAAAACTATATCCTTCTGCTTTCAACGGAGAATAACAAAGCTCATTTTCAACAAATGACAGTTCATTCATAATTATGATGGCAGCTCTACTTACATAGTGAGTTTTTATATTTAGTTAACTTAGATGAGGAACAAAAACAAACAAAAAACTGTATGTCTCCCTCTACACACGCATGATATGATGTTTCCGAGATGGGTTAGATTGTCCCCCACCCTCAAACAATAGACAGTTAGAGGACCAAAACTCTGCATAAATCATCTAACTAGAACATTCAAATTATATGCAAAACTAGGCTTGGTACCTATCATTCATGTAAAGTTTCACTGAAATCTAAGTAAAGGTAAAGGAGTACTTGTGAATCTATTCAAACAGACATCCATCCATCTAAATGATAAGACAGCACAACATGTCCCCCTACACAACCCTGTGATAGGGAGTAGTGGGGACATAGTTTCAAGATATTATCAAATACCTTATGACAGACTTTGTTAATGGAAGAGATAAGCATATTAAATCTTTAAAGCTCTAACTTTAGTAAATTTCAGAAATATAATTTAAAACTATAAGGAATCTTCTTTGGGACGAGTACTTATGACATACATGAAAATAGCATATTTGTTTTTAAGGCCTATAAAAATAACTGTTACCTTCTCCTGCAGTGACAGGTTTGAGGAAGGTATCACTGGTGTCTGAAATAACATTAATACAAATTGATACAAACAAATAAAAAAATCCTTTCTTTCATTTAAAGGAAACCTTTTCAATAAATGATTTTGATGATACAACTCCTAAAATATAGACGAGAAGTTAATCAAATGAAGAAACTACATTTACATGTCTACAACTACTCAGCTAGAAAAACAACAGATGTCATCAAGTTGACAAAATTAATTAAATAGCAATTTAATAGGCTCAGTAGTGTATGGTGATTAGTTTCATTTTCATCTTTCATTCATATGATTACTATATCTACTCAAGACAGTGTCTCAGTGCTTCCTCCCATCAGTAACATGTACTAAACACATGACATGATACCAGGTACTGTAACATTGTACTGACACGACATGAAACCAGATTCAGTAACATTGTACTGACACATGACATGATACCTGGTACTGTAACATTGTACAAGAAACATGACATGATACCAGGTACAGTAACATTGTACTAGACACATGACATGATACCAGGTACAGTAACGTTGTACTAGACATGGCATGATACCAGGTACTGTAACAATCTACTGACACATGACATGAAACCAGATACAGTAAAATTGTACTAGATACGCATGTAAAACAAATCTGGTGCATATCAACAAACTTTTAATGCGTCATATACGCAGATACGCATCTTATCTGGAGCTCTGCACATGACATGATAAAAGGTACAGTGACATTGTACTGACACATGACACAATACCTGGTACTGTCACATTGTACTGACACATGACATGATACCAGGTACAATAACACTGTACTGACACATGACATGATACCAGGTACAGTAACATTGTACTAGACAAATGACATGATACCAGGTACAGTAACATTGTACTAGACAAATGACATGATACCAGGTACAGTAACATTGTACTGACACATGACATGATACCAGGTACTGTAACATTGTACTGACACATGACATAATACCAGGTACAGTAACATTGTACTGACACATGACATGATACCAGATACAGTAACATTGTACTGACACATGACATGATACCAGGTACAGTAACATTGTACTGACACATGACATGATACCAGGTACAGTAACATTGTACTGACACATGACATGATACCAGGTACAGTAACATTGTACTGACACATGATATGATACCAGGTACTGTAACATTGTACTGACATATGACATGATTCCAGGTACTGTAACATTGTACTGACAAATGACACAATACCAGGTACTGTAACATTGTACTAGACACATGACATGATACCTGGTACTGTAACATTGTACTGACACATGAAATGATATCAGGTACTGTAACATTGTATTAGACACATGACATTATACCAGGTACAGTAACATTGTACTAGACACATGACATGATACCAGGTACTGTAACACTGTACTGACACATGACATGTTATCAGATACAGTAACATTGTACTAGACGCATGACATGATACCAGGTACTGTAAAATTGTACTGACACAAGACATGATACCAGGTACTGTAACAGTGAACTGACATGACAACATAATAGGTACAGTAACATTGTACCAACACATGACATGAAACCAGGTACTATAACATTGTACTGACACATGACATGATACCAGTACTGTTACATTGTACTGAAACATGACATGATACCAATACCGTTACATTGTACTGACACATGAAATGATACCATGGACTATTTCTCATCTTTTCCACAATAGTCTGAAAGCAATAGGCTCCTTAACAAACCTGATATGTTTCAAATCTAAGCAATATTTTATATCTGACATGTAACCATCCCATTACATTTCAATTTTCTATTTTTAAGGACAAAAAAGCCAACAATTGAGCCTAATTCCAAAACTTAGTTACCACAATTAGAGTTCTTGATTCACTTGTGGCAGTTCAAACATCTGTACAGTATCACTGACAAATGGCTGATAAAATGAGAAATGGGCTTGCCTTAAAACTTGCTGAAACAGCTATACTGCCTTCAAAAGTAGTAAAAAATCATTCCTTATTCTTAGTCTAGCTAGAAATGTACAAAAAAGGCAACTTTTTTTATATTGAGGCAATTGCTAGACATAGGACCAACTTAAGTTTACTCAAAGATGATTGTTTTCAGTGTTTCATATTTTTACCTTTACTTTTACTTTTTCCATTTCTACCTGAAGTTCATCTAGTCCTGGGTCATTCTGGTTCAGAAGGGGCTCTACAATGGCCACAGACACTGGGCGTGCTAAACTTGTGTCTGGAAGAGGTATCCACGGTTGCAAAGCACCATCTGGATGTACCTGCATTCAAACGTTAAATACACAATACAAAATATACATGGTCATTTTTTTCTCATGCATGATCAATTGTGCCAAAATGTCACTAGCAAATTAAATCTAGACCATAACCAAAATTGGATATCTATGGCATTGCATGAAATGTACAGATCAGCACAGACATGTTCAACAATTCTAAAAGTTTAGACACAAATGAGGGACACATAATATGTCCCCCATATACACATCACTACAATCTCTCTGAATATAATTTGTACTAATTCTCATCTTTGCCATAAAACTCTCTGAAGGCAATAAGTTCCTACTCACAGTTTACATATTTCCCTAGTTGGGAAACTGAAAGCAATATGAGAAAAAAACAATTCAACACATACAGACATGTTCCATTCAATTTGTCAAAGTAAGGACACAAAATAAGGGCCACAAAATACGTCCCCCATAACATACCACAAATTCTCTCTGAATATTATTTGGACAAAGTTTCATTTATGCCATAAACTGTCTGTAAGCAATGGATTCCTTTTGTTTGTGAACACATTTGTTACATTTCAACAATAACCCATACATGTTTCCATGAGCTTTATTTGACACTTATCCACACAGCTATGCTGACTCCAGTAAAAGTAAGCTTCCCTTATTTTTGATCTAGCTAAAATGTACACAAATGGAATTATTCACCTATATTGTTTGAAATATAGTACTAATAGTTGCTCAAAGATAATTGTTTTCAGTGTGTATTATCTCTACCTTTACTTCTGCTGTTTCCATTTCTACCTGAAGTTCCTTTACTACTGTGTCATTTTGGTTTAGAGGTGGCCCTTCATTGGACACTGACTCGGACACAGGAGGTGCTACACTTGTGTCTGGAAGAGGTGTAAATGCTTGCAAAGCAGCATCTGGAGGTACCTGCATTCCAAAGTTAAATACACAGTACATGATAAATATATATGGTCATTTTGTTCTGGTGCATGATCAATAGTCAGTGATTTATTTACAAATTCCAATGTACCAGTCCCAGGACTCCCTGGACTACAAATCTGTGAGTCCAAAAAATGAAAGTGTGAGTCTCATTTTTCGAGACATTCTAACTAAATAATTATAATGTCAAATGATGCAACATTGTGAAAATGAAGATACTTCACCATTGCACTGTGTGAACGTTTAGCTGTGCACCTTTTAAACATCAAATGAGAATTAAACAACAGTAAACATTGACAAGAACATTTAAAAACCTTAAAAAAAAAAAAAAAACACACTTGGGCAGCTTAGTCTATCAAAAAAAAAAACAGTGTTTGTGGATTTGGTTCAAATAACATTACACACTGTATCTCAGTTATTGACAGTGGCGTAGCTGACCCCAAAATGATATGCAAGCCCATAGGGTTCTAGAAGGGTTGGGGAAGGGGTCTGGGGGACATGCCCCTCTCCCCATCAGAAAATTCAGGATGCATTTCTTGCGTTCTGATGACATTTCCAGGAGATATGATGCATTCTCAAAAAAATATCAAGCCCAGGCGTTCTTGTGTTAAGGCAGCTATGCCGCTGATTGAAATTTTTATCATAATTATAACACAGTTTCAATTCAGTGAAACTATAACACAAGAAGTATTCAAGGTCAGCAAACAGCTTGCATATTTACAACTCGCAATGTTAACAGAGACCATCTGATGACATTGATTATGCTACATGCGCGCACATCATTGGTTAGAAAGCAGTGCAGTAGTAACCCGATGCTCTTGAAATTCATCCGATGATGCGCGCGCACTAGTGTTTACAAAGCAGTGTGCAAGAAACACAATGCGTCGGGAATTAAATGTCTGTATTTGAGATAATTGGAACGTTTCGGCTGCGATTTTTCTGCGTCCAGCGGATGCACATATTTCAGAATTGTGCGTCTGCCGCAAGATTTGTGTGTATAGAACGCAGGGGTAAATAAAACACTGATAGTGCCAAAATGTCACTTACAAAATAAATCTAGACCATAACCTAAACTGGATAATAAAAGGCAGAGCAAGAAAATTACACATCAACAGACATGTTCCACTGTTACTCAAAGATAATTGTTTTCAGTGTGTCATATTTTTACCTTTACTTTTGCTGTTTCCATTTCCACTTGAAGTTCATCTAGTCCTGGGTTATTCTGTTTCAGAAGCGGCACCTCTATAGGCACAGACATGGGAGGTGCTGCACTTGTGTCTGGATGAGGTATCAAATGTTGTGTAGAAGAGTCTTGAGGTACCTACATTCAAAAAGGTTAAAAACACAATCCACAATCAAAAATCATGGTCATTTTGTTTGGTGCATGATCAATAGTGCCAAAATGTCACTAGCAAATTAAATCTAGACCATAACCAAAATTGGATATCTATGACATTCCATGAAATGTACAGATCAGCAGACATGTTCAACATTTCTAAAAGTTTAGACACAAATGAGGGACACATAATATATCCCCCATATACACATCACTACAATCTCTGAATATAATTTGTACTTATTCTCATCTTTGCCATAAAACTCTCTGAAGGCAATAAGTTCCTACTCACAAGTTACATATTTCCCTAGTTGGAAACTGAAGGCAATATGAGAAAAAAACAATTCAACATAAACAGACATGTTCCACTCAATTTGTCAAAGTGAGGGACACAAAATATGTCCCCCATTACATACCACAAATTCTCTCTAAATATTATTTGGACAAAGTTTCATTTATGCCATAAACTGTCTGTATGCAATGAATTCCTTTTGTTTGTGAACACATTTGTTACATTTCAACAATAACCCATACATGTTTCCAAGAGCTTTATGCACTGCATCCAATGACAAGTTCAACAAATACAGACTCATACCACACAAAATTTCTGTGAGAGCACAAAATGAAGGACACATAACATGACCCCCATATACAGACTAACACTTCTCTCAGAAGTTTTAGACTAATACTCGTTTCTGCCATAAAACTATGTAGGCAATCAGATCCTTTTATATATCCTGAAATATATAGTGATAAGGGTTGCCACTATGAAAAGCACCCCCCCCCCCCCCCCCCCCCCCCCCAATTCCCTTTCCTTTTTTCCAAACCCTGACCAAAATTAAACAGGTATCCTGTCTCACCATCATCAGTGATTCTATCTACTACACATCTAATAAAAAATAATGGGCAGAGAACGATAATATTACATGATGGGATGCTTATTCTATTCCTTCTTCTTTCATCCACATTCCCAATATCCTTTTATTCCAGCAGGGTACTTGCCAAAAACATATATCTAAACTAAGTGAGTGAAAATATCACCTTATATATAAAATTTACATGCACTGCCAATGTAACAAACATAACATCAATTTCAGTATAACATACTACAATGTATACATGAACTGAAATGAAGTGAGGCAGATCTCATTCAAACATTTTCAATATAATGTATTTTTGAATAGGTAAACCAACACAACATGTGACACAGCTTTCTTAATGTCAGCATTTCTTCTTTAGTCAAGTTTACTTCCCTTAAAGGAAAGCCTTTGGCCAGTAGGGCTAACAACAATGAGTGATGAATTTCTGGTCTAGACATGCGGAAGGTCATGGGTTCAATCCCCAGCCGGGTCATACCAAATACTTTTAAAAAATGGTACTAAAAGCTTCCTCGCTTGACACTCAGCATTTAGAGGAGAGTTCTAGGTCTCGTCGGCCCGGTGTCAGTATAATGTGACTGGGTGGGTATCATACCATGTGTCTGCAGCATGATACTCCAGTGTGACAGTGCTCAGAATACTGTCTCAAGTAGACACCATTGCAATATGACTGAAAAATTGTTGAAAGCGATGCTCAACACCATACAACAACTGGTCTAGACAAGATCAGATGGACGTCTGCACATACACCAAACAGCCATTTTGACAAAAGTCAAGCCGACCATATTAGTCAAACCTGTCTTAAGCAGCCAGCCAAGGGAAAGGGCCAAATTGGCCGCTTAAGACAGGTGGCTGCCTACTACAGGGTCATCAATTTTCACCCAGATTAGCGAAGTATTTTTGTATATTGGCAAAATTTCACAACCTCAACACGTTCATCCAAAGTCAAACACTTCCGTTTTGGTGGCATTGTTAACACGCTGACAATCAAAACATTTATGATTTAAGTCACAATAAATCATTTCCAAATTTTATATTTTTCCACAATTAGCGCTTTTTACAAGTGTGAACTTAATGAGTTAATTCCTTATCGTTCGTTAAAAGCACGAACAAACTGCCATTCTAATTATCGTCTCAAAAACGTTAGCTTCTTTAATCTTTTTATATGCCGACTTTTTCACAGTTAACATGTTTACACAAAACACTTTGATCTGTCTATTTTACCAATTACGCGAGCTATAAATAGAGATGTGAAAATTATCACGCACTACACTCGTGTTTGAGTCGGAAAAATTGCGATTATGTAGAACACAATAACAGCTTTGTTTGGTTTGAGTCGGAAAAATGGCGATTATGTAGAACACAATAACAGCTTTGTTTGGTTTGTTTACGGCCAATTAAGAAAGTTTAAACTAAAAGAAACTTATTTTAAATTAAAGATATATTATAATTATATGATTTATTTGGTTTTTAGTACTTTAATTAAATAGTAATTCTGTGGTCGTAATGAAATTATTATATGCCAAAATCGATATTTTACGGTAAAATTTGTTCATTTGGTGGCCGTTTTAGGAGGTTTTTAATGCATTTGGGACCAAAAATGATGGCCGCTGACCGCGTCGACCAGGTGACTGCCTATTGCAGTTAAATTATAAAGTAAACTTTGACGGGCTGGTCTGAAACTGGCCGCTTAAGGCAGGCGGCTGCTTATAACAGGTGACCGTTAGTACAGGTTTGACTGTACATATAGGTGTGGCATCAGGTCTTTGCCAAACGACACACCTCTTGCTTTTGATGTTTGATGACTACAAACCAATGGTCATCCAGTTATTGATTACAAATTATATCATTAAGTCTACTGACTGGTCAACATTAGGGGTCATTTCAATAACATGTGTGCAAAAATATGCATTGTTTTTGGAGGGAAAAAAACATGCATAATTCAACAAACAAGTAATTTAAATAATCAATCAGGAAGTGTCCAATATATTTTTAGGTATCAGAAAACCTGAAAAAGAATAGGATGAACATAAAACATAAGACAGGATGCTGACTATTTAAACCACTCTGATGGTGAAATCAACATTTCAATCAACTGGACAAGGTTGTCAGACTTATATTTAGTGTTAATAGATAAGTGGACCTTTTTTGAGCATCACTACCCATGACAATATAATTCAATATCTGCATAACTTTTGGGACAATTTATTCACAATTTTTTTAAAAGGTTTCTCAGTCCAGAAAGGGGAATAAATCTGTCAAAATACATGCAAGAGAATTCTGATGCTGTGACCTTGTTCACTGACTTCAAAAGTTTATGTGAAGTTTCAACTCAATATCTGCAATAGCTTTAGAGATTTTGCATGCAAATCATTTAATAGGATTATTTAAGTACATAAGTAATGACATAACTTTGTCAAAATGCAAGTCAAGATTATTAGACTTAATTCTCTGAGTGTGTTTGAACAGTCACACCAACAAAAACTATGACACTGGCAGATACAGTAATTTGTCTACACCATTCAAGGAATGCTTAACAACCTGAACAATTATCGATATTAGTTATGAAGCTGCACTTTTCAAAACAAATACTGCATCAAAAACTGTCAAACATAATAACAAACAATTTAAAGCTGTACCCATTGCATCAATGCCAAGTTTGAGGTAAAAGATAGCCTTATAAATATATGCACTCTCTCAATACTGAAAGTCAACAAATGTTGAAAATAATGACGAATAAATGATTCAGGGAATAAAAATTCCACTTGTCCTATCGTATTTACGAGAGGAAATTGGGAAGGGTGAGGAAAGATTTACACATCATTCGTCCTGCAGGACAAGTGATAAAATGGTCGTTAAACTTGTACTTTACATGCCCCATTTAATCTCAATAATTCAAGGGCAAAATATTTGTTCAGATGCGCGAGCGACTATGTTAAACAAAAGGCCCAAGAGGGCCTGAGGAAGCTCTACTGACTCATAGTGGCGATAGCACTTTCTGAAATTCTACTATACAATAGAAA
This sequence comes from Panopea generosa, assembly GCA_029582155.1. Classification (NCBI taxonomy): domain Eukaryota; kingdom Metazoa; phylum Mollusca; class Bivalvia; order Adapedonta; family Hiatellidae; genus Panopea; species Panopea generosa. Next base: position 34,502,018 of record CM055909.1, on the reverse strand, counting down.
TATCGGGGCGGGGTCAATTTTAACTCTAGGGACACCATTTGAACAAATCTAACAAAACTATAGTTGGTCATCATTACTACATAAACATTTTGAAAATCTGTTGGACCGTTCATGAGAAGAAGATTTTTTAAGTTTTGGACTATTTTAGTATTGGCAGCCATCTTGAATTTCAGATCGAAAAAAAATCTTCTGTATAGTCTCCTTTGTAACAGAAACATGCATGTAAAGTTTCAGTTTAATTGGCCTAGTGGTTTCAGAATAGATTAAAGAAAAAGAGAATTTTCTGTTTTCCAATAGTATCCCTATCTAAAATTCTCAGTCCCCTTACAGGACCCCTATAAATTTTAGCCCCTTAATTCTTATCTGCAATCAAACCCCTACACATAGGGATAATTTATGCCAAATATGAACAAATCTGACATACCGGTTCTTAAGAAAACGATTTAAGTAATTCCCAATTTTTACTCTTTTGGGAACCTCCTGACCTGACCCCTGAAGACAGTGGAACCCAGTCATTTTTACAAATCTGAACCTCTTCCACCAAACAATGCTTCTGTGAATATATAGGCAAAATCATTTTCATTTAAAAAAAAAATATTATAATGACATGTGTCCCATAATTTAACCCTTGGAACACCATTTGAACAAATCTAACAATACTATAGTTGATCATTGTTAATACAGAAACATTTTGAAAATCTGTTGGGCCATTCATGAGAAGAAGATTTTTTAAGTTTTGGCTTAATTTTAGTAACGGTGGCCATCTTGAATTTCAAATCGAAAAAAAAAAGATGGACAATGCACCATCGCATAAGCACTTCTGGCTTTTGGCCAGTAGAGCTAAAAACTACTTAAATGTCTCTGGCACTAGGAGGTGAAATGGAACTAACATGCTTTGTAAGCATCAACTGACATAGCACACACAGATAGAAAATATTTTGATGGGACAACAGCTACATTCTTTAGGTTGAAAATCTTACCAATATATTTGTCTTTTAAAGGCAAATTGAAAAACATATGAATCATCATCAATGTCTAAGCTTCCTCTCACCCTCTTGCCTCTGTATACAAACAAAGCATCTCCTTTATTGAAATGTTTCTTGGAATAAACTCCAAGCCCTGTATAAGAAAAATATTCATTCACAGATGCTGGCCTCAGGGTACCAACAATAAAATGTTTCATGCAATATTTTCCCATAACATAAGAATAGTTTACACAAAATTTAGGTTAGATAAGTGAAGTTTTTATGAAACAAAATTATAACTATACATAAAAGTTTTTATTTATTGAATTATCTAGAATAAAACACTCAAAGTATTATAACATGATACTTGACCTTTTTTCAAGGTTGCTTAAGATTTATTTTTGCATGTGGAAATCATGTTTTGTAAATGTACTTTCACTTTTGTTGATCTGTAATTGAAGAAAATAAGTAGGACTATTTCAATGAATTATATTAATCAATGATAACTACATATTCATTTCCAGACGCATAAATTATTAATGTGGCAATTTTATTTAGATTTAAAAAGATGAGATTGTGTGACTGAACCCAGAGGACACACATACATAGAAACATTTTATGTTTAATATACCGTATATTTTCTTATTAACTCCCGCCCCCCCCCCCCCCCCCCCCCCTATTTTTCTGGAAAATTAAAAAATAAAATGTGTATGTGAGTTGAGTGTGTATTCGCCCATCTTTCCCAGATCGATTATTTTGTTACACAGACAACAATTAGCGGAGTGTTTGTCACCTTTGAACTCTCTAACCCATTGTTTATATCTTGGGTCACTTAACCCTTTAGTTCAAATAGACGCCTTTGGGCACCTCTAATATAGAAGGCTTTTGAATTTTAGGGTGAATTATGTTTATATTAACTAACAGAGTGGAAAACAGTACAGGAAGTGTAACAAGTAATCTGAACTCTTCCTGCACTGTTTTCAAAGGCCTTCTGTGATTGGTGTGGGAAAACGCGTATCTATGGAGTAAAGGGGTTAACCACTTTTGGTTGAATTCCCCATATTTGCTGTTTAAAACTAGTAAAAATGCCGTCTGTCGATAAAAACAAAATGTCAGAAAATGCGGTTAGTTTGTGTAGCTGGAAGCTCATTGTTCGATGTTGATAAGAGCAAGCGTCCAAGTAATTTAAAGTGAAGAGTACACTGACCATAAATTCGGATATTCCAGTAAGCAGACTAGTAGTTTCATACAGATTTTCAGCTTTTTTTCATCCTATGTCGATTATTTTATCACTCTCAAATAATTCTGAACCACTTTTTTTTGGATTTAAACCGGATTTAAGTTTTTTTTCAGGGCTTTATTGTATTTTTAACTGTTGTTTAATTTGCTTTTTTATAAACGCCCCCACCTTGTAAAATGTAACGCCTCCGGGGGCATTAATAAGGGAATATACGGTAATAATTTTATTTTGAGCAACTTGTAGCTTTTTCTTAAACGTTTTTGTAATACTACTTTTTTATCTTTAATAAAAGCCCCCACCTTGTAAAATGTAATGTAACTATCAAATAATTATTATATTCCAAAAAGATAAAAAAAAATAGTGCCCATTGACTTCACCATTCATGTTAGGTCACAGTGACCCATATATGTCCAACAAAATGGCGGCACCTGATTTCGTGCACATGACAGGATGACGACGAGGCTGCAAAAGTGCAAGTAAATAAAAGCAGATAAAAAAGTACTTACCTTTAACATGAATAAATATTTCTCATAACAATATCAATTCAGTGAACAGAACAAGTTTTTTTTTTTCTAATTTTTTTTTTTTTAAAAATCAATAACCAAATAAACACTGATTAAAAAATATATATCTTCTTTTTTATTTTATACTTTATTAATACATCTTTACATATCCATCTCTTCTTATCCACTTCTAATAACAAACCCTTTCAACTGTTTACTTATTAACACATTTTTTTTTAAAAAATCTATAAGAAGGTCACTCATCCAGAACCTCTAAATTTTCTGACATACACAAGCAAAATATTTTTATAACATTTGACCTTGACCTGTATTGCATCAGTTTTTGTCAAGTTTTAGTTTTTATTTACCCTCGCGCTTTGAACTAGTCATTTTGGCGAGCAGGATAAGACGAATATTAAAAAATAAAAGTTGATTATATATGTTTGAATGATTATAATTATGGTTGTTTACAATATGTTTAACCAGACACTTTCACTTATAGCGCCAAAAAAAAAAAATTGCCGGGAGCATCATTTTTTAGCAGACGTGTTTGAATTAATATTCGTAAACAAACTTGGGAGTTTTGTCGAGGTTTTATGTAAATTTGAAGAAAAAAATTCAGGTCTGTATCATCAGTGACATGTGTCTGTGTCTCTGGTATCATAAAATGACTTTCTTATTTCATTCAATTATCACGTGGATACTATTTGTTAATATAGCCGATTGTGTAGGAAGCTGAAATTCACGGGCATGGTATTCGTAATTCTGGGAAGTGATCGTTTTCCGGCGATTGTCGAAAACGGGTTACGGCACCATAAAACATCAAATTGCCTAAATTCATATAAAATGACTTGCCTTTTTCTGTCATTTTCCTTTTCCCTTCTTCTTGTAATTCTTTTCGTTTTCTTGGAACATGCGGCGAGATGACGGCGCCATTTTTTGTGGTGAAACGACGCATTTCATTGGTTGTTGTGTACGATGATGAAAATTGATCGCTGATTGGTTGAAAGGTTAAATAATTGACTAATCAAAATGTATAATTTCTTTGGTTCAGGTAAAAGGTGGAAGGGAGATAACTATTTCAGATCATTTAATTGAGAGCCGCTCTCAAACAAAATTTCTTCTATTGACAATAACTGTTTGCATGTGGTATACACGTTTGCTAACGATATTGTCTTACACATAAAATATACCATAGCAACTGAGCACAATTAGTGTGCACAGATAAATCAATCCTGTTGAGGGTTCATGTTGAGCCGGACACTTATGATATCACAAGCAAATTTATTTGCGCTATAAGCAAAGTGTCTGGCCTAACATATAGGTATTACATATAGTAAAGTACCATAATAGCACTTATACACTCAACACTACTATTTTAACTCATCATTTGGCTGCAAAAGGTAGAGTAAAATAATTAAAATCTTAATTAATCGTCAACTTTTTAGTCGTCAAAGAAAGTCTATTATAAAGTCTGCATCAATATTAGCAAATAAAAAATATTCAACTTAACAACTAGTTAAATTAAAAATAATAAATAAAATAGATAATTAAAATCCAAAGTAAATAATCATCGTTCATCATTATCTTCATCATCATCATTGGTTTTAAATAGTCATCTTATTTTTAAATAATCATCTTATCCGCCTCGCCAAAATGACAGAGTTCAACAAAATTTCATTCGACTCTACAAGCGGCTGCCGAGATAGAAGGATGTATGAAACTACACTCCAGTCTTCAAAGTGGGTCAACTTCGAGAATATTGTATATTTGTATTGTACACGCAAGAAGTAACGGTTTTTACAACCGCGCAATATGTTCTCAACCGCGACGGATGTCTCTGCTTTAAGTGATTGGTAGAGACATCTATTTTAAAATATCATCGATTTTATGCTTTTAACGTGACACTTGACAGGATTGTTTTGATGTCAACAAGAGACCAATAACCAGCAGTACAACATACAATATGATGGCAACACTCACATAGGGACTTCAGCCCCACAACGGGAATTCAGCCGACTTGAAACAATAATCAACAGCCTTCAAGACTAAAATTACTTCAACAACTAGACAACTTCAACAACTAGACAATGACTATTCCAAACCTTCATCTTCATCAATTGACCAGAAGCGACCTACCTACATAAACGTCTTATCCAGCCAGTGGTGCAACACCGGGAGAAGTGTCGGCTCTGCCGATGCTGTCTAATGGCTACTTAATCAGCTTATCCCATCGCCAAAATGACACAATCAAAGTCAAAGTGCAAGGGTAAAGAAAAACTTACGACGACGACAACAAAATTTTGGGGGTCATTCAAAGAAATACCGTATTTGGAATTTGCGGGACATAAAAGTAAGCGTTTGAAGGCAACTGGATTTGAGGGACCTGATAATGTCCCCCAAAATTTTTCATGTCCCGCATACTTAAGTCTGAGGCTTGTAATTGTCCCCCAAATTACGTTTTTTCTGCGCGTTTTTAAGTGTTTACTATAGCTTATATAGTAAACTAACCCCACCCCATGGTCACCATGTTTTTTGACTAATCAATATGGCTTGAACAAATTTGGTAAAGGGTCACCAAAGGCACGTTTCTGTGAATTTATTTTTAAATCGAGCCAGAAGTTTCTGAAAAGAAGATTTTTAAGTTTTTACTAATTAAACTTGCCCCGCCCCCTGGCGGCCATGTTTTTTTAAGAATCAAGATGGCTTGAACAAACTTGGTAGAGGGTCACCCAAGGAACATTTCTGTAAAGTTATATCAAAATTGGCCCATTGGTTTCAGAGGAGAAGTTGTTAGAACCTAAAAGTTAACGACGGACGACAGACAACGGACACCAGGCGATCACAAAAGCTCACGTGAGCTAAAAAATTCGTTTGATTATGTTGTCGGAGATAATCTCAGGTACAAACTTATTAAAAGAGGTGTAAAAATGCTGACTATCTTTAAGTCTATCTATAGTATATCGATATATTAAAACAAACGCGTATAGTTACAATAAGTGTTTAATTGACTAGGTCAAGCCATTTCCTCACACAGTCTGTCTATAGGTGACAGGGGCTACGTCAAACGTTTTAGAATCAATGGTCCGATATATTTAAACGCCTGGTCAAGATGATAACCTCCGTATACCTTGTATATTATTTTAAATTTTGGCAAATTGTGGATATTTTTTTATAGACGGAGTGATCATGAACATGTTCAAAACAGTCGGGAGTCTATCCCGATGACCCATGAACAGTAAAAAAAAACTGGTGACATCACTACTATGGTACTTCGATTGCTGTCGATATTTCAGATCGTGGCTAGTCGGGAGCAAAATCGTGAGTGTGACTGGCACTTTACCTTTAAAGATCCCAGGAAAGATTGGTATGGATAAATGATCATCTGTTTGCCCTGGATGGCCTAAAATGACTCTATGTATTGAAACTTAACTAGTTTTCCAACAATAAAGACAAACTCAGAAGTTAATGTTATATTTAACGTTTATTATACTATTATGATACAGGTCATAAAGAATTAACAGAGTATAAATGAAATATATATCTAAAAATTTATAAACATCAAAGATTGACAATAGAAATCTTCGCACTGATATTGCACTTGTAAAACAAACTATGTACATGAATAGAAGGCCGTAAACCACTCTACTTTGTTTCCTGTTTTTTTTATTTTGTTCTTGATTTGTTTTACTAAGGAATTATATAGAGATGGAAAAGCAACTTATTGAGAATTTGTATCGCTCGCATATTCATGCAAAATCTTACAATATCTTTCATTGATCTTAGAAACACAAATCAAAATCCTTACATTGCAAAATGAAATTCTCATCAAAACAATAGTATTCCCAGCAATTTGTGTTCAAAATTGTTGAAGTACTTCTGATTACAAAATGTGTATACTGCAGCTAAAATAACAACAAACTTGTGAGAAATTTTACTTCAAACCGTAATATCTTTAATTTAAGATCATTTTGCATTATCAAAACATTTTAAAACATATTAAAACATCTAAGATTACCTACAACTTACATTTTATGTACAAGAAGGCAGTTGTCTGTGAATTTTGAATGATTTTTTTTGCCAAATAATTAATCCTTCGTATGCTATTTTATGAACATTTAGTCAGGAGATGCAAGATTCCTATCCTTCAATATAAGTCCTTGGTTATATGTTTCAACTTTCACCATTGCTTCTTAAACTTTAGTTTAACTGCAAAAAATCTTTCATGGGTCTGAGGTTTGAATAGAAAATTCTGTCTGAGGGACAACTGTTTTGGCGGGAATGAGGCTTTTTTTTTATCATCTCTGCCCTTTGGTGAGATAGAAATATCTAAACCCGTCAAAAGTTTTACCCGAACTTTCCAATTGCCTACAATGAGTTTTGCCGTGAACGTAATGGAATATGCACACAAAGTTTTAAACATACCTTATATGCTCTATATTTTATGATAACTATTCAATAATAAACATTTACAAATATAATGTATGCTAACTGAAATCTAAAAAATTAAGAAAAACATTTACGAAGGCAGTTTCAGATATATTAAAGGCAATTTGAAAAACATTTTATTGAAAATACTGCATATGATGGATGAACGAATGGTGTATGACGTATTGTTATAAAGCAAAATTGTCAATAATTGTTCTATTCTTTGGTATAAAAGGAAAGACACCCTTGTACTAAAATGTTCACCTGTGTCGAATAAAACAAAAGCAAAAGCGTGTTCAAATTAATACCACCGATAGTATGGAAATATATATCACAACAATACAAGTAATGTTAAGATCCAATGACAAATAATGCTGCAAAAGCACACACAATGTCAAATAAAGCTTTACATATATATGAATTCATATGAAAATTGTGAATTCACAAAACTTCATATGACTTTTATTCCATTCACAAAATTTTGAATGCATAAAGCAGGTGAAGACATACTTTTAAAACAACTTAACATCAGCAAATACTGACTAGAATATACTTTGACCAATAAAAGAAAGGTACTATAACTTGGAAATTATGATCTTGTTCATATTACAGAAACACATGGATCGTTAGACCTATGTACATAAGTATTTACTTCAAAATTTTGCAACTGAAACTTTTCAACTGATTTAGATTTCTTTCATTTATCACTAAAAACAATTGACACATAATGTATGTTTTTACTCAATAAATAGCTTTCACAAAACAACATGGCTGAAATGCCTAGATCAAAACAAGAGAACCAAGAGAGCCTTTGGATGCTCTATTGGCTTTCACATAGTATTTACAAAGTTTCCTTACAGTTCCCCTATAAGAACTAGCCCACAAGATTTGTCCAAACTTTTAACTCCTACTCATAGGGATAATTTATATAAAATATGAACCAATTTGACTGACAGGTTGAATAGAAGATTTTGTAACTTTTTCAATGTTGACCCTTTTGTGGATGACGCCATCTGGTTCCTTATGGAAAGTCTATTCTCCTTATTGAACCAAATCTTATTTGCAAAATATAGGCTAAGTCAGTTCCATTTTAAAACAAATTTAATGTGTTTTATTATCACATGTGTCCTGAAATGGAGCCCTCGCACATGGTCATTTTCAATCTGAGGGACACCGTTTCTTCAAATCTAATAGAATTATTGTTTGTGATCATTACTACATAAATATTTTCAAGATATCTGATGTCTGGCAGTTCAAGAGAAGGAGGTTTTTTATTATTTTTAGTAATGGTGGCCATCTTGAATTTTTGGAAGTAAATCTTGTGAATAGTCTACTATTAATCCATGTGAAGATTGAGCTAAACTGACCTAATGATTTCAGAGAAAGTACTGCTAATAGACAGGCAACAGATGACGGACGAGTCGTTGAATAAGCCCTTCTGGCCTTTGGCCAGTACAACCAAAAATAAAACCTATAAGTAATACAAATTATACAATTTAGAATCATAATTAGATGGTGAAATGGTCTAAATTCAAGAAGTAAAAGCATGCAACAGTTTATAAAGTAAAATACTGTAACATAGATTATCATAAAATGTAACAAAAACAAAGCACTTTTTATAACTGATATATGAGTAACCATATTTTAAGACAGAAACACATGTACAAAAATATACTGCATTTATGTCAACATAAACAAGAATCAAGAAAGAAAGAGTAATTCAGTAGAACTTTGTTGGCTCGAACATGGATGACTGGAACACTACATCTTATCTGGTCCCAACTCCTATTTCAATGTATATATATATATATATATATTGTATGATGTTGACCAATACTTGGATCAAACATCCCTTAGCTGTTCTGTCCAGTCTCGGCGGGTTCAAGCCATTGAATTTCTACTGTATTTCCAATGATTCTGCCCAAATTGGTCGATATCCTGACCTGAACTATGGTATATTACCTAGATTAGGTCAATAGCTTTGGATATTGGCCTCATCATTGGACAATACCTATACATTATTTATATTGAAAAATGCAACAAATAAACAACAATACAAGGTACAAGGGTAAATTTTGAGACATTAAATGAAAAAAACAAATTATATAAAGACGACTGATTTACAATTAGTCAATACAAGGGAGACAACTTTAATAATATTTTCAGATACAAATTGATGCTTACCACTGGGGACTTAGCTGATATTTCATTTTATCACATAATTTACGGTACAGAAGTATTATAAACCCATGACATATTTTTTGTATTATCAAGCATAATATCGCTTCCGATTCATCATTCAGTGTTTTCAATATAACTCGCTCTTGTATGTAAATTGCCAAAGTATGTTCCAACTTCCTCAAATAAATAAATGACGTCCATTTGTCATGGTATAATGCCGTTATTTTTTCATTTCTTATAGCCATGATATGTTAAAGCAACACATCCACGTTTGAACTTTTAAAAAAAATTTTTATTTGAGTTATGAGCACATTTCCCATACAAACATATGATCAATTAGCTGTATATGAGTATATAAACACAATCCCGAACAAAATGATGCCCAAATTATAATGCGTGACTTACACTTTATAAAAACAAGCGTGTAACTCACCCGAGTCAAAAAAAATTGTCAAAATGATTTTCAAGGCAGGTAAAATACACTACGCACTAAAACGTGAAGTTTTTTAATACGATTCGCATAATTCAATTTGAAGCCAAGTTGGAATCCTCGGCAATTTAAAAATAATCTTGGACATCTTTTTTTATAATTCTAAAGCATTCTGGATAGTGTTTGTTAGCACATATACAGCTCACTGACCATATATTTATGTATGGGAAATGTGCTCACAACTCAATTGAAAAACTTTTTAAAAAAGTTTAAACGTGGATGTGTTGCTTTAAATTAAAGGTAAATGTATTATTTTTCTGAGTTATATTATAAAAAGAATCTTACATTTGTGCTCATTTATTATTCAATTTATTGAACTCGTTGCCAAAAATTATATAACACTCGGCAGAGCCTCACAAAATATTTTTCTTCCAACTAAATTCAGCAATAAATGAGATCTTCTATTTAAGTACTGATTTTTTTAAGTTTTCATTATATTTGACTTGTATCAAATATTTAAGGTCAGACTTTGTACTAGTGTTAGTTAAATGAATCCACTGTTTCACATTTATTTATTTCTTGTCATTCTGACACTGTCGTACATTAAATAAAAAAAAAAAAAGTAAAAGAGACTGCAGATTTCCTTGACAAAACCAAAATTGTACATCAAAATATCATTGTTGTGACAATTCATATCTCAATTTTAGAAAATAACTAAACTCTTTGTTTCATCCGTTATATACATTTCTTTTCTTTTTTGTTCCAGAATTTTCTTCTCTTTTTTTTTTTGACCACCATTCCAATAGTTTTGGGAATAAATCAGCAACCCAACAAATACAAAAAGTCTGACCTAAATAGCATAAACAGTGTTGTATCCATTTATTCAGATCTCAAGTCAAAATTGTCACAAATATAAAGAATGAAAAGTAAGTAAAATTTTTACTTTATTCAAAATTTCTAAGAATTACATAGAAAGTTAATGAGTTTCACTTGTTTTTTGAATGCACTATTTATGAACACCTTCGACTACTATACTTAAAAGAAGCCCTGCTAAGATCTAGATCTCTAAATCTATTATATACAATTATGTCCACATCAGACAAACATGATATAATCTCTATCTCAAAGTACTTGTTTAATGCTTTTGATAAAAGAAAACTAGAACTAGAAAATATAACTCAACTAAACAAATTATTCATCTAAAGTTAATATTTGTTTTTAATTGTTTGTTCCATTCTACTAGATGGTCTCTCCAGTGTTTGTTTACGTAATGTCTATGTTTATTGTATATTGGGCCAGTGGCCTATATAACTGAATAAACTGTCTGTGTCTTAATGAATAACAGCTCAAACAACCCTCTCACACAAAACATGATACATGGGAATGGAGATCTATCTTTAGGACACTATATACCACAGGGGCTAGTAACAATTCCTATATATATATATATATATATATATATATTGTTACTAGCCCCTGTGGTATATACACTATTTTGATGATTAACATTTCTTTTTTTGTTTTTTAAAGTAAGATTATCTTAACTCTCTTGGACTATTTTGATTATAAATTTCATGAGAAGTTCAAGGATATGTGTCCAGGTCCACTTTCAGACCCCACCCTCTCTCTAGATTCACCAATATTACATGGTATAAATGTCTGTTATATAAAACATGTTTCAACAATATTTTTACATGAAATAGCAGGAACTCTTTATTTTGGTCTTCATAGTTGTGGTATGAAATAAATGGACCAAAAAAAAAACCTGGCAGAATGACAGAGATAAAAAAAATGAATTGAATAATTTTACAAAATCACCTGATATGGATTAAAAATGAGAAATGTTGAAGTAAATATAGAAAAATTAAACAGCAGGTAAAATATTAATTGTTCATCCACAATTCAAAACTGTCAGATTTTTTTAAACAAACTGAATATTGTATTTCACTTAGAGTTGAGGTAGTTTGAAATAAATGTTTTAATCAGAAATAAACAAATTTGATCAAATAATAAGAAAAATACAACAGTTGTAAATTGAACAGTCATCTCACTTTGAATATTCAATAAGATGAGACTCACTATTTACTATGCCTTAAATATTGAGTTTTGTTTGTCTGCAGTAACCCATAAAAAAAAGTATATATGAATAAAAACAACAAAAAAAAACAGCATCAGCCATCTTTCTTGTATTGTTCTCACCCTTTTGTTTTAATAGTTTACATTGTCATGTCCCTTGAAAAAGATAGAATTCAGAGCCTCGTCCCCACTAAAATAGTCGTCGCTCGGGACGGAATTTTCTATCCAAACCTCAAACCCATGTTAGATTCTTATAATCTCCCAAATCAGGTCTATTAACCCCCAATAAAAAAAGCAGAGAATATCATGCCTATCCCACCATTCATAGCAATTGAATACTTTCTTAACTGCAACGTCATTCAAACTTTCACTGAAGCAACTGACCAATCAATTTGTTTAAATGTGCTGCTGTTTAACGGACCTAATCAGGACAGCTAGGTAAGACCAAACTAGGTAAGACCAAACTAAGGCCAAACTAGGTAAGGCCAAACTAGGTAAGACCAAACTAGGTAAGACCAAACTAGGTAAGGCCCAACTAGGTAGGACCAAACTAGGTAAGGCCAAACTAGCTTAGACCAAACTAGGTAAGACCAAACTAGGTAAGGCCAAACTGGGTAAGGCCAAACTAGCTAAGAACAAACTAGGTAAGGCCAAACTAGGTGAGACAAAACTAGGTAAGATCAAATTACGTAAGGCCAAACTAGGTGAGATATAACTAGGTAAGACCAAACTAGGTAAGGCCAAACTAGGTGAGAAATAACTAGGTAAGACCAAACTAAGTAAGACCAAACTAGGTACCGCCAAACTAGGTAAGACAAAACTAGGTAAGACCAAACTAGGTAAGGCCAAGCTATGTAAGACCAAACTAGGTAAGGCCAAACTAGGTAAGACCAAACTAAGTAAGACCAGACTAATCTACTGTCCTCAGTCGCATGAAGCATGTGCATATTTCCCTTTGACAACCATATTAAGTTTATACTAATCTATTTTAGCCCGATTTCGAAGTAAATAAAGAGGTTATATGAATTGCTCTCATGTCAATTTCTTGAGTAGAACCAATATCATGTGTTAATTATGATAAGCCATCAGGTTAAACATTGGACTGAACCCGTGACCTCTGACAGTCGACGCTCTAGCTGCTGCACGACTGTTCCACTTAAGCAATATCAGAAGCAAGGATTTGCCTGGCGTGTTTCCACTACAAATTATTTTAATCAAACTACACAGATAACAATTGTTATTGTTCAGGCACAAATCTTTAAATTAATATTAGTTAAAATTTCTTAGCAAAGAAAAGGCCAATAATGTTTATAAATATAAATGTAACCCAAAGGTGCATGTAAAAATCGTGTCTAAATTGTAAAATAAGTCAATGCCATGCGATATAGGTTGGCACTTTAAGATCTAGGTCCGCACTTTGAGATCTAGGTCATCACTATAAAATGATGTTTAATCTATATCAGGCTGAGTTTTAGATGCCTACTCTAAATGTGGTTTGTTGTTGTTGTTTCTTCAAAGTAAACTCTGGCCAGAACTGGCATTTGAAAGAAATATTCCAAGGACCATAACTCTGGTAGTAATCCACGAACATCCCCATCTACTTTATCTACATGTCCTTAGTAACGACTCTACCCAGGAGATTTGTATAAAATATCAAAACTTGTTTCACAATCAATGTAAAACATACAGGTTTAAACATTAATTGACCCGACATGATGAAAATTGATTAAACCAAAAGAAATAATAGAGAATTAATTGTGCATGACTTACATGCTGGTATTTGAATATGAGTATTACTGTACAACTGTGATCAGACTCAAACAAAAATGTTAAAATAAAAATTAATAGTTGAAACTACCTTTAAAAATGTCAATGTGCATACATAATATTTACACCTTATTTGAACATTCTTGTTAATGAATAACTCGTGGTAATACACACTCAACTGACGAGGATTAATAAAACACACATTCAAATACCTGGATTAACCAAATATACATTCAAAGACCTGGATTAACTAAATACACATTCAAAGATTAACCAAATATACATTTCACAGACCTGGATTAACCAAACACACATTCAACAACCCTGGAATAACCAATAACACATTCAGCAGCCCTGGATTAACCAATTCAATAGACTTGGATTAACCAAATACACATTCAACAGACCTGGATTAACCAAATTCACATTCAACAGACCTTAATAACCAATTACACATTCAAAAGACCTGGATTAATCAAATACACATTCAATAGACCTGAATAACCAATAACACATTTGACAGCCCTGGGTTAACCAAATATACAGTCAACAGCCCTGGATTAACCAAATACACAGTCAACAGCCCTGGATTAACTAAATACACAGTCAACAGCCCTGGATTAACCAATTACATATTCAACAGATCTGGACAAACCAAATACACAGTCAACAGCCCTGGATTAACCAATTACATATTCAACAGATCTGGACAAACCAAATACACATTCAACAGACCTGGATTAACAATAACACATTCAACAGACATAACACTTTCAACAGCCCTGGATTAACCAATTACACATTCAAAAGCCCTGAAGTAACCAAATACACATTCAACATCCCTGGATTAACCAAATCAACATTCAAAGACCTGGATAAACCAAATCAACATTCAAAGACCTGGATTAACCAAACACACATTCAACAGATCTGGATTAAACAAATACACATTGAACAGCTCTGGATTAACAAAATACACATTAAGAAACCGTGAGTAATCAATTACAAAATTGATTTAAGGTGGCTCAGAATCCAATGTTACTTTGGTAAATAATTCTATTTGAAATTTATATGTCCATGTTGATGGTCTACATGTACTCAATCATAAGTTCACAATGGATTTTCCAATGTCCTTAAGGATGTCTTGGGAGCAGAAAGCAATAATTCCGCCATCATTGCACCATTTCTGTGCACCAGTGAGGTCCGGCTGATCTGGTATGTGGTATTTTATCTGCATGAAATTTGTTAAATCACAATCTCCCCCGTTGTCCTTCAGTGATTTATATACATCTGCATACTTTATGACGCCTCCCCCGAGGGACCTTAATATTGCATGTGGTCCACAACAGTCCCATTTGTAGTTGCTGCTTTTTGTGAGGACATACGCATCTGCCAGACCCTGACAAACTCCGAGAAGCTTATAACCTGCTCCAGCAATGTGGTATAGAGTAAATTGTTTCTTCAGCTCCTCTAAAACTGCCGGTGATTCACTAGAGCTGAGTAAAATGATGGGATTTGTTGCTTTACGCGATGAGATCAGACTGCTGGTGAGAGAGTTGGCTCTAACGTCACCCACACAAACGCCCCAGGTTGTATTACCAGTCCAACTGCAAAATAATCAATTCAATTTATAATTCAGTTACATTCAATGATACGGAAAACCTCTAAACTTGGCCGGTACAAAGTGTAATCTACATGTACTTAAAACTACTTAATAGACATGTTACTATATATAGTAATGAAAATGAGCATGTTTTTATATATATATAGTTGTAGCTGTAGATAAAATGTTTACGTTCCATTTATAACTCAATATACATTTTATGAAGTTCCAATTAAAGGGAGTATAACAGGATAAAATGCTATAAATATCTAAAAATATCCCATTATCATTAATAAATATAAACAGAATAGTTCAGTGACAAAATCATCTGAAAATTAAATTTTATGAAATTTCTGACTAACACCTAATTTTTCAAGCAAAATTTGCCTATTTCATATGTAATAAAATTTTGAAATGTCCTCTTTAAAATTGTGTTTTCTGTTTTTACATATTGTATAAAATAATGCAAATTATAAACCCACGAAACTGTAACATATATTTTGAAACACCCTGTACTACAATCATCGTACATATACAACTACGTTTGTGAATGTGTTATTGAATCCCATGTGTACACTTTGAACAGGTACAATAAATGATGTAAATGATACATATTTCTTGTTTATTTGGAAAATCCAATATACCAGTCAAGATAATTTTCAAATATAATTAATTGTATACACTCAATAACTTAATTTTTCATCATATATATACACATGTATAAATATTTATATTTAGCTTTCGGTATGCGTGGGAATGTAAATGACATGATAATCACACTCTGGTTTTACCGGATCCTTCACCAAGCTCGTCAGTAGTCAATGAGGCTGACTTAGTTATCCCCTCTTGTCACAGGGTCCTTCACTAAGTTGCTCACAAGTACTTATTAACAATATAGTTTATGTGATATTATGAGTTGTAAATATGTTATTATGACGATGCATGTACAAGTCTAACATAAAATATCTGTTTTGTTCTGCTAAAGTTCTCACATGGCTAAATAAAGCACATTTTGATGAGTTGACACCATACTTTACATCATTCCTCATTTACTTTCAAATTTGTTCAATTAAAAAACTTGTTTAAGCTAGTGTAGGCATGATCTAAATGTTTATGACAATGAACACAAAGGTTGCTTTGAGCCTAGGCAATATACAATAATAAAAACATACATTCCTGTCTCTGCCTCCAGTTTACAGAATGGCTGGTTAATGACACCTATGATGGGTTCACCTGTAGTTTTACTGTAGACACCTATAAGTACGGACGCACATTGTAAACCCTCAGTAACCAGTCCACCACTTTCTACACCCATCTCTCCATGTATGTACTGGGCGGTTGAATCTGTAACAACAGGTAAACTTTATTTTGCATAATATATATATGGTATGGGAGGGTTTGGAGAATATGGTAGTAAGTCAAAAACTCAATTACAGTACCAGTATGTGTCTTCCATACAAGTTTCATAAACACTATTTAGTATAAACCATTAAAGGGATTATATTGGCAAGTAACACAAACACGCTGTTAATTCAGACTGCACACAAAATAATGCTTATGTATTAATGTATAACCTTTATTTACTTGATAGTTATCAAATTAACAGTAATTGAATATTGGTCAAAACTTTAATACGTCCCGCAATAAAGTATTAAACAATGTTTACATTGAGCTCCGTAAACTTCCCAAACAAAGTCTCGAAAAGAGATCGTGAACGAGTCTTCACGGTGTTTTCCAATGATTGATCGGAAACCCGAAAGTGGTTCATTGAAAATGACAAATGTAAACAAAAACATGGCTTCAGAAACCCGATGTTTGTAATAAAGAGGTTATGCAATAAGACACTTTAGACGCATATATCTATAAGTTATAAGTGTATCTTCATGCTGGGTGTGTGTATTTAGGACAGGGAATTGACGGTAATATGCCAATATAATCCTTTTAATAATTAATGACAGTTTTCATCAATCAAAGGGCAATAAATCTGGGGCTACTATTCTGACTGTACTTGGTGGTACTCATTACACAGGGGAGTTTATTTAGAACAAGTCACTATCAATATAGAGATAGAATGTTGGCTGCTCACTCCAGAGGTTGGGGGTTCAATCCCCTGCTTGGTCTCTAGCAACACTCAGTACTGGTTCTACCCAGGATGCAGACTGGAGAGCTGTTAATATAAGCTCTGAGCTTTCTTTGCAATGGAGCTTAAATAAATTAATAAACTAATCAATGTATTATTCATCAATTAAGGTGCAATAAATCTCGACATTACTATTGCGATTCTGACTTGTATACTTGGTGGCACTCACCACACCAGGGAGTGCTTCTTTTTTTTGTTTTTAACGGAGTTTAACACCATTTCTAACACATATCAGGTTATATAGGGCACATCCAGTTTTATTGGTGGAGGAAGACCTCAAAATGAAGCTCATTAGAACCACCATCCTTTCGCAAGTAACTGGCAAACTTTCTCTCATAAAGTTTAAACCAAGGAGATAAGCATTTGAACTATTTTTTATTTAATTCAGCCAACCATTAAGCAACTGCCCTGGACAGGCAAGTAAAATATTTTTTTTTATAAATGCCAGGAAAATAACTCCATTCAGATCAAATTTGGAGGGTCTCCTTGTATTCATCTGTTGGTAAAAGATCATAAAAACCATAATATCAAAACACGAAATAAATGATATATTTCACAATTTGTTCAGATTTAGCAGTTATTATTTCAGCATGTTGAATGTGTTCATATCTACTTTTATCTGTAACATGTATTTTTTCTATTTTTATTAGTGCCTGTTTTACATCTTCATTTCTCAATGCAGTGTGTTTTAGGGGTAGTGCTTTTGCTGCGCATGCGGAAGGTTGTGGGTTCGATCCCTGGCTGGGTCATACAAAAGACTTGAAATTGAAAAAGCTTCCTTGCTTGGTGCTCAGTATTAAGACAATAGTTCTAGGTCTGGTCGACATGGTGTCTGTATAACAAGTAGACATGTCACGATATGACTGAAAAATTGTTGAAAGTAAATATAATACAAAAATCTTTATCTTCAACTGAAATATCTACAGTTCAAATATATACTGTGTATTAACCCTTTACTCCATAGATACGCCTTTTCCCATACCAATCACAGAAGGCCTTTGAAAACAGTGCAGGAAGAGTTCAGATTGCTTGTAACGAGCAATCTGAACGCTTCCTGCACTGTTTTTCACTCTGTCAGTTAATATAAACATTATTCACCCAATAATTCAAAAACCTTCTATATTAGGTGTCCAAAGCCGACTATATTAGAAGTTTCCAAAGGCGTCTGTATTAGAGGTGTCCAAAGGCTTCTATATTAGAGGTGTCCAAAGGCGTCTAAATTAGAGGTGTTCAAAGGCGCCTCTATTACAGGTGTCCAAAGGTGTCTATATTAGAGGTGTCCAAAGGCGTCTATAGTAGAGGTGTCCAAAGGCGTCTATATAAGAGGTGTCCAAAGACGCCTATATTACAGGTGTCCAAAGCATCTATATTAGAGGTGTCCAAAGACGTCTTTATTAGAGTTGTCCAAAGGCGTCTATATGAAGTAAAGGGTTAATCGGGACTGTCCCCATTTTACAGACTTTAGGGAGAGGGCTACTCAGCTTTATAAAAGGTATGATTTTCTAAGAAAGATTGATGGGGAAGTCAGAGGAAAATACATACCGTATGATTTGTCCTTTGTGAAGACAGTGAGTTTTAGTGTTTACAAAGAGGTAAAAAAGGCAGCCCTTTTTCTTATACAAATAATTTGTCTTGTTTTTTATTATTATTATTGTTAATTGTCTTAGATTTGCAAATAAAAACTTGTTGTTTATTTGTATGATAATGACTGATTGAACAAGGTCTAAGTGCATATAAATAAAGAAGCACTTAGACCTTTTTTCGCATTCACATCTCAATATGCACTTTAATGAGGAAAAACTGTTACATCACTGTTCTAAATATAATGGTATGTGCTTGTGCCATGATACCATAGCAAATGACTATGTGTTAAATTTAATGTACACAAAATTCCAATAAAACCTTATAAAAAAACACACGATCAAAAAATAATATAATTGTTCAATTAGAAACTAATTTACCAATCGGGTCAATCCATACTCCAATATCATCCACAAATACGTTCTGGTCGAGGTGGTCAATGTCCGTGTACACATTTACATCTTGATGAATCACGTCTGCCAGGATATGTGATGCTGCCTCATTGTCATCCAACACAGTACCTGCATAAAGTTGTTTAAACTCACAATTATTTATTTTAAAATCAAATGTGAAACAAGTCATGACACGTTTAAACTCACAATTACTTATTTTACATCAAATGTGAAACAAGTTGTATTTAAACTCAAAATTATATATTTACATTAAATGTAAAACAATTCATGACAAGTTCATACTCACAATTATTTATTGTTCACAATATAAGTAAAATAAATAAGTTTAAACGAAACTGAACCCAGAAGTAATATCTACCATAATAGCTATAGCTGGAAAAATCATCCTACAATTTATTTTAAACTTATTTATAATGCATTGTTTGTGAACAATTCAGACAAATCACACTCAACTCTTCCTGGGTAGAACCAGTACCAAGTACATGTGGATAAACTGCAATTTATAATCACATTTTAACGGTACATGTGGATAAACTGCAGTTTATAACCATATATTAACGGTACATGTGGATAAACTGTAGTTTATTATCGTATATAAACGGTACATGTGGATAAACTGCAGTTTATAATCATATATTAACAGTACATGTGGATAAACTGTAGTTTATAATCATATATTAACAGTACATGTGGATAAACTGTAGTTTATAATCGTATATTAACAGTACATGTGAATAAACTGTAGTTTATAATCGTATATTAACAGTACATGTAGATAAAGTGTATCGCTGATGGACACTGCCCAGTCATGGTGGTTCCTAGGCCCAATGTCCTATCACTGGACCACTTCTACAATTACAAACAAATCCAAGTTTTTACCTAATAAAGCTTTTGTCGCCTCTGCAGTGTGCTGTATCTCCACAATAACACTGTCGCCGAGCTTATTTGTAAATTTGTTACTTTCTTCTCCATAAATACTGGGACCTATACCCGGAAACTGCAAAAAATCAACTTAGTCACTTAGTTATGGTAATTTTAATCCATATGATAGAAATAAAATCCGAAGAAATACCTATTTATCTGACAATTAATTCCGTTATAATTACCTGTAAAACTTCTTTGTCTGATCTTATTTTCTATATACAACAATAAAGATATTTTTTAATGGTTTTAAAGCCGTTTTCAACACATTTCAGGTTATATATGGTATATCCAGTTTAGTGGTGAGAGATAAATGATCTTGTGTATATTTTATGAAGGTGGCATGAGATGTGAGGTGGTATAAGAAAATGTATAAAGTAAAACATGCATTTAAGCATTTTTTTTTTTTAAAGAAATGATCAGAAAAAGTGCTTGAAACTACTAGAATGCCAGATCATATATATATAAAGTTATCTCTATTAGGTATTTTATCTTAAATCAAGGGGCATTCAGACCTTTTGTGAGAATTTTATCTTTTACAATGGAATAGCATATGGAAAAAACAGAAAATTCTCAACTTATTATTACTGTCCATTTGATTTTTATTCAAATCAACATTCAAGATTTGGAAATTTAAATTCTAAAAGAGTTACCTTCCGACATAGGTCATACCGGACAACTT
This sequence comes from Panopea generosa, assembly GCA_029582155.1. NCBI lineage: Eukaryota > Metazoa > Mollusca > Bivalvia > Adapedonta > Hiatellidae > Panopea > Panopea generosa. Next base: position 34,481,088 of record CM055909.1, on the reverse strand, counting down.
CCTGGACCAAAACGTCAGCCAAAGTTTTGAAGTCTTGAACAAATTTCTCGTTCTTTTGGTTACCTGTCTTCTCCTGAACAAGCAATTCAAGCAGAGATTGCTCCGAACGAATTATTCTCGCTATGTTAGCTCCTTTCTCTGCCACGTTAATCAACGCCTTCAACAGTTCACAAATTTTCATTCTGAAATAATAATATAACATAATGGTACTGTTGGTACATGTTCAAGAGCTTAATATTTTTTCTTTGACATAAAAGTAATATACTACATCCTCTCATTGCACATAAACACATTAAAAAAAAATTGTAATTTGTACAGCAATTTGCCAAATAGTTTATATCATTTGATCTTTAAATGATTTTCTTTCATGTCATGCGTAATATGATTCTTCCATTTCAATATCTGAAAAATAAAATATAAAATGACACTCCACACTTATTTTGAAAAGAAAAATGGAAATAATTTATCATGGCCTTACCTTCACAAGTCCCAGATTTTTGTACGAGCAATGACAACACCAGGCATTTTAGTCAAGCATGCAATGAACCAATTTTTATACCAATTATTGAATAACAATTTCACAGGCTTATGAAAGTTCTCATCATGATGATGATGGCAGCAGTGGTCTAGAGGTAGAGTGTCTTCCTCACATGCGGAAGGTTGTGGGTTCGATCCCCGACTGGGTCATACCAAAGACTTGAAAAATAGTACAAGAAGCTTCAACATTTAGGGGAAAGTACTAGGTCTGGTCGGTTTAGATTGATTAAATATTTAACGTCATTTTTATGCCATCGAGGGCTAACAGACGATCAGTTAACTTAACCACTGTTTCCTGGGATTAACCAGTACTCGAGCACACCCCGTCTCCGCAAGTAACTGATAACTGTCCCGCTTGAATCAGTGGTGAGAGACGAATGATAATGAGACACAATGTCGTATATCAATCATCACAGAGACTGTTGCCGGGCGGGGGATTCGAACTCACGACTCCTGAATTGATAGTCAGGCGCGTAACCGACTGAGCTAATCGGGCCCGGCTAAGTGTCGGTTTAGTGTCAGTAAAATGTGACTAGGTGGGGTATCATACCATGTGTCTGCGGCAGATTACTTAAGTGTAAGTGCTTAGGATACTGTAGCGATATAACTGAAAAAATGTTGAAACATATATCAATCATCACAGAGACTGTTGCCCGGCTGGAATTCGAACTCAAGACCTCTGAATTGATAATCATATGCGTTACAGACTGAGCTTATTGGGCCTGACCTGTATATGTTCATATTATTGGTGGTTACAATACAAAATCATAAATATAATACATGCTTATCAGGGGTAATTAAATAGCAAGCCCAACTGACTGATTTATGACAGTGTCACTGTATTTTATATCTTCTACCTCCATTTTTGAAAAGTCAATGAAAGTGTTTGTTAAGTTGATAGCAAAATTATTTACATTAAAATGTAATTGCTATGGTGTCCCATTGGGGCCATTTCGGCATATTTTTTAAATTAAGTCAAGCCAAAACAACAAAACAACGATGGTGAAAAGGCAAAACAATGATTGTGAAAAGTTGAAGCTACGATGGTAGTACCCAACTATTTTTCATGCCAATAAAAAATAAAATAAAAAAAGTTTTATTAATATTTTTTTTAAACAACAAAAAATTAAAAAAATTAAGTAAATAGATAAAATCTCCTCCCTCCCCCTTTTTAAGAAAAATTTGGATGATCATCTGTAGCAATTAAGTTATAATGGCCTTATGATATACATTTAAGTCAAGTCTGTAGGAGACCAAAGAAACAACTTATACTACACCACTGACCAGGACAGGTACAAAAGTGTTTTTTCCTGATATATATATACTCCCTTTAATTCTAGCAATCAAAATACATCAGCTGTGTAATGTTGTATGTGCATCCTATATTGCATCACCTATATTGTAACCTGGTGTCTATATCTGACATTAGCAACCAGTTAATGGTACCAGTTAGTGATTTTCACTAACTATTTCTGCACTAGTGTGCTGCATGGTATACCACCAACAGCCTTAGCAGTAAACCATCTGATGTGGGCAAAACTCAAGTCTATATGAGATCAAAGAAACAACTTATACTACACCACGACAATGACAGAGACCTTAGCTGTAAACCATCTGATGTGGGCAGGCCCAAGTCTAGGAGTCCAAGAAATAACTTACACTTCTATAAGATATCACTGATATAATAGACATCACTGATTGTATTATAATCATTAATTTCTCGTGAAGCTACACAGCGACAATGGTTCTGCATAAATACTGGAAGAAGATTGATTGATTGATTGAATATTTAGCATCATTTTTATGCCATCGAGGGCTAACAGACGATCAGTTAACTTAACCACTGTTTCCTGGGATTAACCAGTACTCGAGCACACTCCATCTCCGCAAGTAACTGATAACTTTCCCACTTGAATCAGTGGTGAAAGACGAATGATAATGAGACACAATGTCGTATATCAATCATCACGGAGACTGTTGCCGGGCAGGGGATTCGAACACGCGACTCCTGGATTGATAGTCAGACGCGTAACCGACTGAGCTAATCGGGCCCGGCCTGGAAGAAGAAGCTACATGTTATGCAGTCGGTAGCCAAGCCCTAAATGTTAAAGAGAGAAGGAATGCTGTGAATGTATAAAGGTCACTTAATACAGCTGAGCTGTTGAGCTAGCTTTAGCTGAAATGCATCAATTGTATTAGAAGTAAACAGTACAGGGTTAGTATTTGCACGGATGGGTGACAGAAGTCAGTTTGCTTAGTACATGATCTTGAGGTAAATAAAATTTTCATTCAACAGCAACAGCTGTACCATTTATTTAAATTATGTATATTGAATGTCAGAGATTCAGCAAGTGTGTTTTCATGTTCATGACATTACTCTCGGAAACCGGTGAAAAAAACTATTATTTACATAATAATTATTTTTCAAATATATCAAACGTCGTTTTAAAAACTATTTACATTAAGATTTTTCCAAGAGAAATGGTATTTTGCACAGAATAAAGCCCAAAGTGGCAATCAATCGTTATTTTGAGTACCTGTCAAATCTGTCAATTTTTTTGTTTCCTTCCTTACACAGATGTGTACTACGTCATCAATTTAGTTGTAGTTGTAGTTTTAGCTATGTCGAAATGTCGAAACAAATTCTGTCCGATAATGGTCACTAAAATCTAAAAAATATCATCGCATCTGATTAAAATTGTTTGATATTAATAAAGAAATCAAAAATTGTATCAATATTCTTTATAAAAGACTTGATATTTTCGATGAATAACAATAGAAAGGCGTAATATACGTCAATTTTGCTGACACATAAAATACTGATAGCCCAGCAACTTCCTCTTCAAAAAATTCCATAATTTCGACATTTACTGACCATAACAGCTAGTGTCTATAACGTTTATCGAAAGGAAACTACTAAGAGAAAAGAAAATAAGTGTAATATAATGGATTTATAAAGACATTCATCGCAAAAAATGGAAAATGTGTGTAAAATAAGGTGAGGATTACCGGTGACACCTGGTGGAGCAAATTTTATATTCAAGGAAGGTAACTTTAGCGGCTCTTGCATCGTCATGTGGCTTTGGATTTGCTAAGTTGTTTTTGGAGTATTTATTATGCCTCGACAGAGAGACCATGAAGTGTATGATGAGTTTGATGCACGTGCATATTCACATTTAGTTCCAGGACCAGGTGTTCATCATGGAACCCCAACTGCAAGTCAGTCTGAACAATACACAAAGAAACATGAAAAACGAAAGAAGTCGAAACATAAGTCTCATAAACGTTCTAAGGATAAAAGTGATAAAGAAAGACGCAGCAGAGAGCATAGTAGCTCACAACAACAAAATGCTACTGCAGCGATAGCTGTGATAGGACGGACAAACATTGTTGATTACGAAGACGTCAGTTCAGATTCTCAAGGTTCGTTATCCGATGTTTCAAGTGTTCCAATGGGGCCTCGTGAAACTGCAAGAGACAAACTTGGTGGTGATCAGTCCCCAGCTTCTGCTATAAGATCATACATGAATGAACGGAGTCATAGTAACTCCCCTGTGATACGCGAATCTAGTCCATATCGAACTGAAAAAAGTGCTAGTAGAAAATCAAAGAAAAGACACCGTACACCTGAACCACCTCCGAAGCATATAGAGCCCAAAGTGAAAGCATATGCTGAGCCACCAAAGGCGTATGCTGAGCCACCTCGTGCTTATGCTGATCCAACTTCAAAAAATGCTTACAGAAATCATAGTCCACCGAGTTCCAAAAAGCGATACAGATCTCCAACTAGTCCCTATGGACGCCGTAGAAGTCGAAGCAGGTAATTATAATTGATTTTATGTTTTAAAATTCTGATAACGGCACTTTTCAGCTTCAACAATTTCAGCTAACGAAGATTCTATTTTTTAGAGGAATATTTGTATGAATGAATTATTAATTTGATGTATTTAATGAAGGACGTAGCTTGGTGTAGGGACTTGTAGTTGGGGGGCGGGGCTGGGGGCATGCTTTTATATTTTCAGTAGACGACTGTTGTAGGTACGTTATTGTTTATATTTCGCCTATAGGAAGCTATGCCCCTGCTAATCAGTTATGTTTTATTTTTGTTTTTGTTAATATATCAATATTATGGTAATAGAGACACTTGGTTACTGTTGGGCATTTAATGACAAACATTCTTTTGCGGAATGCAGTGGAAGCAAGGCATGTTAAATAGAGGTAATTTATATATCCTCGATTTATTTAAGTTCTCTATCATCAGTAGCTTTCAACAAGTACTGCATTCAGTGGCCCCAAGTGGTAGTAGAAACTACATAATTGCTGGGATGTTCAAGGTTTGCAGTCTCATCTAACAACGAGCTTTGCCCACTGACAGTGTGGAAAGAATAGTGACAAGAATTGTTGAATGGGAATCATTTGAATTAATTGAAAAAGAAAATAAGAGCAGTTCCATTATATATTCCTGAGTTGCATTTTACAAAAAAAATTATGATAAAAATAGGTTGTTAGCGTAAAGTAAGTATCGTTCATTATTTTTCAAATATTAATCCAGATTAACCCAACCTCCATTTGAATATTTCATAAAACGGTGTTTCTGAAAATACAATCTGAAATTCATATGGATGACTAGTATGAAAAGCATTATGCAAGTTTCCTACTTTATGTTTACTACCTATTTTTATCGTAAGTTTTTTTGTGAAATGCAACCCAGAACTCTAAAGCAAGACATGGCGCAAATTATAGTAATTTTATTATTGACAGAATTACAAAATCTCTTGGATCGTGTGTAAAAGAACAACCTCTTGGTTCTAGGTATTTGTGCGTATATGGTCATTTTAGTATGCAGGTTTGAGACATATCTGACCAGGATTTGGTGAAAGAAGATACATTTAATGGTACATTCATTTTGTATACAAATGAATGTCTGCTTTATATTTATATAATTAGCTTTAGTTTCTAATAAAGTAGCTGCAAGGAAAATTATTGTATATTGAATGTCATAAATTTAATAATCTTTTTCTTGTTTTCTAATTATTGCTGTCACAACATACAATAATGGCAATGCCAAGCCTACAAAGCTATTCAATCTATCCAAGAGAACTTGGCAATACGATAAATGAATGCAGTCTATGATAGCCTTCAAATATCTAGAAAGTGCAACTAGTCAACTATATTTCAAATATTAAAAAAAACCCACATAATTCATCTTAATTGTTGTTTTCAATACTATATTTAAATCATGCCAAAAAAATATACGCTGAAACTACACAACCAAAAAGCAATGTTTATTACTATAATACCCCACCCACATCTTCCTTTACCGTAAACTCAATTTCAATATCAACTCTCACGTTTTCACAGAAGCAAGTATATACATACAGATCCAATTATTGTAAATCTACGAAATATTTATAAAATTACCAGAACCTAACGCTGACATTTTACATAACGCGATCGATCGCAAATTATCAGCAAAAACATTACCAGGTTTTAGAAATCGTTACCATTTTGGCAAAGGGAGGTAATTTTATACTCTTCATAATGGAGAATTTGAGAAACACCCGCGAATTACGTCATCGTCTTTTTTTTAGTCTTTGCTCGGGTATGTGGTAAGAAACGTGTTTACCTTGGGCGTAGATATCCGACCAATCAGAGCGGTTATTAAAAATAGATTACTTTATATTCAAAGCTATCCACCAATCACATAAGAGGAATTTAAATAGATAAATGAATATGCATGAGAGGTTTACCAAAGTCGCATTATCGGGCATGTGGTATGATAAACACCGCAGGGGTCAATTGTTTATACTGATTAGTTACGGTCTTTAAACAACAGTTTGACATGTGTCGTTTCGAATAGAGATATTTGCAGACCTGTGTTTTGTGAAAACTAGCTTGTCCGATTTTTTAAGACAAACCCAACGGGCAAGTAACTTTGAAAAAGGCACATGCCTGGATCCAGATTTGATAAGCCCCGGGCATCGGGCTATCCTATTCTTGGAGCACTGCATGTATGTTTTATACAAAGCATTAATGTAAAATAGCAGTTGAATTTATTGTTTACCAAGCTCCACTATGTGTATATCAGCACATGCATAATTGGAACAAAGTGTTTACGATGCATCGATGGATCGCAATTCACCTTTCCGCTGATGTGTATATTGGGTGTTAAATGAAACTTCCAAAAGGTCACGATGTAATGTTTCTTTAGGGCTGTTGTCAGATATCGTGCATTGCAATTCCATTCTTGATGAAACATAAAAAAAATAAAAAAATAAGAAACAAAAATGAAAAAGTTTTTAAAAAAAGTTAGACGAAATATTGGATATAAACTGGCTAGACATGTGACGAATATTACGGACAGCATTTCTTTCCCATCAGGTACTATCCCAGTATGGTTATTTCATCGCATGCAGGTATGCAGTGTAATAAGTTCTGTCGTTCTCTGTTAATAAAGATACTTTTAAGTTGCTAACGAGCATAGTTATTATATACACCTTATTAAGCAATCATGGTGATAGCATAAGATACAATTTAAAAAAACAGTATTGTGATGCGCATTGCATCGCGACTTAAATATTGCAATACGCATCGCCTTTTATTTTCACAAGCAATATGTATACATATCATTCTGAAAAGGAAGTATCGTGATACACATCGCAGCTGAAAAAAATACCTATGCACAGCCCTAGTTTCTATAGATCTGGTAATGCCCAAAATATTAAATCTCAATGATTTTAAGTTTAATATGTTCTCAGCCACAACAAATGTTTACAATCATCAGAGATTAGCGCCAGTAGGTGGGTATCAGTAATGAGCAATTGGTTTGGTTTAAAATTAAAACAAGGCGGGTATTCCCCTATGTTATTTAAGCACACTACTGAGTGCAGAGATGTTTTACACATAGCTTTAAACACAATAGTTAATTGTTTGCACAACATTTATTCAAGGGAAATCACTTACTACAATTATGTAGCGATTCCTAGTTCCGAAACCATTTGAAAAAAAAAGGCAAAATTATGAAGTAGGGAAAAAAGAAAAATGGAAAGAATACGAGAGGGGAAAAAAGGAAGCAATCCTTTTCAATTTCATAAAGACTAGAGTAATTTGAATTTTGAGACGAAAAGATGTTTTCTAGCTTATGTATTTTTATTTTTAAAAGTACTTGGCTGAACAAAAATCAACATTTGCTCTGGGAAGAACTTGTTGACTTAACTTAAAGGTCATTAATGCCCTACAAAAAAAATTTGAGCAACATAAAAAATCAGTGTATAATATTTAAAAATACGATTTTTGTGCTATTTTAATTTACTTTGGTTGCATCTTTATACTTGGGCTTGTAAAATTTGAGCTGGACAAGTGGGATTCAAAGTCTGCTAGTCCAGTGGTCTAGCAGATAAAACCTGCTGATTTCTAGCTTTGTATAATATATATATATGTATATGTTAAACTTTCTTAATGAAGAGATGATAATATCATACACAAATGTAGATTTGTTCACTTCGTATCTTTTCACTGGTGGTTTTTCAGTCAAGAACTAAGATTTTTTTAAAGCATTTGTATTTAGCTGTACAAGATTTTATATCCTTGAACATTGTAATGATTCAATCAGATATTTAATTCAGTTTGATTTACCACAGAAACGGCCCTTTCTACATTAACTGAGATTTTTTTTCAAGCAGTGTAAAATAGATTTCTCTTTGTTTTAGGTCTCGGACACGCTACAAAAATTCAAGGCGAGCATCACCGAACCGAAGTCCTAAAAACTGGGCGAGAAGGAGTCGTTCTCGATCTCGTAGTCATTCCAGGCAACTGAAGCGTAGACTTACACCACCAGCTAGTCCTTCAGGTTCAAGGTCACATTCTAGAACTGGAAGTAATAAAGTGAAATATGCACCAACCAGTCTGGCCTCAGAACTGAGTAAGCATAGAAAAGCACGTGAAATGCGTGATGCTCATATTGCCGCCAAGTTACGGCAGTCTGTTAGTGAACTTCCACCGGAGGTTATAATTAAAAAAGAAATTAAGGTGAAAAAAGAACGGACACCTGAACCGAAGATATTAGAGCCGGTTCGCAAAGAACCTGAATATTCAAGAAAGGAGCGTTTACAAGAGGCTCGTGAAACAAACATAGTAGTAAAAGTAGAAAATGTGCAACATCGTAATCATGGAGAAGTGACTGAGAAAAGACGTGTGGAGCAAAATCACGAGTCTCCGAGTCCAAGCAGAACTAGACGCTCTCGAGAGATTCCGCGTGATATTAAAGCAGAATACGTTAATTCCAATACAGAAAGACTGTTTAACAAACAGGAGTTACACAATCTCCCACTACCCAGTGTTTCACCAGGATATGAAAGTGCAAGTGACTTAGAACCAAGTCCTATAAGGTAAGCCGGTCTTTTTTCTTAAAGAAATATATTCTAATTGCACAACAAAGAGCTGTTTCGCAGGGCTTTTAAAATTTCAAAACGTTTTTATTTACTGTGAAGCCTAAATTAAAATATTAATTAAAAAAATTTGAGATGTTCAAAAAAAAGAATTTACCTACCTACCCACCCCTAAATGGTATGAGTCGGAAATTGCAAATAAGCAATTTTTAAAGGGTGGCCTCATAAGAATCACACTTGTTTGTATGTCCTGGCCACTTGCAGAATGGTGATGGTGCATTAAGTATTACCCTGTCTGTTTGTACAGCCTTCCCAGGTAATGTATGGTTTTTCTTTCAAAAATTTTCCAGTAATATTGCAATGGTGTTTGCTTGAGATAGTAGTCAAAGTGCTGCCAAACTGGATCATCATGCCGCAGACACATGGTTTGATACCCCACCAAGTCACATACAGACTCAAGGCCGGCGACCTGACCTTATACTTAATATTGAGCGCTAACTTCTAGTACCATTTTTCAAGTGGTATGACTTGTCCAGGGATCTAACCCATAGCCTTCATCATGGATGAAATGGCTTTATTTATTTATTTGTTTATTTTTTTACTTATTATTTTTTTAGTATGACTGTTTTTTCTTTATTACACAGGTTTTATAAGAAAATTAAATAGTAAACTATATATTAAAAAAAAAAGCTCATCATAGTCATCACAATGACGGCTCTCTGATCTTTTCCAGGCTATGACTTTCTCATGCATAGAGGAATTTTGAAATAATGTGGAACAAAAGTTCACTGCAATGAGACGAAGTGTCACTGGTAAAACCCAGGGCCAAGGTCACACTTAGAAGTTTAAATTGGATGCATCCATCCAATCTTGACAAACTTTCTCGTGCATAGAGAGAATTTTAAATAATATGGTGTAAATATTCACTATAATGAAATGAGGTATAGCAAGTAAGACGCATGTCTATAGTTCATAAGGCACGGTCACATGTAGAGGTTCAAGGTAAGAACTATGTACAAAATATTTGTCAAATGTTTAACATATTCTGATGACATGTCATGGTTAAGACTTTGGTCCATACCTTAAAGGTCAAGATCACATTTAGAGGTTCAAAGGCAAAAATAGGTACAGTATTTCATATTCACTCCATTTTGAACAATCTGTCGGAATTTAAAGTAACATTACTGTAATAAGACGATATTTGCACGCAAGACCAAGAGATTGAGTTCAAGGTCACAAATAGGTACACTATTTGGTGTCCATGTATTGCAAATCAAATCTTGACAGATTTTGAGATAATATGTCACAAACTTTCATCATGACAATGTTCACTCGAAAGTCTGTACTTAACGGGCTTGACAACGTGGCCCATAGGCATCTAGTAAACAAAGTCATAATTGTTGACATACATATATATGTTCCCTCCTTCATTATTTTAGTGTTCAACGAAGAAGAAGTCCTCAAAAGCAGCAAAGACCAAGTCCCACACCACCCAAACAAAGACTCAGTCCACCAAAACAGAGACTCAGTCTGACAGATTTACCCATGCCACCTACTATAGACTACCCAAAGTCTAAACCACGGTATGAAAATAACAGATATTGGTGATATATGCATCCATTTATATATTGGTTTGTGAACTGTGTGCATAATTAATATGTAAGAAGCTAATTATTACACATTGGTGTCGCCGGCAGGCAACCAGTAGTGTGTCTGACTATCAATCAAGGGGTTGTGAGCTCAGCCACAGTCTCCATGATGATTGATATAGACATTGCATCTCAGTATCATTTATATCTCACCACTGATTCAAGTGGGAAAGTTATCAGTTACTTGTGGAGGTGGGATGTGCTTGAGTACTGGTTAACCTTCAAGGATAGCAGGAAACAGTGGTTAGGTTAACTGATCGTCTGATGGCAT